>SJXQ01005214.1:0-97375 GCA_006408695.1 Aepyceros melampus | reverse complement strand
TATATATGGAATTTAGAATGATGGTAATGATAAACCTGTACGCAAGACAGCAAAAGAGGCACAGATGTATAGAACGGCCTTTTGGACTCTGTGGGAGAGGGAGAGGGTGGGATGATTTGGGAGAGTGGCAGTGTAACATGTATGATATCATAAGTGAAACGAATCGCCAGTCTAGGTTCGATGCAGGATGCAGGATGCTTGGGACTGATGCACAGGGATAATCCAGAGAGAAGGTGTGGGGCGAAAGGAGGAGGCAGGGGTCGGGATTGGGAGTTCATGTATACTCGTGGCTGATTCATGTCAATGTATAGCAAAACGAATACAGTATTGTAAAGCAAAACAAACTAAAAAATAAAAATTAAAAAAAAGACATGCCTCACAGTCCTTCAAAACAGTTTTTTAAGTCATCCAAAAGAAATAAGAAACTATATTTTTTTTTTTTGGAGTGGAAAAACACAGTCATGTTCGAGAATAAAATCTTTCATAATATATGTATATATCCACACCAGGTTCCCAGGTTTTCATGTTCACAAAATATGTTGATGGTCTGTCTATATTTTAATAACCATAAAATGCTGCTATGTCTTCATTGTTAGTGTTTTGTTTATAAATGGCATTTAAACAATTGTTCATCATATATTCTTTTTCTGGGTGTATATTTCCTTACTGGACAGATTTAATTTGAGTTCATAGTTTTATTTTCTTCAACTAAAATCTACCTGCTGCTCAGCTGATCTCATGCTAAATTTGGATGTATCTGTTCAGGCTGTGAAAATTTGGCATATTTTAGGCAACATTTTGTTTCTGTTATGTGGTAACATCACTGTACTGAAAAAAAGATGTCTTTGCATTAAAAAAAATAAAAGTAAGTAGAACAAATAAATTATACTGAAAAGAGTTACAGGAATTTTAACAAGAGGTGGGGAAATCTTTCGGATATTTTCATCATAGCCTCAAAAAGAAAAAAAAAATGCAATTTTTGTTAAGTGGGGAGAGGTCCCTGTCACTTAACGGTAAAGAATTATTAAAAAGATTCTTTTTATTTTTCAACCCAATACAAACAAATTATACTAGAAACAGATTTTTAGAAAGTCACAATTCTGCCTTAAGGGATAAAAAAATTACATAATACCTAAGAAAGGCTACATTTTCTGTGAGCATTTGTTAAAGTATATTTTAATGAAACCGAAGATAGAAACCAGGCTCATAACAGGATTAAGGAAACATTTTGTTTTATTGAGTTTCACGTTATTGCACTTCACAGATAATCATGTTTTTTACAAATTGGAGATTTGTTCCAACCCTTTTTTGAACAAGTCTATTGGTGCCATTTTTCTAACACTGTTTGCTCAGTTTGTGTCTTTGTATCAAGTTTTGATAATTCTCACAAGGTTTCAATTTGTTTATATTACGATGATTATATTTTTTTATGGTGAACTGTGAACAGAGATCCCGACGTTAGTGTTGGAATTGTTTCAGAATGACATCAATCATGCCCATGTGAGATTACAAACTTAATAAACGTGTGTGCTCTGATTCTGGCCTTCCTATTCCTGGAGACACAGCAATATTGAACTCCGGTCAATTAACAGTCCCCAGGGACTCAGCAGGAAAAGAATCTGCCTGCAGAGACACAGGAGATGCTGGGTTGTTCCCTGGGTTGGGAAGATCCCCCGGAGGAGAAAACCAGTATTCTTGCCTAGGAAATCCCACAGACAGAGGAGCCTGGTGGGCTATAGTCCATGGGATCCCAAAGAATCGGACACGACTGAGTGAGCACGTGAGTACACAGCAATCTCTCCATGGTCTCTAAGTGTTCAAGAGAAAGAGAGACTCCTGCCTCTCATTTTAAATTTAGAGCAAGAAATGAACAAATTTAATGAGGAAGTCAAGTCAAAAGTCAAAAAAGGCTGAAAGCAAGTTCGTTAGCCAAGTTCTGAACATAAAGGAAAATCCTTGAGGGAAAATTGAAGGTGCTACTCTAGTGAACACAGAAATGGCAAGAAATCAAGAGTCATACTGCTGATGTGGGGAAGGTTTTAGTGGTCTGGAGAGATCAAACCAGGAATGTACATGCCTGCGTGTTCAGTCACATCTGATTCTTTGCAACCCCATAGATTGTAGCCCCCTAGGCTCCGCTGTCCATAGAATTTTCTAGGCAAGAATACTGAAGTGGGTTGCCATGCCCTCCTCCAGGGGATCTTCCCGACCCAGGGACTGAACCCATGTGTCTTGCATCTCCTGCACTTGCAGGCAGGTTCCCACTGCAAGACCTGGGAAGCCCCAACCAGTTACAACACTCCCTTCAGACAGAGGCTAATTTAGAGGCAGACCCCCAACTCCCTTCACTTCTGTGAAGGCCGAGAGAGGTGAGGAAGCTGGAGAAGGAACACAGGAACTTTGCAGAGGTTGATTCTTGAGGTTTAAGGAAAGAAGTAACCTCCATAACATAAAAGTGCAAAATAAACCAGCAATGATGACACAGAAGCCTCAGCAAGTTATCCAGAAGATTTAAACGAAGATACTTTACAAAGGTGGCTACACTGGACAGCAGATTTTCAATGCAGATGAAACAGCCTACTAATATTAGAAGATGTTATCTAGAACTTTCATAGCTAGAAGGGAGAGGTCAGTGCGTGGCTTCACAGATTCAAAGGAAAGATTGATCTTTAGGAGGGATTAATGCAACTGGTGAGTTTAAGCTGAAGCAGATGTTTGTTTACAGTTTGGAAAATCCCAAGGTCTCTAAGAATTGTGCTAAGTCTTTGCCTGTGCTCTGTAAATGGAACAACAAAGTCTGGATGACAGCGTGCATGCTTACAACATGGTTGGTTTTATATTGTAAGTTCCACTGTTGAGACCTACTTCTCAGTTAAAAAAAAAAAAAGAAAAGAGAATCCTTTCAAAATATTACAGCTCATTGACAATGTACTTAGCCACATAAAAGCTCTGATAAAGATGTACAAGATTGATGTTGATTTCATGCCTGCTAACAAAACATCCATGTGGCAGCCCACTGATCAAATGAGTAATTTTGAATTTTGTGCCTTATTACTTAAGAAACATATTTGTCAAGGTTATAAAGTTCATAGACAGTAGCTCCTTTGATGGATCAGGGCAAAGTGAAAAACGTTCTGGAAAGAATTCAACATTCTGGGTGCCTTTAAGAACATTTCTGATTCATGAGTTGGTCAAAATGGCAACATGAACAGAAGCTTGGAAGTTGATTCCTACTCTCGCGGGTGACTTTGAGGGAGTCAAAACTTCAGTGGAGGAATGAACTTCCTGTGGTAGAAATAGCAAGAAACTAGAATTAGATGTGTAGCCTAAAGATGTGACTGAATTGCTGCAATTCCATAATAAAATTTTAACAGATGAAGAGTTGCTTCTTATGGGTGAGCAAAGAGAAGGGATTCCGGAGATGGAATCTACTCCTGGAGAAGATTGTTGATATGACAATAAAGGATTCAGAACATAAACTTAATTGATTAAACAAAGCTGCGTTTAAGAGGACTGACTCCAATTTAAAAAGAAGACTGTGGGCAGAATGCTATCAAACAGAGTTGCAAACAACAGAGAAATGACTCATGAAAAGAAAAGATAATGCGACGTTTCACTGTTGTCTTATTTTAAGAAATTGCCACAGTCATGCCAACCTTCAGCAGCCACCACTCTGATCTGTCAACAGGCATCAACGTCAAGGCAAGAACCTCTGCCAGCAAAATGATTACAATTTGCTGAAGGCTCAGATGCTGGTTGCGCTTGCCTGGTGGCTCAGATGGTAACAAATCCACCTGCAATGCGAGAGACTCGGGTTCAGGTTCGATCCCTAGATTGGGAAGATCCCCTGGAGAAGGAAATGGCAACCCATTTGAGTATTCTTGCCTGATGAGTCCCATAGACAGAGGAGCCTGGCAGGCTGCAGCCCATGGGGTCACAGAGAACAGGTCACGACTGTGCGACTGAGAACACGCAGCACAGACAGATGCTGGTTAGCACTTTTTATCAGTCAAGAATTTTTTAATTAGGATATATATGTTGCTTTTTAAGATACACTACTGTTGCACACTTAACAGACTACAGAATCGTGAATATAACTTTTGTATGCATATGGGAGGCAAAAACTTTGTGTGACTTGCTTTATTGTGATATTGGTTTTGTTGTGGTGATCTGGAATTGAAACTTCATCATCTCCAAAGTCTGTATTTGTAAAGATGGTAAAAATACCTGCCCTATATGAATCAAACAGAGTATGCATAGAACAAAATATTTGGCAAGACTCAATGCGATGCATTGTTTCTTTCAGCCAAAAACCAAGTCTTGACAACCATTCAGCTGTGTGTGCAGGTATAAGTGTATGTATATGTGTTTTGCTATGAAACACATAGCGAAATTTTATTTCGAATTTGAAAAAAAAATGCAGTTCCAAAGGTACTCGGTAACTAATTCTAAAATACTTAAATTGATGATATTCTGCCTATCTTTTGTATTTTGAGAGCTAAAAAACTTGCCTAGGTAGAATTTTGGTAAGGGAAAATAGTTTTGTTATTATTTGTTACTGACTTTGCCAGAACAACTTATATACAACTTCATTTCAAGATAGTAATTCAGTTGTTAAAACTAATTCTCATAATTTTATTGTTTTGATATGTTATTAAATTTATAATGCTTTGAATATTCTTATATCATGTATTCAGTATATTTTTGGACTAAGTTACTTAAATGTTTCCCTGAAGGTTGTGACATATATACATTTATGTACATATATATTAAACAGTAGATAATTGTATATATATATATATAATATTAGCTTATATACATGTATGTGTGGTTATATGGCATCACGGACTCAATGGACGTGAGTCTGAGTGAACTCCGGGAGTTGGTGATGGACAGGGAGGCCTGGCGTGCTGCGATTCATGGGGTCGCAAAGAGTCGGACACGACTGCGCGACTGAACTGTGGTTATATGCATAAATAAATATACATGTATACTTATATAGGGGCTTCTCAGGGGTCATGAGTGGTAAGAAATCCACCCACCAATGCAGGAGACTCGGGGTCAACCCCTGGGTCAGGAAGATCCCTTGGAGCAGGGCACGGGCACCCACTCCAGTATGCTTGCCTGGAGAATTCCATAGACAGAAGAACCTTGTGGGCTACAGTCTGTAGGGTCTCAAAGAGTTGGACACAAATGAAGTGACTTAGCAGGCATGCATCCCTATACAGAGAGAGGCATGTATATACATTTGGATTAGCAGATGGAACCAGGTTTCTGAATTAGGTTTTATTGAATCAGTTAAGACACAGCTAAGTAATAGAATCATACGTGAAACTGTAACAGAAAGAGATTTAAATCCTTTTTTTCTCAGATCAGGACCATGGTAGCCTGAGAACAGAGTCCTTTTCATAAGATTTAGTAGGGAACTAGTTATGTGAGCTGTGGCTTCTCTCTCGTTTTTCCAGGCTACGGAAAGTTCTTTTAACATTAACACACTAATAAGTTGGAGAGTTTGCTTCCCTTTGATTGTATTAGAGAAGGCAGAGAAGTTCTTCTGCCCTCCATATGCCTGGTTTAAGAGTCCAAGGAAAGAGCCAATGTGAGAATTCAAGCGATTGCTTTATGGGTGGGTTTCTTTTCCTGGACATTAATATATTACAGAGAGTTTTCCCAGAGGACCTCCAGCCTCTCGAGGACTTTAAAGGAGGCATTGAGCAGCCCTCCCGGTTTTCTGTCTTCATTATGGAAGATGGAGAGCGTTTCAGGGGATGCTAGCGCTGCTTCTAGCCACACAGGTAATGTCAGTTTCTACAGCTCTTCCTGCGCTCCGCCTCTCCCTTGCTGTGGCGTTGGGGGCTTTGTCCTAATGGACAGTATGAACTGGTCATATTGCTGTAAGCTTTGATGTTCTGACAGTGTTTACAAGGTTAGTAGCTGCTTCGAGGGGGTGTATCCATAGATGATGGATATTAAGCTGAGAGCTATGTGTGACCCAGCTCATTTAGTTTTTAGACAATTCTGTGAGCTAGGTGATTTTATTTCCTGCATTCCAGAGATGGGAAACTGAAGCTCAGAACGATATGCAACTTACTAGAAGTGGCAGAGCTTGGGCTGGATACAGGGTATGAACACGTGATGTCTGATTCTGCAACTGACTCTTCCTGCTTCCCGGTTAGTTAGGAAAAGAAAAATATTGAGTGGTAAAATTGCCTGCGTCAGTGTCTGGGAAATGGGAACAGATGAGAATGCTGTATCACATACCCAGCTGATTAGCGTGGCATGCCTAAGAAGTTACAAAGTTTGGATGAGTCACACAAATTAAAGGCACGTCTGGGGTGCAATTCTGTGCTGTTTATAGATTTATATGCTAATTCAAGTCACAAGGAAGCTGGAAACTAAATTCCAGCTTATCAACAAGTTTATTTTCCTATCTTTATTTTTTTTCGTCTGTTTTGTATCAATACATCAAAATTCCCAAGTATTCCTTTTCATAGTCTAGAAGCGTTTTTAAAGAGGGTTGATTTGACAGACTCAGAATAAGACCCCTAAGGGAATCTAACATGCAAGAAGTAAAATAGCTGTTTGTAAATGGTAAGGAGCTGTGTGTTACCGATGGCCAAATCTTTCTAAAAATGATTAACTTTCTGTTTGACTTCTTTTGTAAACACAGAAATATAAACGATACAGTTGAAGAATATATTTTTCTTCAAAAACGAATACCAGGGGTAGACAAAGATTGTGGCTGGAGTAAACGTTTTCATCCTAATATTCACAGCCGTGAAGTCTATAGCACAGGTCATCACCTCCCTGCCTCATCTTGGATAGGATAGCTGAAAAATACCTTAGTGGTATATGCTTTTGGTGTTAGAAAGCCAACTGACACCCTTTGAAAACAGTTTATTTCACGATAAGCCCCCTTCAGTAGTCTGGAAGGTGACATTTCACTTTCTTTTGAATCTGAAAATCGACACATAGGCCCTCACAAAATGCTCTGCTTGTCGCTTGCTATACCTATCATGCTATGCCCACCTTACTCCACGAGAGGGCAGTACAGCTATTATCATTCTGGCCTGCCAGCCTCGACTCACTTTTCCTGATGCTATTAGAGAATATCGTAGAAAGCATACATTAACTTAAAATAAACTGCACACATTTATTTTAAAAGCACTTAGCGTGTACCTGATGGTTAATAGATGTGAACTGTTTGGAGGCCTGATGCCTAGAGAGTTAGTGAACATAATGAATTTGGCAGTTTTTAAAAGAAAATTGGGGGAGATAGACAAATATGAACCAAATTTCTTCATTTGCCTTAATACCTTACGGGAAAAGAATCAGAAATAGTGAAGAACCGTTATGAACAAGCTGGTAGGTATAAGTACTGGTTTACATTTAAATGAAAATAGCACACAGGATGTGTTTCAAATAGTTTCCAGCACCTCATCTGAAATGCAAAAGAGCAATCTGTGTTTATATCCACTTAGGTGGATGCCTCTGGTTTCCTTGGTCCTTCCTAAAGATTTGTTTCTATTTACCTTGGCAATGCGCATTTGGAACTTGAGATGGAGGCTGTGTAAAGACTTCTTCACGTGAGGCGTAGAAGTTTTGATACCAGTTGGGGGAAAGAAGAGTCTAGTGATGTGAACATGTTTCACGAAAGGGGCAGAGTGGACCCAAGCGATATGTTAGGATGTTATTCTCTTTCATTGGCAAATCTTAAAAGAATAAATTTATAAACACAAGGCGCCAGAAATAAAAACATCCTTTTGTTCTATTTCCTGCAATGACAAGAGATATATATTCTAGATTGCAGACAGAGCTGCCTTGGAGATAAATTGTCTGATTTCAGCATCTCAGCAGTGGATAATAGATTCCCCTCAGAACCACATAATTAAAAAATGACATTTCTGCTACTCTGTGCCAACTCGGTACTGTTGCTGCCCCTGGCTTCCAGGCCCCAGAGCCCTGCAGGGTACAACCAAACAAATTTTGCATTATTCAGTGGGACAATGTAAGGTCGTGTTAACAGAAAAAGTTCCTTCTGGGGGGACCAGAGGACTTTATTATATTCTTCTCTACAAATTGCTCTCTCTGCTTTTATTCTCTCTCTCCCTCTTTTTTAACCCTGCCAACAGGAAAAGGATATGAATGATGAGATTAGGACATCCTCTTATTTCAAGTTAGCGAGATGAAAGAGAACATATGTGACTAGCAGAATAAATTAAGAGCCTAATTTTAGCACTTTTTTTCCCCTCCCAACAGAAATTCAGAATCAGCCATAGATGAAGCCAAATGTTATGAGAAAATATGTAAATCAATGTGCTTCTTAGGTCCATATCTTCGGATGTCTTTTGGATGAGAAGGTTAATCCTTATATGGATTTCCCCTCCTTGGGAGTTTCCAGAAAGGCGATTGACTGCAGCCTGCACATCTGCTATTTATGGGCCTCTGAGTTCACTGTATGTCTCTAAAAAAGTGTGTGTGCCAGACAAGCCTCCAATTAACAGGTACTAAAGTGTAAATGGATTTCCAAATGTCACATAGCTGGTAATTAGTGAAACCAGGACTAGCAATGGATCTCTTGATTCCTACTTGGGATGCTTAAATAAAGCCAGTATTCTGCAGATGTCTTTATTTCAAGTAGTAAAAGCCCACATAAGAATATTCTTATTAAAAAGATAATATAAGGCTCCTTAGATACATCCAATGCAATGAATCTAAACGTTGATATTTGAACCCCCAGTTTGAGAATTTTGGGAACTCTCCACCCAGAGTTTCAGTCCGAGGATCACCACTGATGGTCCTGTGACCCTGAGGATCTCTCTGTACCTTCCATGTATCCGCTGTTCTCATGAGCAAAAACAGCTACGGTACCTGGGCTGGACAGCCTTTCTCTCAGACACGTAAACTCCTGTGTCTACTAACAAGAGCTAAAAAAGTGTAAAGAATGGTGATTACAGATTTTGATCAATGTATAATGACTAGAAGTCACCGTGGTAGGCTAGAGATCGAAAAAAGAGTTTGTGGAATAAGCTCTTCTTACAGTTACTCCTGACTTCCCCTATGAGCTTGGTAATCTGGGTCAGTGGTGGCAATCACGTGCCATTCTCATAGAGATGTGAGAGCTATGGGTATGGACTGGTATGATTTTGGCCCAGTAGCTGGTATGTAGTAAGCTCTAAGGAAATATGAACACAGAGGCACAAAAAAATGCTTATCCCTATTATTTAAAATCCATCAGTATTCTTGATTTTCACTCAATGTATTAACACACTGTGGATTCAGAACACAGACTGTCAAATTCAACTCCTCGTGATTACATGTATGACTTTGGCATGGGCTTAAACTCTCTGCACCACTGTTTACTCTTTTTTTTTAACATAATAGGGATGACAATACTACCCCCCCTTCACTGGGTTGTTAAATAAATTAATATATGTAGTACAATTCATTGTATGCTTCATTATTCAATAGGGATTACTGTGAATAGTAGAAGCAATAGTAGCAGTAGTCATATGTTTATTTTAGATTTTCCTTTGGGAAGATGAACGGCTCATCGAAAGCATGCAAGTCTATTTACTTCTATAAACCTGAGAAACATGCTATTTGACTGGAGCATGGGGAATGGAGAGAAAATGATGGCATAAGGCGATTTGCATTATCTGGTGGTTCTCTTTGCTCACGGGGACATAATCGTGCTCTCTTCCTTAACTAACGATAGGCATAACTCTGCTGTGACAGAAAATCAGTTACATGATCGAAATGTCTGTCATACTGCCAAATCCATATGTTGAAATTCTAACACCCAATGTGACGGTATTAGATGAAATGTGTTGGTTTTTAATTATATTCTTATATTTCTAAAAATTACACTATCACAATATGAAAATACATATGCACAAAGTTTTCCATTTAAGCAGCATTAATAAATATAAAATGCTGGAGGTGTACAACAGGGGAAAGACACCCTTTTCAGTAAATGATGTTGGGCAAATGGAAAAAGGACATGTAAAAAAAATCAAGTTGGGCTATTTCCTCATATTATATACAAAAACAAACTCAAAACAGATTAAAGACTTAAATGTAAGACCTAAAATTATAAACTTCCTAGAAGAACATAGGCAATACACTCTTTGACGTTGATCTTAGAAATATTTTTTGGATCTGTCTCCTCAGGCAAAATGAAAAAGTAAGAATAAATAAACAAGACCATATTAAGCTAAAATATGCAAAAGGAACCATTAACAAAATGACAAGGCAAACTACTGCGTGGGAGAAGATATTTGCAAATTATATTTTCAGTAAGGAGTTAGTATCCAAAGCATATAAAGAAATTATATAACTCATAAAAAAAAGCAACCCAAAACCAATTCAGTTACAAAATAGACAGAGGACGTGAATGACATTTCCTCAAAGAAGACTTACAAATGGCCAACAGGTATGAAAATATGCTCCTCATGACTAATCATGAGAGAAATGCAAATCGAGACTACACTGAGCTGTCACCTCACACCTGTGAACATCCCCCGTGAGTGAAAGGACAAGAGGTAACCAACGCTGGAGAGGATGTGGCGGAAAGGGAAGGCTCACACCCTGCTGGTGGGAGCATATGCTGGTGAAGCTACTGTCAGTCACTCAATCATTTCCGACTCTCGACCCTGTGGACTGCAGCCTGCCACGCTCCTCTGTGCCTGAGATTTTCCTGGCAAGGATACTGGAGTGGGTTGTCATTTCCTCCAGCAGGGCAACTTCCTGACCTAGGGATGGAAGCTGCATCTCCTGAGTCTCTTGCATTGCAGGCAGATTCTTTACTGTTGAGGTGCTAGGGAAGCCCCTGGAAAACAATATGGAGTTCCTAAAAAGTTAAAAATAGAGCTACCATACAATCCACCAATTCCACTTCCAGGTACTTACTCAAAGGGGGGGAAAAAAAAAACATTAACTTGAAAATATACATGCACCCCATGTTCACTGCTGCATTATTTACTATGGCCAAGTTGTGGAAGCAACCTAAATATATGAATGAATAAAGAAGAGGTGGAATATTACTCACCATAAGAAAGAATGCAACCTCGCCATTTGCCAAAACTTGGATGAATCCAGAAGTTATGATGGGAAGTGAAATAAGTCAAACAGAATGTTAAATACTATAAGATCTTACTTATATATAGAATCTTAAAGCAAAACAAACAAACAAAAATAGAAACAGACTTATAGATACAGAGAGCAAACTGCTGGTTGCCAAAGAGATGAGGAATAGAGAGACAGGCAAGTGAAGGGGATGAAGAGGTACTAACTTCCAGATATAAAATAAATTCGTTGTGTCCCGTGAATTTAATACACAGCATGAGGAATATAGTCAGTAATACCCTAATGGTGATGGATGAAAGACTTATACTGGTGACCATTTCACAATGTATTTTTCAAATCACTATGTTGTACACTTTAAACTAGCATAATGATTTTATAATGTAATTACTTAACATAAGACCAGTGAAGTTGGGTGTATGTCTTACCTCACATTTATAGGAGGGGTAGCATTGTTCTCACTTTAGAGAGACATCAATTAGAAATTAGAGGGTTAAATTATTTGCCTAAACACAAATTCCAGATTCTGTTCTCTATGTACTAAAAGTAGCTTTTATTCACTGAATACCTAAAAAGATTGTCAGTTTCAAACATTATGTGTAAGCCCCATGATGCCATTGTAAAAATGACTAACATCCTTTATTTAAGCATTCAAAAACTAAATTTGGAGATGCAACATCCCTCATGTAACTTAAATGAGCATATTTATGGTTCTTATAATCATCACTACTCACTTCACCTGAGGACACAAGGCTGATTAAAAATATGTATTCTTTTCTGTATATCATCTTGAATTCATATCTAAAAGGGATTAGCAGAAATTTCAGCTTACCATGTGTTCTTTATTAAAATGAAAACATAAACAATAGATGTCTGCATAGTCATGGTTAAATGAATAATATATGTTTTTAATTCTGTAAAGTAGATATAAGTAGATAATATTATCTTCAATAAAGTTGAATAACACTCATACACACACACATGGTCATATATACACATACAGACAACTTACTATCTATGACACAAAAGCCCTTTGCTCTTCATTTCTTTACAAAGTTCTCTCCATGTGGTTTTTGGTGAGTGTTCTAGTGACAAGCAACACACTGACCATAACCTAATTGCTACTCAGAATTATGTCTGGGTTTTGACCTTTGTTCAGCTTGGAAAGTCAAACTTTCCAAGTTTATCCTGGTGCACTTGTGTGTCTGATGGCCAAGAATTTATTTGTGTGATGACTTCAAGAAAGAATTCTCTGAAGGACAAAGAAGAACAAACAGAGAAGCTTAGACAAGACTCAATTGTTTGTGCAGAGGGATTTGGGATAGAACATTCAGTTTAGTTTTCCCTAGATATTCCCCTGAAGGAAGAGGAATCACATTTGGGATCAGATCAGCAAAGATTAAGGGAAGAAAGCAATGTTAGAAAAAATATTAATTCGTTGTTTTCATTCTGACGTGGGAGATAGCAGAAAAGGAAGAGAGTCATCTCTCTACACCTTCCAACCACTGTGTTGTTCTTCTGAAGCTCAGAGCACACAGTGAATGTTGATATATTTATCTATAGAAGTCATGCCTATGCTGGGGGCATGTCTTCAGGGCAAGTGCCAGAGCCACCGTGTAGGATACTTTGCAAGACTAGGCACTGTGGAGACATTTCCAAGAAATACCACCTAAGGCTGTCAGAGGAAGAGAGGAGGCAATGGAACCTCCTACATGGAGCAGGCACAGTGTCTAGGGCTCCCCAGAAACAACTAGGTGAAACTGCACAGAAGAGTTTCTGTGAGAATCTTTTAAGTTCCTTGTGGGGGAAACTCCAATAGAAAAAGTTTCTTTATACATTCACCTTTAGTGGTCTTGGATAAGAAGAGAGATCAAATATTGAATTGACACTCTTTTATTTAAAAAGAAAGAATAAATCCTTAAGTGCACTTTAAAGCAAATATATATATATATATATATATATATATATATATATATCCCTTCAATGAGTTCAGGTACACTAAATGACTCTCAACATATCCAGTGGCTAGAGTAAAAAATACATTCAGAGAAGGGCAGAGTTTGGCCAAGCAGCTCTCCTCCATGTAACTATTCAGGACCCAAATCTGAATGAGGCTCTGTAATCTTCTATGCATAGCTCCCAAAATTGTCCTGGACGCTATTTCCTTTTTGATAGCCAAAGGGAAAAAAGAGAATTCGGTTGCATATGGAAAATCTTATAGATCAAGATTGTAAATAGAACGTTTCTCTTCTGCCTGCATTCTACTGATCAGAACAACTTCCGGTGAGACACAGCTTTTGGAAAGCTGTCCAATGGCATGTGTGAGCCTAAGGGGAAAAGGATATAGGTTTTGGCAAATAGTCAGCAGTCTTTGCTCACATTCAGTGGGCATCCTTTAGCTTAGTTTTATAACATACTCTGCTGTTAATGTTTCTTAATATGTTCTATTTTGAGGGATGACCTCTTAATATAGGGCCTGTAGATAATAAGTACTCAACAAATCCTTGCTGAATCAGTAAATGAGTCATATTTTACAAAATAAACTTAATTTTAAGTGACCCATAAAAGGTGTAATGAACATTAACCATTATATTTTGTTATGTAAAGAAAAAATTTACTTGAAACTTAATTATTTGACCACTCAATCAATTTAGGAAGTGTGCATTGATGGAAAATCTATGATTTGCCACTGTCTTAGGCATAGGGAATACAGCAGTGAAAAAGATTTCTTAATCTAACAGAGAATACACTCTAGTTTTAAAGGCAGTCAGTGAACAAATAAACAGTGATATACCCATTCATTCTGCATCGTAAATTACACTGAAGTTAATGCAATTAATTTTATCACATTAGTGAATTTAATACATTGTTTGAAATATTTGAGGCACTATTTTAGGTGCTAGAGATATGAATGAAAATAAAATACAAAATTATTTTCCTTCAGAGAGCTTATATTCTAGTGGAAGAGATGTAGTTTTATTAAAAAATTAGATAACTTGTTCAGTCACTGAGTCACGTCTGGCTCTTTTGCGACCCTATAGATAGTAACCCACCAGGTTCCCCTGTCCATGGAATTCCCAGGCAAAACTACTGGAGTGAATTTCCATTTTACTTCTCCTGGGGAACTTCCTGACTCAGGGATCGAACCCACAGCTCCTTCTGTGTCTCTTCCATTGCATGCAGATTCTTTATCACCGAGACACCAGGAAATGCCAACACATTACAGGTAGGGAGGCTGGAGCAGGGGGAAACAGGCGGGCCCATTTCCTAAGCTGTGTTCAAGGACAGTGGTGGTGGTGAAGTCTCTGCGTGTAGGGACCTACAGAAAGCAGGAACTGGACCACAGTACATCTGGGGGACCCTTGTGTAAAAGCCCAGCTAGGGGTCTCCACAACTCAGCCCCAGCCAGAGGGAACGAGCCCATGCTGGGACTCCAGTCTTGGGCACTGTTCCGTGATTTGATGGGGAAATGAGTCCAGAGTCCCCAGAGTGCTAGCACAAAGGATGCCTGGTTTACAATGTGATCTTGAAAGATGAAAGACCAAGGGCCTGGTACAGTTTTATTTCTCAGAAGAAGAGAGGTTGCAGAGGCTGAGATGACAACTGTAGGGCTGGGGCAGCCGTGAGAGGTGGCTCCTGTCTCCCTGAGATGTTGTCTACCCATGACCATGAAAGGTTGTCCTTGAACCACACTAAAATGCCGGGATCCTTGGCCTCCAGAGGAGAAGAATTCAATCCAGGGCCGCAGATGAGGCTTGATCACTCAGAGCTTTTGTGTAATAAAGTTTTATTATTAAAGTATAAAGGAGACAGAGAAAGCTTCTGACACAGACATCAGAAGGGGATAGAAAGACTACCCCCTTGCTAGTGTTAGCAATAGAGTTATATACTCTCCAATGAATCCAAAGAATGTCTGGAGGTTGTAAAGACCTCACCAGATCTGCTCCCATAATTTACATTTTAAGATAACAGGATTAGCTAGAAGGTTTACTAGAGATCTCCTCAAGAAAATTAGAGATACCAAGGGAATATTTCATGCAAAGATGGGCTCAATAAAGGACAGAAATGGTATGGAGAGGTGGCAAGAATACATGGAAGAACTGTACAAAAAAGATCTTCATGACCCAGATAATCATGATGATATGATCACTAATCTAGAGCCAGACATCTTGGAATGTGAAGTCAAGTGGGCCTTAAAAAGCATCATTATGAACAAAGCTAGTGGAGGTGATGGAATTCCAGTTGAGCTGTTTCAAATCCTGAAAGATGATGCTGTGAAAGTGCTGCACTCAATATGCCAGCAAATTTGGAAAACTCAGCAGTGGCCACAGGACTGGAAACGGTCAGTTTTCATTCCAATCTCAAAGAAAGGCAATGCCAAAGAATGCTCAAACTACTGCACAATTGCACTCATCCCACATGCTAGTAAAGTAATGCTCAAAATTTTCTAAGTCAGGCTTCAGCAATGTGTGAACTGTGAACTTCCAGATGTTCAAGCTGGTTTTAGAAAAGGCAGCAAAACCAGAGATCAAATTGCCAACATCCGCTGGATCATGGAAAAAACATGAGAGTTCCAGAGAAACATCTATGCCTGCTTTATTGACTATGACTGTGTGGATCACAAGAAACTGTGGAAAATTCTGAAAGAGATGGGAATACCAGACCACCTAACCTGCTCTTGAGAAATCTGTATGCAGGTCAGGAAGCAGCGGTTAGAACTGGACATGGAACAACAGACTGGTTCCAAATAGGAAAAGGAGTACCTCAAGGCTGTATATTGTCACCCTGCTTATTTAACTTGTATGCAGAGAACATCATGAGAAACGCTGGACTGGAAGAAACACAAGCTGGAATCAAGATTGCTGGGAGAAATATCAATCACCTCAGATATGCAGATGACACCACCCTTATGGCAGAAAATGAAGAGGAACTCAAAAGTCTCTTGATGAAAGTGAAAGAGGAGAGTGAAAAAGTTGGCTTCAAGCTCAACATTCAGAAAACGAAGATCATGGCATCTGGTCCCATCACTTCATGGGAAATAGATGGGGAAACAGTGGGAGCAGTTTCAGACTTTATTTTTTTGGGCTCCAAAATCACTGCAGATGGTGACTGCAGTCATGAAATTAAAAGACGCTTACTCCTTGGAAGAAAAGTTATGACCAACCTAGATAGCATATTCAAAAGCAGAGACATTACTTTGCCGACTAGGGTCCATCTAGTCAAGGCTATGGTTTTTCCTGTGGTCATGTATGGATGTGAGAGTTGGACTGTGAAGAAGACTGAGCACCGAGGAATTGATGCTTTTGAACTATGCTGTTGGAGAAGACTCTTGAGAGTCCCTTGGACTACAAGGGGATCCAGCCAGTCCATTCTGAAGGAGATCAGCCCTGGGATTTCTTTGGAAGAAATGATGCTAAAGCTGAAGCTCCAGTACTTTGGCCACCTCATGGGAAGAGTTGACTCATTGGAAAAGACTCTGATGCTGGGAGGGACTGGGAGCAGGAGAAGAAGGGGACAACAGAGGATTAGATGGCTAGATGGCATCACTGACTTGATGGCTGAAGTCTGAGTTGGTGATGGACAGGGAGGCCTGGCATGCTGCGATTCATGGGGTCGCAAGGAGTTGGACACGACTGAGCGAGTGAACTTAATCCAGAGACTGTCCTCAGGCAATATACATTATTGTTATATAATCCTAGGAATGTAGAGGGGGAAAAAAGTTGATCCTTTCTTCCTCCTTGAGAATTCCAGACCCCTCTCTCCTTGGGGACCTCTAGACTTCTTATCAATCTGCCTAGGAAATGACTCTCTCAACCACATGAAGACCAAGCAAGATATCGTGGGAAGTCTTCGTTCTTGGGATGGTGACTCAGGTGATGGTGCCCCTTCTCTCTTAATGGAGGAAATGGACTTCAAACACAGCTGCATTATCGAGAACCCAACAACTAAGGGATAGGCATGGAGTGGGGGGAAGCTGGGAGCCACCTTTGATCCAGGTACCTAAATCATTCCATCTTAGGAAACCATCAGTCTACCAGGATGAAATATGAGGAGACAGGCCAAGTTTATGGCTGACCTTTTTGATACAAGCTCAAGTCCCTTATAGCTCAGTTGGTAAACAATCCACCTGCAATGCAGGAGACCCCGGTTTGATTCCAGGGTTGGGAAGATCCGCTTGAGAAGGGATAGGTTACCCACTCCAGTATTCTTGGGCTTCCCTTGTGGCTCAGCTGGTAAAGAATCCACGTGCAATGTGGGAAACCTGGGATGGATCCCTGGGTTGGGAAGATCCTCTGGAGAACAGAAAGGCTACCCACTCCAGTCCTCTGGCCTGGAGGATTCCCGGGACTATATAGTCCATAGGGTCATGAAGAGGTGGACAAGACTGAGCGACTTTCACTTTCACGTGCCACAAAACTACCTTTATTGTCGAGAGCTATGGCGGCAGCCTGTAGATTTATGCCCCTTTTCACAGACCCATTATGTCAGCCACCTCACACCCACATTATGGAAGTATGTGCTGAGATAATCCTCTGTGAGTTCCTTCAATTCCTACACGACTCTCCAGGTATGTCAAGAATGCCAGGCCTTCAGTGCTCGTCAGCTTGGCCACTTTCCAGAGTTGTGTCTGAACAGTGCAGTCTTGAAAGATGAAATAATGTTGCTTCAGGAACAGAAAGCCAGTTTGCCTGTGGCTCATTCTAGTGGATTACGCTAAGCAGAATATCCTGGCAGAAGTGAAAATTCACTGAACGTGTAGCGTCTCTCTTCCCCCCTCCCCATGTAGGACTTGGGGACAAGTAAAATAACACAAATATGTTGATGCTCATACTGTTTGTGATGCCGTTAGTGACAAATCCCTTTAGTCCTTCTTCTGATCCCGGTGTTCTGTGTCTTCCGACAGCATCCACAAATATAATGCAGGTTAATTTAATATAATAGCTTATAAATGGGATAAGATCCAAACCCAGACCCCATAGGAAGTTTTCAGATGGAGTTCACTTGGGGCATGTTGTTTCTGAGATGTTTGATTGAACATCCATGTTGGAATTGCCTGGCAACCCACTCCGGTATTCTTGCCTGGAAAATCCCATGGACAGAGGAGCCTGGCAGGCTATGGTTCATAGGGTCATAAGAGTCAGACGTGACTGAGCGACTGAGCAGGAGTAGGCACAAGGGTAGACATGGTATCTAAAGCTCTGAGACCGAATGAGCTCACCAAGGGAGTGAGTATAGTCAGATAAGAGTAACCAGGACTGAGACCTGAGACACTTCAATGTTGATATAGTAACAAGTGTCAATAAGTGCCCTGGAGAGTTAAGCACTGTTTTATGATTGTGTCAAGAGAATGGCACTGCCTTCTGAGAGAGACGTGTAAGATTATGCACTTTGGAACATGACAGTTCTGCTTTTCCATCGTATCTCAGGCTGTTTGCACTCTAGTGATAGTGGATATATTTGGCTTTTGGAACATGCAAGTTTTCCTATCATATATTCTTGCTTTATTCACATATCTCAGCTTGGAATGCTCATCTCACTTCTAATAACTAACTCCTCTGTCCTTTAGGAGAAAGCAATGGCACTCCATTGCAGTACTCTTGCCTGGAAAATCCCATGGACAGAGAAGCCTTGGTGGGCTGCAGTTCATGGGGTCGCTAGGAGTCGGACATGTCTGAGTGACTTCACTTTCACTTTTTACTTTCATGCATTGGAGAGGGAAATGGCAACCCACTCCAATGTGTTGCCTGGAGAATCTTAAGGATGGTGGAGCCTGGTGGGCTGCCATCTATGGTCACACAGAGTCGGACACAACTAAAGCGACTTGGCAGCTTTCAGATCCTTTCAGATCTCTGCTAAGATGTCATTTCTTCAGTGAGGGCTATTCCAACAGCCTCACACCCAGTTATATTTTATCACAATATGCATTCATTGTCTTTGTTGAATGTATCACATCTTATATATTTACTTATATATTTAAAAAGTCTTCCCAGGTGGCTCAGTGGTAAAGAGTTCACCAACAGTGTGGGAGACTTGTTCAATCCCTGGCTTGGGAAGATCCTCTGGAAAAAGAAATGGCAACCCAATCTGGTATTCTTGCTGGGGAAATCCCATGGACAGAAAAGCTTGGCAAACTACAGTCCATGGAGTCACAGACAGCTGACTGTGACTTAGTGACTAAACGACAGCAACAGTAATATGCCTGAAATATTTATCATTTTACATATGCTTACATGTTTACTTATATACCCATCTGGTCCAACAGAGTATTTCTTGAAGGTATGGATATCAATAATCATATCCTCTGCTATATTCCCAATGTCTGATCCAGAGTCTGAGTTTGAAAATAGCTTGGTAAATATTGAAAGAATGAATCTGAGACTCATCATATAAACTGACCTCTTAATCTATCTGAGCTTTTCCTCACTTGTTTGTAGAATCATATGCACTTCACAGTTGTATTGAGTATTAATTAACCTTGTTGATATATGCTTTCTGACACATAAGTAGCCCCTTAGTAAATGAGACATTAATCACTCAGTAGTGGAGGACTATATGGGGGAAATGCACCGAAAAAGATGATTTATTCAGAGGTACAATTCTTTCTGCTCAGGAAGATAAATAAATGGGTTAGACTACTCTATGTGTGAATAAAGAGCACACACAGAAATAAGAATAATAGACAGACTGTAACTTCAAAGTTTGGGAGATTGGAAAACATCCAAAATGAAGTGAAAGAAACTAGAACCAAAATGAGCAAAGATCAAGCAACAAAATGAAAAGAACATTGTACAAGAAGTGTCCATAAATCTAAGGGATGTTTCTGGTTCAGAGGGAGCAAGAGATCAGCTTGGAAGAAGAGAAGCGGTGAGGAATGACAAAGATTGTTCTTTGATAGAGGCGGCAGAGCTGTCATAACATCAAAAATAATACCTTCTCTTCAGGATAATAAAAGAGAGTAATGGAGACGAGATGCAGAAAACACAGGTACAGCTTCCAGACAAAGTGCTAGGCACTGATTTTGAAATCTATCAATCTTGAGTCTAAATAATTGATTAAAAATCAAGCTTTATGTGACCTAGACTGAACTCTTAGAAAGCTCCAGAATTCATAAGAAAGAAGTCAAAATGTTGTAGTGACTACTTTAAGAGAAGCTTCTTGAAAAATATGTTTAGTAATATGGTAAGCATTTTTCTTAAATAGAGATTACTTAAGGATATATATATTAATATATATATATGTGTGTTTGTGTGCATATGTGTAAATATACAATGAAAGGAACAGAATAAGAAAAGAAAACTAGAAGACTATTTCTGAAAGAATGAAAAGGTTCATGCACACACATTAAACACAAAGTATTTATTTATACTTATAATTTTATTGTAATATGTGTTCTCAGTCGTGTCTGACTCTTTGCAACCCCATGAACTGTAGCCCACCTGGCCCTCCTGTCTATGGGATTTCCCAGGCAAAAATACTGGAGTGGGTTGCAATTTCCTTCTCCAGGGGATCTTCTCGACCCGGGGACTGAACCCACATCTCCTGTGTCTCCTCCATTGCAAGCAGATTCTTTTACTGCAGAGCCATCATTAAGACTCTCTGTAATTTTATTGTAAAACTTATTATAAGCTATTCTTTGAATGAATTTTATATATATATATATATATATATATATATATATATATCAACTCCCATTGAGGACAATTGTGTCTGGTTCAAGGTGAAATTCAGGGACCTTGGACTGGGCTTTACAATGAGCAAGAACAGGTCTTCAAATGACAGGCTACCAGGAAAAGTTTGAAAAAGTTGTATCATGGATTGAATTTTAAATGTCCTTGGAGTTTTCAGAGTCAAGGGTCTATGTAGAATGGTGGAATCCAGGTAGAAGGAAGCACATGAGAAATGGTAGCAGAGAAAATAGAATGGAGTCAAGAAGGTAGAGTCTAAACACTTTTCTTCAGTCATTAAGGAAATAAGTGGTCAGTATTCTACCCTAGGTTCCAGATTGGTCCGGGGGGCTGTCACAGGACGTGGTGATGGAGGAGGCAACTATGTAAACACGGTACTAATGTCAGTTGCCAAGTTTCCTTTGACCTGTGGTCAAACTAAACCTAAAGGAATAGGTTCAAAGACCTATTAGTTTAAAATTTACATTAATATATTGAAACCTTAATACTCAACAGAATGGTATGTTGAGATGGTGTTTTGGGGAAGTAATTAAATCATGAGGATGGAAACATCTTGACAAGATCAATTCCCTGGTGAGAAAAAACAAGAGAGCAAGCTTCCTCTCTCCTTGCTATGTAAAGACACAAGATGATGACCATATGCAGACCAGGAAGAGTGCCCTCATCAGAAACCAAATCACCACCTTGGCCTTGGACTACTCAGTATCCCAAACTGTGAGAAATAAATGCTTGCTATTTAAAACATCCAGTCTATGGTATCTTGTTACATCAAAATGAGTTAATAAAAACAGCTTGCTACTCTAATAAAAGAAGTAAAGATCTTTCAAGCAGATATTTCAGATTAGTATAGTATCAGGTATCTAAGATTCCTAGCATCAGCTTCCTAAGACTGCTGACCTTGTAAATATCAAATAGTAATTTTCAATATCAGCCTCGTTTGAAAAGAAAACTGTTGTTCTACACTGACATTATTTTCCTCACTTTCAGATAACAATCTTTTGGTAATAGCATTGCATGTTATGCAATAGAATTCTGAGACAGTTTTGGTAGAGATTTAATAAAATTTTCCTGATGTCCACCTATATCATTCACATGCTGTTTCTTACAATAATAAGGTACCAGATTCAGTTCAGTTCAGTTCAGTTATATATATATATATATATATATATATATCAACTCCCATTGAGGACAATTGTGTCTGGTTCAAGGTGAAATTCAGGGACCTTGGACTGGGCTTTACAATGAGCAAGAACAGGTCTTCAAATGACAGGCTACACAGGAAAAGTTTGAAAAAGTTGTATCATGGATTGAATTTTAAATGTCCTTGGAGTTTTCAGAGTCAAGGGTCTATGTAGAATGGTGGAATCCAGGTAGAAGGAAGCACATGAGAAATGGTAGCAGAGAAAATAGAATGGAGTCAAGAAGGTAGAGTCTAAACACTTTTCTTCAGTCATTAAGGAAATAAGTGGTCAGTATTCTACCCTAGGTTCCAGATTGGTCCGGGGGGCTGTCACAGGACGTGGTGATGGAGGAGGCAACTATGTAAACATGGTACTAATGTCAGTTGCCAAGTTTCCTTTGACCTGTGGTCAAACTAAACCTAAAGGAATAGGTTCAAAGACCTATTAGTTTAAAATTTACATTAATATATTGAAACCTTAATACTCAACAGAATGGTATGTTGAGATGGTGTTTTGGGGAAGTAATTAAATCATGAGGATGGAAACATCTTGACAAGATCAATTCCCTGGTGAGAAAAAACAAGAGAGCAAGCTTCCTCTCTCCTTGCTATGTAAAGACACAAGATGATGACCATATGCAGACCAGGAAGAGTGCCCTCATCAGAAACCAAATCACCACCTTGGCCTTGGACTACTCAGTATCCCAAACTGTGAGAAATAAATGCTTGCTATTTAAAACATCCAGTCTATGGTATCTTGTTACATCAAAATGAGTTAATAAAAACAGCTTGCTACTCTAATAAAAGAAGTAAAGATCTTTCAAGCAGATATTTCAGATTAGTATAGTATCAGGTATCTAAGATTCCTAGCATCAGCTTCCTAAGACTGCTGACCTTGTAAATATCAAATAGTAATTTTCAATATCAGCCTCGTTTGAAAAGAAAACTGTTGTTCTACACTGACATTATTTTCCTCACTTTCAGATAAAATCTTTTGGTAATAGCATTGCATGTTATGCAATAGAATTCTGAGACAGTTTTGGTAGAGATTTAATAAAATTTTCCTGATGTCCACCTATATCATTCACATGCTGTTTCTTACAATAATAAGGTACCAGATTCAGTTCAGTTCAGTTCAGTTCAGTTGCTCAATCGTGTCCGACTCTTTGTGACCCCATGAATCGCAGCACGCCAGGCCTCCCTGTCCATCACCAACTCCCGGAGTTCACTCAGACTCATGTCCAGCGGGTCAGTGATGCCGTCCAGCCATCTCATCCTCGGTCGTCCCCTTCTCCTCCTGCCCCCAATCCCTCCCAGCATCAGAGTCTTTTCCAATGAGTCAACTCTTCGCATAAGGTGCCCAAAGTACTGGAGCTTCAGCTTTAGCATCAGTCCTTCCAAAGAAATCCCAGGGCTGATCTTCAGAATGGACTGGTTGGATCTCCTTGCAGTCCAAGGGACTCCAGATTAGGGGCTGGCAAAATTTGGCCAGGAAACCAAATTTGACCGACCAGCTGTTTTTTAAAATAAAGCTTTATTAGAATGCGGCCTTGCCCATTTTTTGCGTACAGTCTTTGGCTATTTTCCTACTGGTGATTTATTGTCGCTAGGTTCCTTTTCCACTTTGGGGACCCAGTAATCTGTAGCACCACATGTGATGGGGTACTCTGCTCATGAGTCTCCTTTCTAAACTTCATGATGCTTTTTCCTGCATCTCATACATAATTTTTAATTTATCTGGAATGTTTTACAGGTATTCAAAGAAAAACCAACATACTATTCACAGGCAAAAGATGAGTAATTTTACCTTCTGGAGTCTCAGCTTTAGTAGAGTCTTACTGCTTAAAAAACCTTCTAGGACCTGCAAGTTTGGTTTCACACAGAGCATGCTTTGTTTCATAATCATGATTCTTCATCTAAAAAGGGGAAATAGCTTTATGTTCCCCCTTTCCCGGTTGTTCTCTGTGCTTGCATTCCATCTTTTCCTTCAGCTAGTCATGTCTTTGAAACTTGTGATGACTCCTCATCTCCCCCAGGGTGAGTTTAAATTGCTTAATTAAGCATTAAGGACTTTGCATCCCATGACCTGAATTCATCTGTCCTGGTTCGTCTCTCGCCACCCTTGCACACTCACACTTTGCTCTTGCCACACCTCATGGAGGCTTTCTCACGCCTCCAAGATTTTGCATCTTCTCCTTTTATGCTCCAAGGAACTTGTGCGTCTCCACATACACAGTACCATTCATCATTCATTTCTTTACTCCCTCCCATTCATCAAATATTTATTGACCACCTGCTCTGTTTCTGGTTCCATGAAAAGCCTTAGGGGAAAAGGATGAATAAGTACGTGCTGTCTCAAGGAACTAATCAATCCAGAGGGAACTTTAACCATATAAACATTTAATCAAAATGCAGCGTCGTATCTATATTAAGATAAATAAACATTTTTGAAAGAAAAGACAGATATGTATTATAATTTTTGTGCTATAATTTTTTTTATAGGAAATGTCCTTTTTCAGAAGGTGAGTCCTGGATCCTATTAAAAATGGCACCAAAATGGTTGATATTACTCAGAGTAGTGTGCGTCAATCAGATTCTTTTTGAATCTTACCATTATTTCCTGTCCTCATTTATTAGCTAACTAATCAGCAGTAAAGACTCTGCATACAATGTAATGCAGGAGACATGGGTTCGATCCCTGGGTAGAGGTGATCCCCTGGAGAAGGAAATGGCAGCCCACTCAAGTATTCCTGCCTGGGAAATTCCATGGACAGAGGAGCCTGGTGGGCTGTAGTCCCTGGGGTTTCAAAAGAGCTGGACTCAACAGAGCAACTAAACAATGACAACAGAGATGCACTTGGATATATTAGTGTTCCACAAATTGGTAACTCCGTATCTGAACTCATTGTCATATCCACCAGACTTGGTCTTTTTGGGGAAACCATTTTCCTTCCCGTGAACCCCGAATTCCCCATCTGTAAACTCATAAGCATCTTGTGAGTCATGTAAACATACACCCACACATACACAATTCACACACAACTTAAATTTCATTTAACTCTGAGAGACTGAGGCTAGTCTGTTATACTCATCCATAAATTTCTATCCTTTCACAACATTATTCACTGTAGAATTAGGTACTGCATAAAAAATATAATTTAAATTTAACCCCATTAGATTATGGCTATTTGTAACTACATGAAGAATAAACCATTGCATTCCTAGTATATACTCCAGTCTCAGGCACAGAGAAAATATTCAATAAATAATTATTTGGTGAATAAAAAGACACTGGTTTTCATGTCTGATGATTTTCCTAGATTTTAAAAATTATTTCAATACAATCATTGCATTGATACAGTCTGTCCTGATTTTTTAAAATTTAAATCATTAGTCTTCTATTTTTAATCTGTTTGATACAGATAAGTCAAATTATATCACCTGAACTATTGTTCATGTTTACCTTACTAACTCAAATTTTTTCAATAATTTCACATTAAGAAAAGAATAATGTCTAATATTTTAGGCAGATAATCAAAGCCTTAAATATTTTTTTTTCTTAAAATCTATAATGTTTTTTTCCAGCTGGCCTTAAAATTGAGTGTGTAGATAGAACTGAGTACTGGTAAACAGATTAAGTCACGGTGGTGTGCCTTACTTCCAGGAAGGGTCCATGAGAAACTTGAATGCATGAGTCTCTACAACCTTCTCCATCTGTTGGCTGGATGTCAAAAAAACAGGACAATCTTGGAAATTTTATATTAAAAATAATAGAACACCAGTCTACTATTGGTTGAATGGATGGAACAGACAAGCTCCCTTCAATCCAACACATCAATTAAATTTTACATGAATCAGAAGTACATTTCTATTTGGTAAAGCTATTGAGATTTTAAGGTTTATTGATTATATTATCTCATGTTGATTAACTCATGTGCCCTTACATCAATATTCTTTTTTGGAAATATTTTCCTCTAGTCAAATCAAACTTTAACTTTTTTTTTCTATGTATGTAAAAGGCATACTCTGTACTGTGTATATTGCATGTCTAACGAAAGAAGACCTTGTATTGATAGAACTATATACCACATCATCCCTCACTAAAGTTGCAGATGATCAAGCTAATCATGGTCAAAAATGAATCAGTTCTATTCTCTCTCCCCACTTTGGGACAGAGTAGAACTGAATTCAAGCTGAATGGAGACTGGAAGCTACCATTCTTGATAGTCACAATGGACCAAATATACTTAGAGCAGAGAACACAGATATGCAAAACCTTCTTTCTCAGCCTCTACTCTTTCAGTGAAGAAGCTACAGGAAAAAAATCTGCATTGAGGAGCAGTGTGGAGGATGTGAAGTCCTAGATGCTGACAGGAGGTCTGGTCTGGGGAAGCGTTGATAAGGATGTAGGGGAAGAAAAGAAACTTCCCTTTACTCTATTGAGTTCTCATATGAGACCCCTGTAATGAAAATCATATTCACAAGAGGAAAACAGAGGCTTATTAACAAGTATGTGTCACATACACAGGGGAGATCTATCAGTTCAGTTCAGTTGCTCAGTCGTGTCCAAATCTTGGTGACCCCATAGATTGCAGCACACCAGGCTTCCCTGTCCATATGAGTAGCACCCAGAGGTGGTTTAAATTTCAGGATTAAATGCCATCTTCATTAGGAAAGTAAGAATGGGATGTAGACCTCTTAGGGGAGAGAAAATGATTTTTTGAAAAAAGATGAACAGATGGCCTTAGATGCCCTTAGGACAGATGGGAGAAATGGTATCTGGTGATTAAGTTTGTCTGGGTGAGGTGTCAAATTTTAGTCTCCTCTCCTGTGATGAATCAATCTTTCCTGGTTGATGAGACTCCCAGGGAGGGGATTTATAATGACTGAGTTCATTGGAGAATCTGTCTTTATGTTGATAAGAGGAGTTCAGAGAAAACATCCCCTTAAAAATTTGCTGTTTTTCAAGTGCCTACAATTCAAAATAATCGATACATCAGAGCAATGCATTTTGGGATGGCATCTTCTACAGGGACATACTCAGACCATAGCAAGGTGCGACCAGTCACAGAGAATTCAGTGATTTAGGACAGTGTTTAATGTGATTTACTTTGGATGCTACATCCTGGAAGGAGTTAAAATGATGAGAGGATTTCAGTAGAGAAACCCAGGTGCTACACAGCACAGGCCGGCGTGTGAGGCACCTTTGGAGGAACACAGTCTGCACTCAGCGTTACCATCTCATCTCCAGACCCTGCCCACGATTGAAAGCATTTTGTGATATAAATTTGATTAACGCAGGACACAGAGGAAATGGTGTCTATCTATTGTGTTGATACTTATTGCCATGCACAGATTCCTTCTCAAGAAAGCACATAGATAATCATTTGAAAGATGCTCGTATTAGTAAGAGGAACCACGCAAGCTCAGAAAGGGTGGGCTTTTCTCTTCAGACCTATTTCAGCGCTACCATCTGGAATCCCACTCTTGGCTTCTGTTTCATTTCTGCTACATTATGTCCAGGCTTTGAAAAGCTTAAGTTCCCTCAGCATGTTGGAGCCAAACCCAGCACTAGTTTAGGACTGTAACACATTCACACTGGATCCATGCTCTTTTTCTTTTAAAGAAATTTCTCCATACCTTTCTGAGGGTCCCATTGCTTTTCTTCTTCTTCTTTTGAAGAGGGAAGTAACTTCCTGAAACCCTGAGTCTAATTGCTGGTTGTAAAGTAATCGTGACTTGTTTCTCTCTCCACAGCAAAAGAGACTGGCCAAATGTAGCATGTGGAGAGCCAGCAGAGGCCTTGGGCAGCAGGCAGATGGGTTGTACCTGACCCCGAAGATGCAGGAACCCAGCCACAGTCATTCAGTTCTGGACCAAGCAAATCCTACAGAAAGGTTTTTTGCTGAGATGGCATTCCTGCAAACCAAATGGGCTCGAGTTCCCTGGAAAGTAATGGGGTCATTGAGAAGCCAGAAAAATAAAGACTCTTAATGGAGTAAGAGTTACAAATGCCTTATGGCATATGGAATAAATTGTGAAGAAGTAATCATGAGACTCAAAACCATAGATTTAATAAGACTCCATTTGCACCACACTACAAACAGAATTAGAAATAAATCCTATATGATAGCTTGGGCAAACTAGCACAAGAGCACTTACCATAGATAGATAGATAGATAGACACACATGTATATATGTATAGGTATTTGTTTATTTTTTAATAAGGAAGAATAAATGGTACTCTTTTAAGAAGGAAGAATAAATGTAATTATGTTGACACATACAAACAAATGCATGTTATAAAATAAGCATAAGGCTTGAGAGATCATTTTTAACATTTAATTAGTTCCCTCTTTTAAACATTTCACCTATCATATGATAGTAGACTTAGAAATTTTGCTTTGTCATCAAGAAAATTCATGATTTTATAACCCAGTGTAATTGTTTGTATCTCTGTTTCTAGCATTGGAACTGAGGAGAGCTAGCAACATTTGAAAGCTGAAATTTTTCTCTGTGAATTTAACTTAATTTTATGTTTCACTCAGCAGGGTGCATATATAGAGTGATTCATTTAACTTTCAGCTTCTCAAATATTTTCTGCATATTTTTGTGTTTGGATTTCTTGAACTACAGGTAGAGGCTTAAGCATAATACTACTTGAGATTTTTCAGTGCAGAAAAGTAATGGTTGTGGGGTGTCCCATGTTAACCCCCAAATTATGAATGGAATATCAGCTATAAATCTCAATTTGCGGATATGTTTAGTTTTCCATTTATACAAAATAAAAGGTGATTTAATATAAAACCGATTACTTAAAGAATACCTTTTAAAACTCCATAGTTTGTGCTCCAAGAAGTAAAAACTAATGCAGTTTGAAATTAAATGATTTTGCTCTCCATTGGTAGCAATTATATTAATGACAGAAACAAATTTTTTGTATTGTTAGTTGTCCATTCTCCTTTCCCAAATCTGAATGATACTATTTCAGGATTTGGGTCATATTTTTTAAAAATATAAAATAATATTTTGCACATGAAATTCACATATATTTTGTATTTTTAATATTATGGAACCATTAATGAACTCCTGTGTATACATTCTCCTTTTAAATTGTCCAGTGCTTACCCTAATCACATTACTCTGGGATCTTTTCCAGGACCAACCACTCTCCTGAATATGAAATTTATAATTTCTTTCTATTTTATAAATTATAATTTTACCCCTCTTGAATGTAGTCTTAACCAATATATCACCTAATTGTTTTTATTTTCAAGGTTCATACACGTATTATCATTTTGTAGGTTCAATTCCCTTTAGTCACCCATGGGCTGCAGCATACCAGGCCTCCATGTCCATCACCAACTCCCAGAGCTTACTCAAACTCATGTCCATCCAGTCGGTGATGCCATCCAACCATCTCATCCTCTGTCATCCCCTTCTTCTCCTGCCTTCAATTTTGTCCAGCATCAGGGTCTTTTCTAGTGAGTCAGTTCTTTGCATCAGGTGGCCAAAGTATTGGGGTTTCAGCTTCAGCATCAGTCCTTTCAGTGAGCATTCGGGACTGACTTCCTTTAGGATGGACTGGTTTGATCTCCTTGCAGTGCAAGAGACTCTCAATTAGAGTAGGTGGTGGTCTTGTAGGTCACCATCTTGTAGGTGGGGGTCTCTAATTGGCTTGATTTTGCCTAACAGTATTTGTGTGAATCATCTGTTTTTGTTGAATGTTGTTATAGATTGTTTATTTTCACCGCTGTATATATTGTTTTGGGTGGATGTACTACAATCGATATCTGATGTTGTGATGATTAAATCTGTGTTGTTTTCAGCTTGTGTTTTATCTTGGTATTATATGTTGCCCTACTATATATTCTACTTTACACGTCTCTTGGTGTAAATAGCCTTGGTTGGTGAAATAGCCTCCAAACTTTACTGATGGTGACCCACCACTAGAAAAATTTCACAATATGGCTAGGCAAATATTGTGAAGAACCGTGCAGAGTGCGGGATATCACCCCACTTGCAACCTAGTGAACCTGTCTGTTATCACCACATGGATGCTGGCAGAAGACATGAAATTCTCAGGTCAGAGACGCAAGGTCTCATTGCTCTGGCAGCAGCATTGCCCAGAGCTCCACGTTTCTGGTATCAGATCCCCATGCCCTCAAGCTCCACAGGAGTGACAAGAAGGGTTGGTGATGGAGACCTGCAGATGCAGTGACCTGTGTTCCAGGAGAGGAACACGCAGCTCGGGCAAGCTGGCGCTTACACAGTGAGCCTGCACTTTGTCTGGGGGGAGACATTACCTCATCCGTCAAAGCTCTTCACTGCAAATACAACTGTGAGTACTGACCAGGGCAAAGAGCTGTCAGAGCGTTAAGTTCTTGGCACACGAGAAGGAATGCTCAAGAGCCGGTAGTGGATTGCCTCGCACGACAAATACGTGTATGACTGAAGCTCTTACACTTCATCTGTTAGGGGAATGTTGATTTTTGTTTTCTTCTACATTTCACTTTCAAAAATCTGTGTGTGACCCACTGAAACAATTGTAAAACTTAATATGCAGCAACTCTCACTTAAAAAAAAAACACAGAAATATAAAAAAGTAAAAGTCAATATATTAAGTCATAGGCCTGAGAGTGTGATTGCTGGATTACATTCAGCCTTAAAATTGAATGTGAACTGTTTTATAAGGTAACTTATCATTCTTTTCACATCAGTGTATGAATAATCTCCAGGTATATATCTTCACCACCACTTGGTTTTGTTAGACATTTTATGTTTTTATAATCAAGTGATGCATAATTATCTCTGATTTGACTTTAATTTGCATTTTAGCATATTTTTAAATTGAGATACTCGTCCCTTTCAAATTAACATACAAATTATTTACATTTGTCAGTTATGTATTTTGCCAATATTTTCTCATTGTGGTTCAACTTTTCTTTTAATTTCTGGTGGCATTTATAAATGGAATTTCTTTTAATGTTTTCTATTTTTAATGTACAGTTTGTAAGTTTTTCATGTATAAAAAAATCACTCTGGATTATAAATCATAAAAACATTCTCCTAAATGCCCCTCAAAATTTTAAATGCCTTTATTATTCAAATACTGAATATTACATCTGAACTGGTCATGTCATTTGAATCAACCAAATACCTCAAAAAACTAACAAAAGAAGAGATAAACCTATACAAAGTAATTAAAAGGCATTATTGAGAATCAGTATAACTTAAATGAAAGCAAATATTCATGAAATGGAAGACTTACTATGGAAAGAGGGCAATTATCTTCAAATTCATCTGTAAATTTACTCAATTCGTCTGTATATTTACTCAAATCCCAAGAAAAATTCCAACAGAATTTTGTCTTGAAAATTACAAGCTTTATGAATATGAAGTTAATATGAATTAAAATTCATATAAAAATTCAAAGGGCTGAAGATAGCCAATGCAATCTTGCATAAAGAGACTGAAATAGGAAATCTAGGACTCCCATATATCAAAACTTACTTGAAAGTCACTGTAATTAAAACGGGCTTCCCAGGTGGCACTAGTGGTGAAGAAAGTGAAAGTGAAGTCTCTCAGTCGTGTCTGACTCTTTGAGACCCTGTGGACTGTAGCCCACCAGGCTCCTCCATCCATGGGATTCTCCAGGCAAGAACACTGGAGTAGGTTGCCATTTCCTTCTCCAGGGGATCTTCCCGACCCAGGGATCAAACCCAGGTCTCCTGCATTGCAGGCAGATGCTTCAACCTCTGAGCCACCAGGGAAGCCCTCCTACCTGCTAATACAGGAGACATAAGAGCCATGGGTTTGATCCTTGGGTCAAGAAGATCCTCTGGAGGAGGGCATGGCAACCCAATCTAGTACTGCGTGGAGAATCCCATGGACAGAGGAACCTGGTGGGTTACAGCCCTTAGAGTTGCAAAGAGCCAGATACAACTGAAGTTACAGCATGCATGCACGTAATTACAATAGTATGTGATCGGTGCATAAAAGTACTACGAGAACAGAATAGAGAGTTTAGAAACAGGCACAGACATAAACAGATATTTGATTACCGGTAAAGGTGGCACAACAGAAGTGTTAGGAAATAACAGTCATTTAAATAAATTAGTATCAATTGGATATCAAAAATAGATTTGGAGAATTATCTGGCTGTCCAGTGGTTATGTCGCAGGAAGCGGACCCTTTCCAGGGCCTGAAACTAGGTTCTTGTCTAACATTTGGAAATGAATTGTCCAAGGAGGCACGTGTTGTCAAAGCAAGAGATTTTATTAGGAAGGAGCACCCAGGAGGAGAGCAGCAGGGTAAGGGAACCCAGGAGAACAGCTCTCCCACGTGGCTCGCAGTCTCGGGTTTTATGTGATGGGATAAGTTGCTGGGCTGTCTTTAGTTCATTCTGACTCAGAGTCCCTCCTGGTGGTGCACGGCTTGTTCAGCCAAGATGGATGCCACCAACGAGGATTCTGGGAGGTGGTTGGACATGTGGTGTCTCCTTTTGACCTTTCCTGAACTCTTCAGGTTGGTGGTGGCTTATTAGTTCTGTGTTCCTTATCAGGACCTCCTGTTGTAAAACAACTCATGCAAATGGTTGCTGTGGTGCCTGGCCAGGGAGGGGGGCGGTTTCAGTCAGCGTTCTCACCCTAACAGTTAGGACTCTGCTTCCACTGCAGGGGATAAGGGTTAGAGCCCTTGTTGGGAAACTAAAATCCCATGTGGCACACAATGCAGACAAAAAAGAAAAGAAAAGGAAAGACATATCTTGGTACACTCGTTGTACAAACTAACTTCAGATAGACTTTAGATTTTAATGTAAAATAAATATTTCAAAGGATAATATAGAGAATATCTTCATTGCTGTAGAGTATATAAAGACTGCATAGATTAAACAGGGTGAAATCCCCTGATTATTAAAAAAAAATTAGCAAATATTAGATAGAAGTTAGGGTTTCCCTAGTGGCTCATACAGTAAATAATCTGCTTGCAATGCAGGACATGTAAGTTTGATCCCTGAGTTGGGAGGGTGCTCTGGAGAAGGGAATGGCTACCCACTCCAGTATTCTTGCCTGGAGAATCCTGGCAGTCTACAGTGCATGGGATTGCAGAGTTGGACATGACTAAGCTATGAACATAGCAACAACAATAATATGGCAACAACATATGACAACGATATGGCAATATGGATATTTAAAAAATCAATTAATTGATATATTGTTTATCAATATACACTATACCTTGAAGGGAAATGACAATGTTAGCCCTAGAAGGAGAAGTTTGCAATACATACTATTGACAAAACATTAAAGATTTGTTTCCAGGATATATAAAAAGTAATTCCTATAAAGTAATGAAAAAGAAAGACAACCTAATAAAAAATAACCAAAAGACTTACAGAAATTCCACAAATGAGGATATTCAAATAGAAATAAACACTTTAAAATGTACTCAACCTCATTAATCATCCAGTTTTAATTTCAAATTAAAACTACAGTGACATACAACTTGAGAGGGAATAAATAAGAAGAGTGGAAATACTCTATGTTGGTTAGAATATGATGCAGTTTCTTAAGCATTGTTGATCCATGTGAGTAGATAGCTTTCTTTGGCTATTATCCTCCATAGAGTCTTCATAATATATCATGTCCAAGTCATAAGTGATAAATGGATAACCCATAAAATAATTCAAGAATACTTTACAACTTTACCATGCTTAATTATGAAAGTAGTTCTTTTTGATTTTCAAAACCTGTGTCCAGAAATCTCATTCTATAACAAGCAATTTCTATGTTTTGTTTTATATTTATCACTTATTTCTTTATACATTCACAATTTAAATTCTTTTTAAACTTTAGGTTATGTTTATCCATTTATCCATTCTACACTTATTTGACATGGCATATTTATTTAAGAACACTAATAAAAGTTGGCAATTTGAGCAGTCTCAATAAAATCCACAAGTCCAGGTTTTTTAGTTTTCATATTTAAATATTTTTCATATTACTCTGTACCTTAGCATCTATAAAAGTTGGAAAGACAAAAAACAGAACATGAAATGCATGGTTGTCTGGGAAAAGGAAACATATTTCTTTGTGGGACTTCATTGTGAGAATGAATAACTTAAGAAAACACTATAAAACCAAGGATTATATGATGCATTAGAGTTATTCAGAAAGAGATGTAGATGTTACATTTTTGAGCTGAAAAAAGAACTAAAAGTTCAACAGGTTTGAATGGAAAAAACTAATGATATTGTTGCAGAATTCAAGTCTCTTTTCTTCCCCTTCTTACACTGGGCGCATTTTGTTAATTTGTATAATTCTTACTGTGAAGATATGTAAGCATGGGACCTCTCTCCTAAATTCTTTGTTTTTGTTTTGTTTTGTTTTCTAAGGAATTTTCTTTTCATAAGTGACAGGCTGGATTAATTCCTGGAAAAGTTCAAATTTATTCTCCAGATGCAATCATCAAATCTGTCTCATGTTATTAGTTTAATTCAGTTTAGTCATTCAGTCATGTCCAACTCTTTGCAACCCCATGGACTGCAGCACGCCAGGCCTCCCTGTCCATCGCCAACTCCCGAAGTCTACCCAAACTCATGTCCATTGAATTGATGATGCCATCCAACCATCACATCCTCTGTCGTCTCCTTCTCCACCTGCCCTCAATCTTTCCCAGCATCAGAGTCTTTCCAAATGAGTCAGTTCTTTGCATCAGGTGGCCAAAGTATTGGAGTTTCAGCTTCAGCATCAGTCCTTCCAATGAACACTGAGAACTGAGATCCTTTAGAATGGACTGGTTGGATTTCCTTGCAGTCCAAGGGACTCTCAAGAATCTTCTCCAACACCACAGTTCAAAAGCATCAATTCTTCGGTGCTCAGCTTTCTTCACGGTCCAACTTTCACATCCATACATGACCATTGGAAAAACCATAGCCTTGACTAGATGGACCTTTGTTGGCAAAGTAATGTCTCTGCTTTTGAATACGCTATCTAGGCTGGTCATAACTTTCCTTCCAAGGAGTAAGCGTCTTTTAACTTCATGGCTGCAATCACCATCTGCAGTAATTTTGGAGCCCAAAAAATAAAGTCAGCCACTATTTCCCCGTCTATTTGCTATGAAGTGATGGGGCTGGATGCCATGATCCTAGTTTTCTGAATGTTGAGCTTTAAGCCAACTTTTTCACTCTCATCTTTCACTTTCATTAAAACAACAACAATAATAATAAAAACTAAAAGCCTATTTTAATACAGTGGCTCATCAAATTATCCATATTTCTTGGGCATGATTTTTCATCTCTGAGTCTTGTACAATTTCAATCTTCCTCAAATTACATCAGGTCACAAAATCCTGACATTTCTACATACCATTCTAACTCTTAGAATATATATGTACTAGTAGTCACACTCAAGTAGGTAATTTCTATTAATGATATTTGTGTAATGTTGTCAAATTAACATAACTATGATTTTCTTTTTATTCCTCTTATATCATCTACAAACCTTTCATAAGACTGAAGCTAATACATGAATATTGAGCAAATCTCAAAATCACTGAAACCAATTTCCAGCTCAACTCAAATTTTCTCCTGTTGTGGGTCAATAGTCCAGAATTATTAGTTTTCTTCATAGAGTCTGAGCAATTTGTCTGAAGCAGAGTGATACCCATCCCCATTCAAGTTTTCTTGTGGTTGGTTTAAAACCATTCCTTGCTTCTGGAGATATTTTTTATCAAAATTTACTCTTAACACCTTCTGTGTTGAGGATTTGATACCAGTGGAATTCTGGAAGTGGAATTACTAGGATGTCCTTAAAGTCATTTTCCATAAATGAATAATTCATTTGAACAATGAAAGATAGGAATAAGTTTGTCTGCTCAATATTGCCCATCATTTTTGATGAATGTGGATCACCTTTGTGCAAGAAGTCCAGTTTAGTACTCGTACCTTTTCTGGAATTTGCAGAGAAGAAAATTGTAAAATATCTTAGAAATGTGTCCGTGGAAGGAACACACTGAGGTGGAATGTTCCAAAATCTGAACCACATTGAATGCAACATAAAGTCAGCCCTGTCCAGGAAATTCCTTACTGGTGTCAGTGGTTAGGACTCCACTTCCAATGCAGGCAGCAGGGGTTCAATCCCTGGGTCAAGGAACTGAGATCCTGCATGCCACACAGAGAAGCCAAAAAAGAAAAAGAACACACACACACACACAATACTGTTTGATATCCAAGATATCCACAGGATAAAATTCGACGTTTTTTCTGTTTGTGCCTTATTGGCTTGGTATTGCCTCCCAGGTAGCAATATTTCACCTCTTTATGTCTTCTATGTTCATGTTAAACAGTGGCTTTAGGGCTTTCCTTGTGGCTCAGCTGGTAAAGAATCTGTCTCCCAAATGGGAGACTTGGGTTTGACCCCTGGGTTGGGAAGATCCCCTGGAGAAGGGAAAGGCTACTCACTCTAGTATTCTGGCCTGGAGAATTCCATGGACTAAATTCATGGGGTTGCAAAGAGTTGGATACGACTGAGCGACTTTCACTTTCACTTAGTGGCGTGAGGGCTTCCCTGATAGCTCAGTTGCTAAAGAATCTGCCTGTAGTGCAGGAGACCCTGCTTCGATTCCTAGGTTGGGAAGATCCCCTGGAGAAATGAAATGCTGCCCACTCTAGTATTCTGGCCTGGAGAATCCCGCGGAATCACAAAGGGTGTGACAAGACTGAGTCACTTTCACTTTAGTCGCTTGACATTCAGTAGTATGTTGGGTTGACTTGCAACAGTTTCTGAGAGCACTGTGTACATTTTTTCCAGATTCCATTTTGAGTGGTGTTACATTTACAGCTTGTAGTTGGTCACAGTGAGAGCATTTATGCCATGAAAATTGGCATACCCCTTATTATCAGAGCTTCCCCATTTCCAGTGACCCATTGGGCCAAGCATTAATCATCACAACCCACATTACTACTTTCAAAGGGTGAATTGCAGAAGCCTCTCACATTTTCGCCAAAGTGTCGATGAAAACCGCCAGTATATTTTGTTCATCTATAAACAAAAGACTGTTTTCACATTCACAACTTTGCTTGGCTATTACCAACTAATGACTCAATGAAATGAAATATACCAAAAAAAGTAATTGGTATACATTTTCTCAGATAATATAAAATATAGTGTATTTAAATATAATTTATATTTTGCAAAGTAAACATAGACATCAACTATAGAAGAAATGAAATATGGAGAAACTCCAGGAGACTTCAATTTAATTTGAATTTAATTTGAATTTCATCTTTTATGTTATAATGGAAGTGATCTTAAGTTATGTAATTTCTTTAAGCTTCAGATAGTTTGTAAGTAAACTTGGAATTGATATCTACATTTTAGGATTATTGTGGCTGTATGTTTTTCAAATTGTAGGAAATACATGCACAAAACTACTCACACATCAAAGAAAATACCTAAATCCTTTGAGAACACAGTCTACAATCCTTTGCATTGTTGCAATGTTTAGTGTGTTAATTTCTTAAATCTTGCCTCAGTCCAACCTCTTGGGACACACTGAGCCAATTTCCCCTTTATTCAAAATCTCAGGAATGTGACTAAGTAGTTTAAATACTTGTGTGGTTCTGGGCACAGCACTTAATTGATATAAGCCTTGGTCATCTCATATGTAAAATAAAGATAATAAAACTTGTATATTTTTAATAAAAATATATAAAATAATGCTTTTAACATAATTATCCCAGGAATGTTTCCTTATAATTACTTAACAATGACTGTTTGCTTTGTTATTATTAGAATTATTATTATCTTTGTTGTTACCATCACTTTTACTAGCAGGCATTTGTATGCTGTGTCTTGGGTGCACACTTCTCTCAAAAATATGAATAAAAAGGGAACAATGTATCTCCCTTTCACAAAGGGTGTATTTAGCAAAGGGATACAGGTCTGTCTAGTCAAAGCTATGGTTTTTCCAGTAGTCATGTATGGATGTGAGAGTTGGACTATAAAGAAAGCTGAGCACCAAAGAATTGATGCTTTTGAATTGTGGTGTGTTGGAGGAGACTCTTGAGAGTCTCGGACTGCAAAGAGATCCAACAAGTCCATCCTAAAGGAAATCAATCTTGAATATTCATTGGAAGGACTGATGCTGAAGCTGAAACTCCAATATTTGACCATCTGATGCAAAGAACTGACTCCTTGGAAAAGACCCTGATGCTGGGAAAAATTGAAGGTGGGAGGAGAAAGGGACAACAGAGGATGAGATGGTTGGATGGCATCACTGACTCAATGGGCATGAGTTTGAGTAAATTCCAGGATTGATGATGGACAGAAAACCTGGCTGCTGCAGTGCATGGGGTTGGAAACCGCTGGACACAACTGAGCGACTGAACTGAACTGGACTGACAGGCAACCTATCAGAGGTTGCACAACTGATACTGATACTGACCCAAATATCTATCACCATGTCCTTGAGTGATATCGGGATGCCTAGTCTTCCTAACCTCACATTTCATTTCCAAAATGCCTCAGGAAACAAATGCTAAGGTGTCTTCCTTCACTGGGTATAAAGTCACGAGTTCTAGAAAAGGGAAATATGATGTGCCTTGCTTGAGGCACTGAGGAAAAGCAGAGTCCTACTGGAGTGAAGGCGATGCCTTGCCTGTTCCTAAAGATGTCATGTTTATCCTTCATCTCAGAATTTTTCTGAGGGGCTGAAGTCAAGGCTGTGGCTTTTCCAGTGGTCATGTATGGATGTGAAAGTTGAACTATAAAGAAAGCTGAGTGCAGAAGAATGGATGCTTTTGAACTGTGGTATTGAGGAAGACTCTTGAGAGTCCCTTGGACTGAAAAGAGATCCAACCAGTCCCTCCTAAAGGAAATCAGTCCTGGATGTTCACTGGAAGGACTGATGCTGAAGCTGAAACTCCAATACTTTGCCTACCTGATGCGAAGAGCTTACTCACTTGAAAAGACCCTGATGCTGGGAAAGATTGAGGGCAGAAGGAGAAGGGGACGACAGAGGATGAGATAACTGGATGGCATCACTGACTCAATGGGTATGAGTTTGAGTGAACTCCAGGAGTTGATGATGGACAGGGAGGCCTGGCATGCTGCAGTCCATGGGGTTGCAAAGAGTCGTATACAACGGAGTGACTGAACTGGACTGAACTGAAGTAACAAAAGAGGCAGTAAAGGCTGAGGGATGGTTTGCGATATTTGATAACAGGGGCATTTATGTGGGAGGGGAAAGGACCCACCAATTCTTTCGCCAGTCATTCACGTACGCTGCAACCTGAGCTAATCTCTCTGTCACCACAGCTTGCCACATTTTCTCCCTTAAAAACCAACACATCTTCTGTACTCTCAGCTCTCTGCTTTTCCACAACTCCTAAAACTCCTCTAAACTCCTAAAGTTTCAAAGTTACTTTCTTTCCAAAAATTCCTAAAGTGTCTCCCAATATGTGTCTAGATCACACTGGATGCATACCGTGTATTATCTCCTATGTCACAGGAATTCATGTTCTTTTTTAAAATGATAGTAGGTGATAGGATTTGCCCATGACCCCCAGGTTTTTAATGGTACAGGAGGGATTTCTACAAAAATTTGATTTGTTTAAAAGTACCTACGTTTTCTACTAAAGTTCACTAGCCCCAGAGACAAGGTTGGATAAAATGAGAGGATTCAGGCAACAATTCTAAATAACTCAGTTGACTCTCTGAAGGGTTGTAATTAAAGTTGCTCTATTCTGAAAATTCTTTGTGAAGAAAAGAAAAAGAAAGAGCTTACCGTGGACAGCTGGAGCTGATAAAGGGCGTCCGCAGAGAGAAAAATCCAGACAAATGAGACTCTTGAGAAAGACGGGGTCTGGCAGAAGCAGGATAGAGCATGGGTGGAAAGAATATCATTCCTAAAGGGAAAGAGAGAAAGAAATGTCATCGTGAGGTTTGGGGCATTAGTCTCTCTTTTCTGGTTGAAGGAACTTTATTCTTATCTGGCAGGAAAGAATTATTTATTCTTCAGGAAAAGATGGGTCTTCTAATCTTCCATTTACTTAGAGAGTGTTAACCGATTCCCAAATCCAGGTGTTAGGACAGCCATTATGCAAAAACACCTGCAGGGCTGGCTTTAGACTTTTTTTTTTTTTTTTTTGAACATAGAATTTCCTTTTTCTAATTACATTTTGTGGACCATAACAGTCTTCAGGGGTGATGCTACTCTCCTCCTTGGATGGGGCTGTTTGCAAAGAAAGAAAAGAGCTTGTTTCATTGACTTTGAGGTTTCTTTTTGTTTAGAACTGATGATTGTGCCATATATACATTCTGTTTTCCTTATTCTTCCTTTTTATTGCAGCATGCAGTTGACTTTACTTGTTAAAGTGAGTTGATCAGTGTGAATGCATACCCCGTTAATCTGCCTCCTCACTGGCCCTGGTTTGCTCTGCAGACCAGAGACACAGGGCAGAACCTATGGAGGGGAAAATAAGGAGCTTGTTTATGCTCCACTCTCCTGTCCACCCTGATTTCTGACTTGAAGGAATTAGAATTGAATTTCTTATTCTACCTAATACAAAATTAATTTTATAAAATAAGTGTAGATTTTCATTGGAACCCAAATTAGATCAGCCTCTTGGTTTAGCATTGCTAAAAGGAGAGGAAGTCTATAATAGCCGTTATTCCTAGACACTCAGCAGTCAGATCTGGTTTTGAATCCTCTTATAAATACAACAGTGGACAAGTCACACATCCTGTCTGAACCACAGGTTTCTCATCTGGAAATGGTGATAATATTAGTCCTCAAAATAATCCGAAATAATCCTTACAATAACTCTAAAGATATATGAATGAAGCTATGAATTTTGAAGGTGATTATGAATATCTTAGTACATAGAACTTAGTGCAAACCCTTGCATAAATTGTTAAATAAATATGATTTTCCTGTCATTATTTTTCCTCATCTGCCTCTTCATGTACATCATTTTCTTCTTCTTCTTCCTACGTTTTTCTCCTTTAACAAATTCCATACTCATCAGCTCAAGACGAGCGGTAAAGGATATGCCTGCCAATGCAGGAGATGTAAGAGATGTGGGTTTGATCCTTGGGTTGGGAAGATCCCCTGGAGAAAGTCATGGCGACTCATTGCAGTGTTCTTGCCTGGAGAATCCTGTGGACAGAGGAGCCTGGTGGGCTATGGTCCATAGGGCTGCAGAGGGAAACACACACACGCACTCAAGATGCTGATTTTTTTCAAATGGAGGATAAGAGAACAAGAAGAATCAAATTTAATTTGCATTTTTATTGTTGCCAATACTACTGAAATATGATTGTAGGACTCAGGCTTTTCTACCTCAGCCTTTGTTTACAGGTCCTGAATTACTCTTCCTTCAGTAGCCATTGACAATTAGACTTACCTAAGTGAAGAAATGAAGCTCCAGTACTTTGGGCACCTCAAGTGAAGAGTTGACTCATTGGAAAAGACCCTGATGCTGGGAGGGATTGGGGGCAGGAGGAGAAGGGGACGACCGAGGATGAGATGGCTGGATGGCATCACGGACTCAATGGACGTGAGTCTGGGTGAACTCCGGGAGTTGGTGATGGACAGGGAGACCTGGCCTGCTGTGATTCATGGGGTCGCAAAGAGTTGGACATGACTGAGCGACTGAAATGAAGTGAAGAAAATTCAGGTAAAGTCCTCTGGCTATTAATAAAAAAAAAAAAATTCCTCAGTTCTTTAAATCTACCCTTTGAACAGAAAGTGATGTAACCTGGATCAACTGCTTCTTTAATAGTGTTAAATATTCTGAGAGACACCTGGATATCAGCCAGAACTGACGGAGTACAACTGTAATGCCTGAAGGGAAATGGATGTTTATTATACACAAAAGAGTACATGTGGAATATTTCTTTTGGTGAGGGGAGTGTGTCACGTATTCTATGTATTATTACTGGGATGGAGATATAGATCTCACTCCAGGGGCATAGACTGTAACAGTAGGGACAAAGTTCTGACTGTATAATACCATGCTTTCTTAGCTCTCTTTGGGAGACAGTTGACAAGTAAAATCTTAAATTCTGAAACCTGTGGGTTGTGCTTAGAAGAACAGAGGCTGGCATGTAAAAATTGCTTCTTCTGTGCCTTTTTTTTTCTCCCCAGTGCATGTTGATGAGTTCTCTAGATAATCTCTTTCCCTGAGACGTGCTTTATATTAACAGAGTCAATATAGTTTACCAGGTGAAAAGAGCCTAAGGTTTTCAGTAGTATACATTTATTATATTAACCATTTCAACTATTTATATGCCTTACTACTTAGTAAGGAATATTCTTTGTGATTTTCTTTTGCTATTGTATTGAGAATATTTCAATCCATGCTTTTCATAGCCAGAAAGGAGAAATATATTTTCTATGCTCCTATTTCATAAGGATTTCCCTTTTTATTTTATTCATGCATGACCACTTTCCAAACACATCTTGGCGCACAGAAATCAAAATGCAAATATTTTCTAATGCAAATGACTAAACAGTGACTAATATAAAGTCTACTTTGCTCAATCACCAGCAGTGGACTTAGGTCTGGTGGGCGTTTTTAATAAAGAAGAAAATATTTCTTAGCCAAGCTTAGTCCTTTAGGCCAAGTCTAAGAAAAAAAATCAATCTACCTCAACACATCTTTTCTATTTTAAAAAAGAAAAAGAAGAACAAAAAGAAATCCTACCTCTGCAGGTGCAGTGTCCTGCCTGAAAGAAAGGAGTCCCTTCTTAAGCTCTGTAAATGTCATGTCTCCATTGTCAAGACTCTTGCAACTCAAAAATCACTGTACCTTTCCTATGTCATGAAAATATATTTGGCAGTAAAGTCAAATCAAAAATAGTAGATTTTCTTATCTGTTTCTGATAAAGGCAATTTTTCATGAAGAGTCTAAGCATTTAAGATAAAGATTGTTAAGCCTTCCTTTTATACACAGTTGATCCAGTCCCTAAAGTTCCTAGATCTATGGAATTTCTATGCATGGAAGGACATTAAAAGAGAGATCTTGATGGAGGTAAAGCAACAGAGAGCTGACAAGGCAGGGAAGAATTGTAGGGCAAATGTCTAAGGCAGCTGGTAGCTCTGAGGGGTGAGCTTAGCACTGGGTGTTGCTTTCTCCTAGAGGTACCTGATGATACATGAAGATGTAGTTGGAAGACTGAGTAATTGAATGGAATTTTTGAAAATTTGAGCAGGTTAGGGTGGGAGTGGTTAGAGCTTAAATAAAATAAATGGAGCCCAATGCTTGCCATATTGGAAGAGGTATCCTGGCAAATCTCAGTGGGAAATAATAAGGACAAACTCTGTAGCAAAATATATCATGAGGAATCAAGTGCATTGAAAATGTTCTGTTATGTTTTATTTAATGTTCTAAGTTATGTTAGACTTAACAAGGCCAGTGTCATCTTGCAATTTTAAGAGTAGGTGATTCCAGAGAGTAAAATGCAGATTTCCTTCAATTTATAACAAAGTTATCTCCCAATAAACTCATCATGGGTTTAAAATATTATAGGTCAAAAATGCACTTAATACAGCAAAGCTACTGAACATCATAGCTTAGCCTAGGTTACCTTAAATGTTCTCAGAACAATTATGCTAGTCTACAGTTGGGCAGAATCATCTAACATAGAGCCTGTTTTACAATAAAATGTTGAACATCTCATGGAATTTGCTGAACACTGTACTGAGGGTGAAAAGCGGAATGGCTGTGTGGATATAAAACGGTGGCGTGTCAGCTATTTGCCCTTGTGAGCTGGCTTTGCTGACTGCATGGCGGCTCACTGTCCCTGCCTAGCCTCGGGCTGCCTATCATGGCCTGGAAATGATCAAAATTCAAAATGTGAAGCAAGGATTTTATTGAATCTGTGTCACTTCCATATCATCATAAAAGAGAAATATACTAAGTGGGACCCTCAGAAGTAGGCATTTATCTGTAAAAATCAACAAATTACTGCAGGAGAAGAAAACATTTTTAAGTGAAATGAAAATACATAAAGAAAAAAAACTAAAGAAAATATGACAAATAAAAAGCAGATAGTAAGAAGAAAGATTCATATTTATAAAGAATAATTTAATTAGTATAAAAATGTAAGCTGTGATACTAAAAAGACAATTTGGCTGAGCTAGGGGAAAAAAAAGAAGCTACAATCAAGTTAAGAGACCAGAATGTAAAAAAGAAGGTTAGGGAAAAATTGAATGTGAGAGAATTTAAATACATGTAATACGTAAACACTAAACCTGAAAAGGTCAAGATACTGCTACCTTAATATTAAATATATATTTTAAAATGTAAATAGTATTGCTAGAAAGAAAAGAAGGATCAAAATGGTTAAATTTCTAACCTGGAAGGTTATACAGATATTAATAGAGATTAAAATATATAAAAGCAAATATTAAAAAAGTGAAAGAGCTATGCACACTTGTATCATAGAGGGAACACTCTATGAACAGAATAAATAGCTAAAAACAATTAATAGTGATACAGAGTATTCAAATAACAAACAAATATGTCCTAAATTATACTTTGGAGATTCTATACTAAAAAACCATAGAATATATATTCTATTGAAATGATTACAAAAAGTTTGTCAAAATTAATCATATGCTAAGCCATAGAACAGTTTCTATAATATTCAAGGAAATTAAATCAACAGTGTTTTATATGTTCTTTAACCACAATGCAATTAATAAAGTAGCTAATAATAAAGACTATAATTAGAAAGTTACTATATGTTTGCAAATTAAAACATATACTTGTATATAACTTTATATTACTTTATATAACTCAATAATTTTAAAAATTACTGATGCTTTTATATTTAATTTTATGGAAATGTAATGGTAGTATTTTCAACAGAGCTCTTGTCAATGATGAATAGAGGAATAAAGAATGTATAATGGGATTCTAAGATTTTGATCAATGAAAATTTTTATTTCATATATGTATGTCATTTATAAACTTTCAGTTCCGTTCAATCCCTCAGTCGTGTCCAACTCTCTGGGACCCCATGGACTGCAGCACGCCAGGCTTCCCTGTCTTTCACCATCTTGCTCAAACTCACGCCCATCTAGTTGGTGATGCCATCCAACCATTTCAACTTCTGTCATCCCCTTCTCCTCCTGCCCTCAGTCTTTCCCAAAATCAGGGTCTTTCTAATGAGTTGGCACTTCTCATCAGGTGGCCGAAGTATTGGAGCTTCAACTTCATCATCAGTCCTTCCAATGAATATTCAGAGTTGATTTCCTTTGATCACTGTGTTTGATCTTGCCATCTGAGTGACAGTCAAGAGTCTTCTCCAACACCAGAGTTCAAAAGCATTAATTCTTTGCCAGTCAGCCTTCTTTATGGTCCAACTCTCACATTCATACATGACTACTAGAAAAACCATAGCTTGAATATATGGACCTTCATCAGCAAAGTGATGTCTCTGCTTTTTAATACACTGTTAAGTTTGTCATAGCATTTCTTCCAAGGAGTGAGTATCTTTTAATTTCATGACTGCAGTCACCATCTGCAGTAATTTTGGAGCCCTCTTGGAGAAATATCAATAACCTCAGATATGCAGATGACACCATCCTTATGGCAGAAATCTAAGAGGAACTAAAGACCCTCTTGATGAAGGTTGAAGAAGGGAGTGGAAAAGTTGGCTTAAAACTCAGCATTCAGAAAAAAAAGATCATGGCATCAGGTCTCATAACTTCATGGCAAATAGATGGGGAAACAATAGAAACAGTGATAGGCAAACAGTATATTAATTTAAATTAGAGAATTAGAATATGGGAGACTATTATTCCATGATTTAAAAAAGAAGTATTTTTTGCTCTGAAACATAATCAGAATCATGTCAATAATTGCATTCACACTGTTTCCTTTGAGTCAGCCTCTCATTGCTCTGGGCTCTGATGTAAATCAACAAGCTTTTGCAGTGTTTGATCTGGCTGTCATTCTTTATGATAATGAGTTTTTTGTCAATCACTGCCAGGTTAGTTTTTGTTTTTTTGCATCTGGATGAGCGTTCCCTCTTTGAGACTGGACAAGGGACGCAAATGAAGGACTAGGAAGAAAACGAGAAGTGATTTTAAGACAGCAGGGCTGCCAGAAATGAATTTGAAAATACAATCTTATTTGTCTTCTTGTTTTATATTTCTTACCAAGACATTGATCTGTGACAATTATCAGAACAGGTTATTTAGTGTGTCTTTTGGCAAGGCATTCCAAACTCTCCTAAGAGGATTGCTGCACAAAGAATTTCCCATGAAATAGCTACTGCTGATATAATTATTAAGTATGGATAGAAACAGTGATAACAAACATATTGGCAAATATTTAATTTTTTCTAGTTTTTCCAACTTCTACAACTATTACTTGTGGAATCACAAAACGTAAATTGCAGAAAAGCTATAAACATATAATATAACCCAAGAAAGCCAACTAGCCAAAAATTTCTTTATCCAAATTATCATGCAGACTAGCTACATTCTCTACAGAGGATTGTAACATTTCAAATTGGGTTCAATGACATTATTATAAAGATTAAAATGAAATAAGGTATATTCTAGATTGCCTTGGCTAAGGAAGACTTCTAAAAAGGGCCAAGATTTGTGTGGAATTTTTGAATCTATTATGTAAAACAGTGCAATATTAGAGCTAACAAATATTGTCAGTACTAATTTTCATAGCTTGCCTGTTAATGCTCCATTTGGCCTAAATTTCCTCTAGCTTCAGTTAATCAAATCAGTTTCTACTTATGGGAATGAAGATTCAATGCACTTTATAATTCTTATCTAACCTGTATTTTAATACCCATAAATAGCAAATCCTCTAAAAGTTACCAATACATTTGCCTCAACAGGCAGCCATGACAATTTGGGAAAACTCCTTTGCCTAACAGATTTCCTTGTGAGATTGTTTGGATTGATGACAAATGAATTTGAAAGTGAGGGCATCATTGAACCGTCTAAGGCTATGCAAGGAGAGAAGACAATTCATTTTGGTATATATCTTAATTTAGATTAACTTTATAACCATTCACAGAGCCATTATTTATCATCTTTCCTTCAACTCGCTTATTGCATTTCTTATAACATAGAGCGCGCATTGCATTTAATTCTGTCATCTCAGTAGAAGTTAGCAACACATCTTTTCATTATGCACCTCTCCCAGCTCCCGCCAGATTCTCCACAGAGATCAAGTCATATAATCATAACAAAAACTAATCAGCCTCCACTTGTGAGAAAGAATGTCAGGGAAAGTAAATAGAAGCAGGAAATCAGGAGACAATTGAGAAGGAAAATAGAGCTCGGAGGTTACTAATAATCTAGAAAGAAGTACTCACAGAATTAACTTTTGCATTTTCTATGATCGCATTCTTTACTCTGGATGCTTGGTGTTCATTCTGCCTTCAAAATAGAAAGAGAAGAGTATGTTTTTCTCCTCTTGATCTAAACAAAATTTAAGGTAATCAGTTTTCTGCATTCTCATTTTGTGCTCCCAATGAATGCGTGAAGAGAGGGAAGAGTGAGATTTTGTTTGCCTGAATCTATCATTTTTATCTTTTCCTATCCAAATCTACCCTTTAAAAAATGCCTTTTATTAATGATGGTACTTATTATAACCAGTTAGCATATTCACAGGATTTATTTAATTATATTGAATCTTAAGACAATTTAAAATGCCGTTACTTTAAAGAAAAAATTTGATGGGTGTATTATTAATTGTTGTTATTTTAGTTATAATTAAAGACATTATTTAAAGCTTATCGCCCTTCTCTTTAAATCATGCTAATCTATCAGCTTTCAAAATTATCTGGCTTTTTATTTCATTACAAGGATTTTCAAAAAGATAAATTGTCACTAACTAGTTGTCAATTTTTCCCTTAAAGGGCTCCTGGGCATGTGTCCAATTCTTTGCCACCCTATTGACCTCAGCCCTCCCGGCTCCCCTGTCCATGGGAGTCTCCAATCAAGAACGGAGTGAGTTGCCATGCCCTCCTCCAGGGAATCTTCTCAACCCAGGGACGGAACCTAGGTCTCCTGCACTGGCAGGCAGATTTTTTTCCCTTGTGCCACCTGGGAAGCCCTGTGTCAAATGAGAAATGTTTGTTTTTAGATTAGCTAAAATATTATCATTATTCATATTTTTCTCTTCTAAATTAAAATTAAAAGGGCAATTTATAAATTGATATGGTAGAAAAAGACTACAAAATATCTCTTGGAGGACAATACTTATTGCAATATTTATTGACTTATGGACTATATGACATCAAGATCACAGTTTTTGTGATATTGCTGCCCTATTAGTTATTTAGACACAGCAATTCTAGTCTCTGATTTTGGATTTTATCTTTAAATCAATGGCTAAAGGAAGATTTATAAGTGTGAGAATGGGTGGCTTACTATATCACAGGTCTTCACAAGAAGTGGGTAGCAGCAACATTGATAGGGAATTTTCATCTTAGGTTGTGAGCACATACATTGGAATTGATTGCGGCTAATTTACCCACCGAATACTTCAGTCATTCATCCATTGTTCTCACATGTAAAACAGAAATAACTGCAAAACTCAGCTTTATTCTTCAGAGGAGACTAAGAAAGAGAGTCTGCTGCTGCTGCTGCTGCTGCTAAGTCACTTCAGTCGTGTCCGACTCTGTGCGACCCCATAGACGGCAGCCCTCCAGGCTGCCCCGTCCCTGGGATTCTCCAGGCAAAAGAAAGAGAGTCTAGTAACATGCAATGAAAACAAGGACTCTGTAGCATTGTATAAGCTATATGTAGAAAATACCTGAAGAATTGTGATGTCAACTGAAAGTTTGCTATGCAGTTGAATAAATCAAATGCAGAGAATTGGCACGATGTTCATCACAGTTAACCTTGAGGAGAGCCATTTCTGCATGACGGCGAACACTTCTGTAAATCACCTATCTGGCAGTATCTTTCTATATTTGGCTGCGTTGGAGGTGAGAGGCTGGGCTTGGTATTTTTGACATCAAGGTAGAAAGAGTAGGGTCAGGAAGACCTTGACCATCTTGTCAGCCCATGTATGATTTTCTTCTACTAGCACATAAGATAAACTTATCCCAACATTATGTTATTTGGAAGAAATACCATGTTTCATAAAATCTGAGATACTATCTGTCACAGAGCACACCATTATTCTGTGTATCACTAAAAATAAAAGGAAAAAAATGAGCAAAATCTTAAATTATGATGAAATGAAGTTATGTCAATGCCATCAATTGCAAGACATATACCAATTACAGAGATGTTAAGATGTAGGGAAATTTGTGTCTCTGAATTGATGATGTACTATAAATCTCCTCTTAAATAACTTGAGTTATTACATTTGCATTAAGCAAACTCACAAAGAAATCAATCAGGAAATAAAGAAATATTTCCAAGCCAATGATGAATTCCTTAATGGCCAAGCAATAAATAGAAAAATGTTCCCTCACAGTGAATAGAAATCCATTAAACAGAGTACAGAAAAGAAAAGAATATTCTGTGTTATAGTGTATATACAGTTGGATCCTGCCCTGGTCTGCCTTGCTTGTTTCAGTGTCTGCCACACAGGATATATTTTGATGAAATTTGTATTATGTAGATTTATGCAAACATGGAAGTATTACTTTTAAATGGTAGGGTTATCTGATGTTTTTATTTCCAGGCCACTGGAAGATAAATACTTTGAGAAAAATAAAAATATAAATGTTGAAAAATTGGTGATGTTAAGAAAGAGTTTACTTGTATCTTGGTAGCAAAAATGGACACAATTGACATGATGTTTATATGTGATAAAAAGCATTTTCTCCTTCCTTTAGTAGTTTTAAAGAGGTGAACAACTCCAGCCCCCCGCCACCCACCCAGCAACCTCTCTCTCTCTGTCAGTCTTCCTCCTAACTGTGTTTGTTAGGGATCCCTCTGAAGGCATAACAAATTCAATATAAGAGGAATGTTAACTTGGTGGGCCACAGATAACCATGCGTCTGTGATGTGGATTGGGAGTACTTCTTAGAAGTAATGAATTCACAGATTATAGGCAGAAACAATATGTTATTACTCCTTTGAAGGATATTTTAAATGCTAACATTATCTTTATTCATTCCTTTGACTCAGTGTAAATGTCCCTCAGGTTTTAAATATTAACTTTGAAACTGGGTCCTCTGGATTTCTAGTTATTACCTTATTAGTCTTTAATAGAATGAACTTTGCCAACAGCAACATATTGTAACATTAAATTTTGAGAAAGCAGTATGTGAAAAATATGCGTATTAAAGCATGAAAAGCTTTTCAAATTCAACATTATGTCTTTCACTTACAGAGTCTTTAAAAGTAAGAAAACAATATATTTTAGTGGGTAGTGGTATATTCAATGGACGTAAATTTGTGCAAACTTTGGGATATGCTGGAGTACAGAGGAGCCCAGCTTGTTACAGTCCACGGGGTTGCAAATAGTTGGACTCGACTTGGCCACTGAAGAGGAACAACATACATAGTGGTATCGGGCGACTTACTTCACACAGATACAGAGTTTATGGAAAGCATGACTTATTTCCCTGAAGAATTGCCGCCTTAAATTATATATTCAGAACACTGTGAACGTTTTGCTAATAGCTATACAATAGTCGCTTATTTCACTTTTTAAAAATAACTAGGTGGTTAGTACTAAAAAGATCTGAAAACTGTATACATTGAAAGATTTTAATAACTTTGAAAGAACACATGCTCGTCATATCTTTCGATCCAGCTAGATTTTATAGTAGAAAGAAATTAAGCAAAAGATAATTAAGTAATAATAAGGAACAGGAAATATGTTTAAGATTTATAGCTTATCTGTAAGACAAGTAAGTTAGCTAATAACTTTCTTGTATTTGGAAAAAGAATCAATAACCTGGAAGAAAGTTTTTAAGAGGAATTTGTCTAGGTAAGAAAAATATACATAAAATCTGTCTAATAAGGAAAAAAGAGGTCTTATTACCAGGAAAAAAAATCAATAGTGAATGGCATTTCAAAAGAAGGCAATATAATAGGATTACAAGTAGTACATATGACCTCACAGTGTCCTGCTTTAAAGAATGTGGACAACATGAACCAAATAAGGTTGAAATGTTTTTAAAAAATGGTAAATTTTGTCTAATGGTAAAAAATTTTCATTAAAATTTAACAGAAGAGGAAAAAGATAATGATTATACTTTTTGAATAGTGTCCGCATGTGTATACGTGTTTGTGTAGACGTGTAAAGTGAAGTGAAGTGATAGTCATTCAGTCGTGTTCGACTCCTTGTGACCCGTGGACTGTAGCCCGCCAGTCTCCTCTGTCTGTGGAATTCTCCAGGCAAGAATACTGGAGTGGGTTGCCAGGGGATCTTCCCAATCCAGGGATCAAACCCTGGTCTCCTGCATTGCAGGTGGATTCTTTACCATGTGAGCCACCAGGGAAGCCAATATCCTAACTGCTATTATAGGATTCTACTATAGCTATTATAGTAAAATAAAGATTGATTTCAAAACAGACTGAAAATTACTGCCAAGAAACAGTGTGATTAGGAACTTCTAGCATTTAGCTCTCATGGATGTGTGACTCGCTAGGAGGGAGTTCTATAAACTTCTGAAATGACAGTAAAATCCATCATAATAACCATGGTAAAATTGGTTGGTGACATGAAAATAAATACAAATTTGAATGTGGAAATCTATCTATGAATTCGTATAAAAGAAAAACTTAGAAATAGGTGAAGGTGAAAGAGGTAAGATCAGAAAATACATGTATCCTAAGAGAAGGATTTGAATTTTGCCCTGAAGAAAATTAAAATTTATGAATGATTTTTAAACATTGATATGGACAAATTTATATTTTCAGAATATCATTGTGAGGCCCATTAGCAAGCTTCCTTCTGATCACCAGAGTTACATGCTCTAAGGGCGTCCTCCACGTGGTCTGCACGTGCAGACACCTACTCTGGTGCATTGGTAGGCAGGGTAGCCTGAACCACTGGCTGCAAGGCCTGTCTCTTATGACAGCTGTGGGTCCACTGGGTCCCTGCACAATTTTCTGCAGGGCTGGGAGGCTTGGGGTTGGTGCAGCTTGCTGGTGTGCAGGGTCAGACTCCTGGCACTAACAGGTTAGTACTAGGAGTCCAAAAACGTGGTTGCCAGTGCCAATGTTGACTCAGTAGAACAAGCGCCCCAAATGACAGAGATGACAGCATCTCTGTCCCCAGGGGTCTCCATCTTTAGGAGGCTTTCCAAGACTAGCAAGTGAGTGATTCAGGCTCCTTTCAAATGATGATTGCCTTTGTGCCTAGACTGAGAGAGTATGAGATTTAGCACTTTGAGAGCAGAGTCCCTGATTCTTTGAGTTCTCTGGTCTCTCCAAGACAAGACTCACTATTTTTTAAGCAGTTGTCTTTTCAGGACAGTGCATCCAGACTGGACATTGATGTGGGGCTCTGACTCCTTGCTCCTTGGGTAGAGCATCCGTGGCGGTTTTAGTCCACCTGTTTGTGGGTGACCAACCCGGGGGTGGTGTGGGCCCTGACTTTATCACATCTCTGCCCCTCCTACTCATCTTGTTGTGGCTCCTTTAGTTTCCTTAGTTGTGAAAAACTTTTCTACGTATCCTCAGGTCATTCTCATAGATAGTTGTTCTGTAATGGGTGTGATTTTCATGTTGTTCGTGGCAGGAGGTGAGTTCAATGTCTTCCTATTCTATTGTCTTGGTCCACATCCTTAGGAAATATTTGGCATGGTCATAAGAAATACATTTATTATTCAGTGGTTTTTATATAAATCTGTTAAATATTTTAGGGGAGGTACTATCTTCACAGGCTTTTGGGATGAATTTTTAAAAATGCTTTACATATGATGCAATATTTTTGATATATTATTTTTGTAAAATAGACCATGGGAAAGTGAAACAATCAATTTTTTAACGTGTTCTATAATTTTAAAAAAGTCTGCTTTTCTCCAAATACATGCTATAGAGCAATTATAGGCCACAGTGGATGTGTTATGTTTTTGGTTTTGAAGTTCAGCATCATTTTTTGAAGCTTAAGAGGAGATGTTTTCAATTTGCAAAGTGACTCTAAGTGGGTTGAAAAGCTTTACAGGGAAAGATAATATGCCTAAAATATCACTTTGTCTAGTTGACAGAATTTAATGAGGAATTTTCTATCTTAAGACTTAGACATGAGTTTTCAATCAGACCATTATCTTTTCTGCAATAATCTGTCTTCTAGACTTAAGTTAGGGCAAATGTGAGAGGCTGACCACCTGGTGAAATTGAAAATAAAACTCACTCCCTTTTTTTCAACATAACCATATGTATTCTGAAATATGTACATTCAAAAACTTGCTGCTATATTGTTACAAAACTAGTAAGGTCTATCTATGTAGATTTTCCTCTCTCTCTCTCTGAGTGTGTGATCATGAGAAATGCAAGAACAATTTTAGTATATCCATTTAATATGGTGTTTATAGTATAGATTTGATTAAACTTACGTATCCTTATTTATATTCTAATAAATGCTACTTCTATACTGTCTAAAAGTAGACACAAGCTTTCATTTTGGGTATAGGACAAACCTGGGCTGGATTCTTAGCTCTGCTATTCAAGCTCATGAATTGGAAACTTTCTTAACTTGTCGGACTTTCAGTCTTACTATCTATAAGTTAATGTCCTAGTACTACCACATAGTTCTGTTTTGGCAATTAATATAAAGATGTTTGTGACATACATAAGGGTTAGTTTCACATAAGCCCTGACTTATGGGCTCTTTCCTGCCTTTCTCTTCTGTAGAACTTGAAAATGCAAGTGACTCACCTTCCCAGACCATTTTGCACCTAGACATGCTCCTGTTGTGAATTCTGGGTGGTAAGACGGAGGGCAAAACCTTGTGGGAAGGCTTTCTGAGAGTAGTGCTTTTATGAAAAGAGTTCACTTGGCATATCCCTTGGGCTTTTCGCCTTTCTTCCTGCTCAGAATGTAGAAACAATACTTGGAGGTGAAAGAGTCATCTTACAGAGAGGAAGATGGAAGCCATGTGCAAGACAGTGATCTCAAAGATGAAAAAGCATCTTCCCAATAAACATTTTTAAACATTAGACCTGACCCTGGATCACTGCCACTAGAATTCTTTTTTGCTGGAATAAAATATTTGCTTATTTAAAACACTGCTGTGCGTGAGTCACTCAGTTGTGTCTGACTCTTTGCGACCCCATGGAATGTAGACCCTCAGGCTCCTCTGTTCATGAGATTCTCCAGGAAACAATACTGGAACAGCTAGTCATTCCCTTCTCCAGGAAGGTCCTGTTAGTTTTTAGCTTTTGTTAGTTTGCTTTTACTTATGGAAAGCATTCCTTGTGTTTATAAGTTGTAAAGGGTCTAAGAACTTTGTTGACATAATTTGTTCTTTAATATATTTTAATCCTCTCATAACCACTTTACTGACTCCAATAGTACACGAGAATAAAACAAAATACTAACAAAAATTAGAAAATATTCATACTGCACAGATTTCAATAGGTATTAGCTTGTTATTTTGAAGAACAGAATTTAAGAGTAGCAGAACTTCTCAGGATCACTGTTGCTGTAATATTTACTCATTATAAAGAAGAATACCACTACTAAACACATCACAACAATTGATCAGTCAAACCTCGATCTCATCAATAAGTATTTCAGTAAGGAGATGAGACGCACATTTTACAATTTGTAATTTTTGCTGAAATTTCATCCCATTTTTAAAACAGTTCAGTTTTTCTCCTTTTTCAGCTCATTCATTTCTCAATGTCTTTGGAGACACAGCCTTGCAAAATAACCTTTCCTGCCTAAGCCATTTAGTTCTCACTCCCATCCTGACAAATATAAGCTACAATCTTGTGCTTCACAATCATGTCCTTGATGAGAGGGAGATGATTTAGAGGATAGACCTCAGTTTATCTTATAACATCTGCAATGAAATGAAAGTGAGGCAAATAGGAGCTCTTTTAAATGTTCATAATTTTATAAAATTAGGTACTTTAAATGACAGAAAGAGTTACTTATAGTAACTCATTGCTAGAACTGTTCCTAAAGGGACTGCATTTTGTTGCCAAAAGGCAATTGAATGTGACTACTTAATTTATGTGTATTTGTGTATAATTTAGCAACAAAAGAGAGAGTGAAATAAAACCCCTTGAGCTTATGCTTCCTTTCAATTACAAGGACTTGGATACAGAGGAAGTAAAAAAAGTTTTAAAACCCAGATATTTTAAATCTCAAAAACAATGCTATGCTATGTAGATAGAGCAAGGTTACTGAAAGCTGCATCACCACTGACTGTGTGGAGAACAAATTTTAATGAGATATCTTTGTCCCCTACGAAGTTTTGCATGCTGTGCTCAGTCATTCAATCATGTCTGCCTCTTTGCGACCCCATGGGTTGTAGCCTGCCAGGCTTCCCTGTCCATGGGATTTTCCAGGTAGGAATACAGTTGCCATTTCCTGCTCCAAGGGATCTTCCTGACCCAGGGATCAAACTCTGTCTCTCCTACTTCAGGCAGATTCTTTACCATTGTGCCACCTGGGATAATCGGAAGTTTAAAAAAGTATTTGGATACAATCAGTTCATTCAAACAAAACACACTTCCCACCCCACCCTCCACCACCCAGTTTCTTTATATCTTAGGCCTTTGCTTATTTATTTTTTTCTACTTTTTCAATATTTGAGCATAAAGTATAATATTATAGTTCTCTTCATTCACAAGGGGGTCCTGAATCAGAATGGGCTGACTCATCCAGTTAGAGAAGGAGTTTGTTCTTTATTCCTCTCCTCCAAACAGAACTCCCTATTTTGTGCCACCAACCACTACTGATGCTCATGCTTTTTTTTCTTTTGTTGAAACTTGGCAGAGGAAGCAGGCTGCAAACAAAGATGGGCTTCTCTGTGCTTTAGTGACAAATTAGCTTCTTGTACGTCTTAACGTATAAGCAAATCCTGCTGAAAAGAAACTCAAAGACTATTCATTGTGGAGGATTTCTAGTTTCTAAAAGATGCTTTATTAACACGTATACATATACTTTTGATTTGGTGTTCATATTTATAAAACAATATTTTCATCATAAATCTTCATCTTTGTCTTCCTAGGAGACACGGGGTGCCAAATAAGGTTTGCTTCATTCTTTATTGCCCTGAAAGTTGCTAAATGATAGAAATGACCAAGAGACAACCCCTCCCTTCCCATTTTTTTAGAAGAATTGGGTGATTACTTGACTTTAGCCTTGTAAGACTCACTTCACTCTTATGACTTCCAGAGCTATGAAACAGTGAATATGTGTCCTTTAATGGCACTGAGTTTGTGGTAATTAGTTATATCAGAAATAAAAAGATATACACTCATCTACTGTAAAAATGACTTCCAGAATATTGATAAGAAAAACTTATAAAAATCCTGGTCCGTGTCTCTGTTAAGATGTTGCTGTCACGGGATTATCTGCTGATGATAGAGAAGCAGATAAAGGAAGCCATCTAGTTGAATCTGAGGAAGTATGACTGGGAGTTAAGATAACTGAAATGCAGTAGAAATAACAATTATCCAAGACAAAGGGATGTTGTGCGGAAATATTCAAGAAGAGGGAGGTATTTCTGTCAAAGGGAAAAAGTATTTGTGAAAAATTTATGTTGGTTAAGAGCTTGGAGAATATCAGAAATGAAGAACTCATATCTCTAAAATATTCAAAGTGATGTGAAAAGCAGTGTACAATGAGACAGGTAAGCTGGAACGAGTGGAGAACTATTTGTTATTTTTCACTGGGCCATCAAGGAGCTTGTCTTTATTTTAGGAACACTTGGAAGCCAGCAATGGATTTTACTGCACATGCTGGGGTAGTTTGGACTTTCATTTTAATTAAATTATTTAATTTTATGACTTTCGTCCCACATTAGTCATTCAAATATTTCAGTGCTTTTCTTCACCTCAGCATTTAAAAGCATCTGCAACAAATATATGACAAGGGTCATGATAGTTTTAGGATATCATCCTATTAAGTACTTGTAATAATGCAAATACCATAAGTGATTGTGATGTTTTATACAATAAAATACAATGATTAAATGCCCATATTTCTGGTATTGAGTAGGCAGTTTAGATAATTAATGAAAGTCAGTTAGTTGTCCACATCATCTTAATCAATAAGGTTAGATGGCCTCAATATTTCCTCCTGCCCTTTTGCCCAGCCCTAATGTAAATGGAGATGAAAAAGAAAAATCACTGTGATTAAAAACAAATCTTCTTTAAGTGAACTTTAAAATTAATGTGCCCCTTGTGATAGTCATGGTCTGAGTTTTACTCCCAATTAAGTTCAATCTAAAAATGAATTAAAATGACAATTGTTAATGGATGGAAAAGAAATCATATATAAGAATGATTTGATTTTAAATACCTACTGATATTATCTCCTTAAAAACAGTCTGAGGGTAAGAATGAATTGGCCTATAAAATTTCTGATATCAGTCATTTCCCAGAGACAGATGAGACATTGCTAACTTTTGCTTCTTTGAAGGGAACTGCTGTAGGTCTGATTAAGGGTCTTTTTTAAGAGGAGCTGCACGGGAAGCCTTGTGTCATCCTGTGATGCAGGAGACAAGGGTTCAGTCCCTGGATCAGAAAGACGCCCTTGAGAAGGAAATGTAACCCAGTCCAGTATTCTTGCCTGGAGAAGTCCATGGACAAGGGACCTGGCAGGCTACAGCCCATGGGGTCGCAAGAGTCAGACGACTTAGCAACTAAACCACCACCACCATCACATATGTATTACTTTTTATAACTTTTATCAGTCATGATAAAAAATCAAAGTAGGAAGAGTCTCATTGAAAATGGATTTCAGAAAGGATAAAGAAAATTTCACGTGATGGCTCTAGTTACAATCAAGCTACAGCATCTACTTCTTTATCACATATTTCCAAATAGATTTAGGTATAGTTTTTAAAAATTACGATGGGTCCAGATCTTGTTTGTATATGATCATAAACCTCCTACTAGTAGATGAAAAACTCAGGTTGAAGCAGGAAGACTCAAAGTCTCTCTTGGGGGTCAGGATCTTTCCTCTTTGCTGGCAATAGTTAAGCTTTTCTCTATTCAAAGTATGTTCCCTCATTTTTAAATCAAAGTCACTTCACTCACATAGAAATACTTCAAGTACTATGAACAAGTCATATAAACTGAAGACAACATGTTCAGTCTTGGAGATAGAACACTGGATTCTGAGAAGAAGGTCAAAGTATTTCCACTCTGTCCTCCACTCATTGACTTCAATTGACCCCCATTTCTCCCATTCAACTAATTACTTTTTTTCTCTTCATGCTCCATTTCTAAAATAAGACCTTGTTGTTTATAGTATTATGCTATTAAAATGATTTTAAGTGCGAGATTGAGTATAATGGTTGTGGTCTATAAAGACGTTAACATCTGGATTAATTTTCTTATGAATTCCAGATTTAATTCATGGTCTTCTGTGTTAGGAGACATTCATGTGTGTGTGTGTGTGTGTGTGTGTGTGTGTGTGTGTGTATACATAAAACTCCACCTCCTTATTCTTAAAGTCTTCAGAAGCTTTGTGATAGTTAAGACCAAAAGTTTCCCTAAAGAAACACTTATATTCACATAAGACAAAATTGCATGCTCTATCATGTCTGACTCTTTGCCACCCCATGAAGTCTTTTTATAAGCAGGAAAAATATAATTAAACGTGGTTGGTGTGAATACTGGATGCTAAACAAATGAAGCTTAAAATAATTTAAATGGTGAGGTGAATCTGTCCCTTGGAAGATTTTATTTTCACCTGGATAACTTAGAAATTAATTTCAAAAATAAGTATATAGTCATAGAAGGTGAAGATTAGTGCTGGCCACTCACATCCACTCTTAGGGACAAATCAGAACTGGAGAAACCAGTTTCATCACCTGTAAATAGAATTGTGTGTTCTCTAGGGCACTAGCAATTTGGAAATATGCCTTATTTATTTATTGGAAATGAAATATGAGGAAAATGGGACTTCAGTATCTTCATTTGTAGCTGAGGGAGACTAGCATTCATGTATGTTCATGACCAATGCCACACAGCTATTTAAAGTCCCAGTTTTCTTTTTTTCTTTTTTAAAAAACTATTCATTTTAATTGCCAGCTAATTACTTTACAATATTGTGGTGGTTTTTGCCATACATCGACATGAATAAGCCACATATGTACATGTATCCCCCATCCTGAACCCCCCTCCCACCTCCCTCCCCATCCCATCCCTCAGGTTTGTCCCAGAGCACCAGCTTTGAGTGCCCTGTTTCATGCATCAAACTTGGACTGGTGATCTATTTCACACATGGTAATATGGTGTTTCAATGCTATTCTCTCAAATCATCCTACCCTCTCCTCCCACAGAGTCCAGAAGTTTATTCTTTAACTCTGTGTCTCTTTTGCTGTCTTGCATATAAGGTCATTGTTACCATCTTTCTTAAATTCTATATATATGCGTTAATATACTATATTGGTGCTTTTCTTTCTGACTTATTTCACTCTGTATAATAGGCTCCAGTTTCATCCACCTCATTAGAACTGAGTCAAATGCGTTCTTTTTAATAGCTGAGTAATATTCCATTGTATACATGTACCACAATTTTCTTATCCATTTGTCTGCCAATGAACACCTAGGTTGCTCCATGTCCTGGCTATTGTAAACAGTGCTGTGATGAACACTGGGGGACCAGAAACTATAAAACTCCTAGAAGAAACATAAGCAAAACACTCTGACATAAATCACAGCAAGTTCCTCTATGATCCACTTCCCTGAGTGATGGAAACAAAAGCAAAAATAAACAAATGGGACCTAATTAAACTCACAAGCTTTTGAACAACAAAGGAAACTATAAGCAAGGTGAAAATACAGCCTTCAGAATGGGAGAAAACAATAGCAAATGAAACAACTGATAAAGAATTAATCTCCAAAATATACAAGCAGCTCATGCAGCTCAATACCAGAAAAATAAATGACACAATCAAAAAGTGGGGCAAAGAACTAAACAGACATCTCTCCAAAGAAGACATACAGATTGCTAACAAACACATGAAAAGATCCTCAACCGAGAAAAGCAAATCTAAACTACAGTGAGGTACCATTTCACACCAGTCAGAATGGCTGTGATCCAAAAGTCTACAAGCAATAAATGCTAGAGAGGGTGTGGAGAAAAGGGAACCCTCTTACACTGTTGGTGGGAATGCAAACTAGTATAGGCATTATGGGGAACAGTGTGGAGATTCCTTAAAGTCCCAGTTTTCTATTGATGATCAGAATTAATGGTTGACAAAGAATGCTAGAATTAAAGCTGGGGTGGGTAAAGCCAAACTGGAACCCATCAAATTCACGGTGGAGATATTTACCTAAATACTGATGACCTTCCAGAGTGTCATGGCAACCGCTACTTCTTGTCTTCCAAATCCTGTATAGCTTTATTTTGACCAACTCTAATCTGGAATAGGCTTCCCTGGTGGCTCAGTGGTAGAGAATCTGCCTGCCAACGCAGGAGGTGCAGGTTCAATCCCTGAGTCAGGAAGATCCTCCAGAGAAGGAACTGACAACCCACTCCAGGATTCTTGCCTGGGAAACGCCATGGACAGAGGAGACTGACGGGCTACAGTCCATGGGGTCGCCAAAGAGTCAGACATGACTTAGAGACTAAACAACTTGGAACCACCCAGGAAAAGGACATTCTATGAAATTAAGTGCCTAGAGTAACCAAGTTGACAGAACCACATTCAGCCTATTTTCAACATTAAAGCAAATATTTTGACCAGTTTGTCAAAGCTCTTTTTTTTCTCTTGTTTGACACTATTTCTAATTGAGTTATAACTGACATGTAATATTCTATCAGTTTTAGTTGTATATCACAATAATTCAATATTTATATGTATTGTGACATGGTCTCCATAATTAGTCTAGTTTAAGAGAAAGCATGTTCTCTGTATGTAGAAAGAATGAGTAGCATTAAGTAGAAGATATGGTACCCTTAGTATTCTTTTATAAATCCATGTAATTACCAGTAAACAGTTTTCTAAAAGGCATAGTGGGACTCTGTTTTGAAAATATTAATACTGGTGTTAAGGATCAGAGAGAATAGGTATTCTACAGTTAATTGTTTGCTAAGTACAGTTCTAAGCAAAGTTTAGCAAATATTAAAAATGATGATTTAACATTTTGGTATTTATTTTGATTGAAGAAGAAAGGAAAATAGGAAATAATATGAGGAATTTTGTTAAATTATATGTCCACATAGCTGCTACTTTTTCCTTCACCTTGCTGACATCTCTACGAACAAAAAAGGAAATTTTTCTACAGGTTTAAAAATCTGATACAAATTTTCATCTGCATATCTTATTCTCTGTATTTAAAAAGTAAATTATCTCTTCAACATGAAAGATGAGGAAGGTTGATGATCTTTCACAATACACAGTCATCTTCTGACAATTTTGTATTACCTAAAAGGTAAAGAATGGATGACTTAGTGCAAACAAACCAACCATTAAGGGTCATTTTTAGTTAATCAGCAATTTAAAAACTTTCATAAGGTATCCTCAGAGTGAAATTCTTTCCTTGTCCTTGATTCATGATATTCCTATGACTTTGCTCAGGGGGAGACTTGGCAGAATCACACTGCAGTCAATCATAAAGCTATCATTAAATGCCCATATTAATGACCAGCTTCTAATCATATTGTGGATCAAGTTAATCAAAGATAGAGACGTGCTTTGTGAAAAAAAAATTACTCATAAAATTGGTTTGAGTGAAAAATCACACTTTTGCTTATAAAGTTAAATTTTAATCTCACCCTTTATTTTTAACACTACTCTACTCACACTGCGCAGTCTGAAAAGACATGTAGCACTGACAAGATTTCCTTATATAGTATTTAAACATCAAGTCCGTACGAGGACTGTGATGTCTTAAAAGCTCTATTATATTATATAATAACCCAAATTCAATGTGAACGATAACTCAAAACTGGCATCCTGAAGAGACATATAAGAAAGGTCAACATTTTATATCAATATAGGTTTTTCTATGCATAGATCAAAATTAGGGTTTATAAATTTGGTGCTATGAAAGTATTGCAAGAATGCTAGAATTAGAAAAATTAAACACATAAATAAAATTTATATTGGTGATATTTTCCCAATGTAAATTTAATAAACTTACAATTTCCATATAAATTTCAATATATTCTAATATAAATTCCTGATTCTTTTATATTTGCAAAAAGATTGATTATTCACTCCAGATGGTCAATGATCTGATTTAAATTCTATCAGATCTTCTCTAATCTGCATAGTTTATCTGTCCCTTCTATTGATTAAAGATAACTATTTTTTATTTATTTTTTTATTTTACTTTACAAAACTGTATTGGTTTTGCCATACATCAACATGAATCCACCACAGGTGTACATAAGTTCTCATTCCTGAACCCCTCCCTCATCTCTCCCTATACCATCTCTCTGGGTCATCCCAGTGCACCAGCCCCAAGCATCCTGTATCCTGCATTGAACCTAGACTGGCAATTCATTTCTTACATGATATTTAAAATAAAATTAGTTTGAATATGAAAATAAATATATACACTATATATGTAAAAATATATTCTTACAATATTCATATATATTATGCAATGCAATATTATATAAATGTGTATACTATAAATAGCATATTTAAATTAATTCAGATAGAATAAAGGAATTTGAGATTGAGATGAAGTGATATTTCTTATATTTGTAGAGTTGTCATATACTTTCATTTTCTGATGTTCTGAATATATCCTATATATCTTTAGTTAAGCTATCTTGTAGCAGAGAAAATTAACTTTTTAAAATTAGCTTTTCAAACTGCTGGTAGAGAAAATTCACTGAATTTCCCTGAATAATTCTTCCAGACCAACTGATGCCATTATGATTTGAAAACATATTTAAATTTTACAAATTTAGTGAAAGAAAACCCACTAGAAAGAAATGCTAATCAGAATTTCCAAAACAAAATTAGTAAAACTTGAAACTATAAAATATCAATAGTTATCAAGGTAGGTACATTTGCAGGAAAAAGATTGAATAGACACTATTTCATAGTAAAGTTAAACACTTAATTTTTAAGAATTTAAAAGGAGATCACTTGGGAAGTAAAGCAAGAGATTCTTTGATGAATAAAATAAATGCAATTTTTTATTGAGTTAATTTTGAGCAAATTGTCCACTAGAGTATTTATTTGGGCTTCCCTTGTGGCTCACCTGGTAAAGAATTCACCTGCAATGTGGGAGACCTGGGTTCGATCCCTGGGTTTGGAAGAACCCCTGGAGAAGGGAAAGGCTACCCACTCCAGTGTTCTGGCCTGGAGAATTCCATGGACTGTATCGTCCATGGGGTTGCAAAGAGTCAGACATGACCGGGCAACTTTCACTTTGATTTTTCACTTTCAGAGTATTTATAAACTCCAAGAGAAAGAATTTTACTAATTCGGGATATAGTTATTAAAGAAGACCAAAAATTCAGTGGATCATTTCAATTAGATCATTTTTCTCTGACCTAGGAGTACAGAAGTAGGTGGGTAGATTGTGGGTCAATCAGCTGCTGCAACTGCATCAAGACTCAAGTTCCTTCTACCCGAACTTATCTTCTCTAAGGTGTTCTATTAAAGAAGAGATCAGTGCCATCTCTCCTACACATTGTCTGTTCTACAGTCACTGAGATGGGAGACAGTTATTTCCTTCAGATCAGTTAAAGTCAAGAAACACGTTCCTTCACAACGATTTGACCTGGAAGTCTCACCCCTTGCTTCTGTCACCTTTCACTGCTGGAAGCTTACTCATATACTGCCACACACAGTTTCAATGGAAGCTCAGGTTTGTATTCTTTGAATTAGGTCACCATGTATCCAGCAAAACCCGAGGCAGGTGTGTAGAGAGAACACAGGAGACTGTGGCTGAAAGAAGATGGAGACAATGAATATCTGAGGGCTTTAGCAGTCTCTACCCCAGGAACCTGGACATTGTGTTCACTACCAAGGATGAGATGGCTGGATGGCATCACTGACTCCATGGGCGTGGGTCTGGGTGAACTCCGGGGGTTGGTGATGGACAGGGAGGCCTGGCGTGCTGCGATTCATGGGGTCGCAAAGAGTCGGACACGATTGAGAGACTGAACTGAACTGAACTGAACGTATCCTCACCTGAACAAGGTTCTAGTCCACTGTAGTTGCTCAATGGATATTTTCGTTTCAGGAAAATCAAACCACAAAGAGAAAGTATGATGTTTCACCCAAGGTGAAATGCATTTAACTTATTTATAACAAAATTCATTATTCCTGACCTCAGTTGATTTAAAAAGTGTATTATGCCACTTTCTTGGATGTGTAGACTAATTTTTTTTTTGTAAACTTTGAGAAGTTTTGGCTCTGATTTTTTTTTTTTCCAGTTTTGTTTCCTTCCCTTTCTATCTTTCCTTTCTTTCTGGAAATCGTATCATGCATAAGAGTCCAACATGACTGAGTAACTGAGCATCATGTATACTGGTATGCCTGATTGTGTCCAGATCTCTGAGCCACTATACATTTTCTTTATTGCTTATATTTCTTGGAACAGAAAATCTCATTGATATAAATTCAAATTTGCTGATTTTTTTTTTCTTCTGCCAGTTAAAATTTGCTTTGAACCCTTTTAGCCAATTCTTCTCCAGGATTTCTTTTATGGAAATTGCTATCCGTTCATGGTTATTATCTACTTTGTGAGACATTATTCTCATACTTGCTTTTGATTTTATAGACATGGCTTTTCTCTAGTTCTTTCAATATATTTACAATCGCTGATTTAAAGTCTGTCCTAAGTTCAATATATGAGCTTCCCCAGGGACAGTTTCTATTAACAGTATCTTTTCCTCTGTATCTGCCATACATTTCTGTTTCTTTGTGCGTCTCTCTCTCTCTCTTTTTTTTTTTTTATGAAAATAGAACATTTTTGAACAATATACTGTGGCATCTCTAAAAATCACATTTACCCACCTCTTCGTCAATTGTTTTTGTTGAATGCATTGTTTTTGTCTGTTTGGACTATTTTTATAAAGTGAAGGTCTGCTCTAAGTGTCAGATGCAGCAACTGAAAGCTTTGTTCAAGTTACCTTAATGATGAGCCTTTCATTGGACAGAAGTATACTTAAATACCTTGAATCTTGCTGAGGGCAGACCTGGCACTTTCCAATTCTGTTTTAGTTTTCACATGTTGTTCAAAGACAGCCAGAAAGGAACAATTAGGACCTTCTTATGTGTGGGGATGTACATAGTCTTGCATATGTGTGTGGCCTTCTAGATTTTCAGAAATACATTAAAGTTTTTAAAAGTCCACTATGAACACCGTTTCCCCCAATTTGTCCTTTTAAGATTTTTGGTGAACTTCTTATTCTCCCAGACTGGTTTTGCTGCTTCAGATCTCTGTGATTAAACAATTATCAGAGATTATTTCTGAAAAACAACAACAAAAACAAACCTTGAATAGTAGTCTTTTTGCTAAGAGCATGCACTGACTCATATCAGAACAGACGATTCTGAGAAGAGAGCTTTTCAGGAACTGTCCTGACATGTTAAATAATGACTCTCCCTTGGGATTTTTGAGGTGGTGCAATCCTGGTCTCTTTAATGATTGCTGAGCTGCTGGACTGCTGGGTTTTAGATATTGTAATTGAAAGTCGTTAGTTTTCAAGGATATAAAGAATACATGGAGGAGAAGTAGGGAAAGATTCGTGGCATGTTAATGTACCAAGACTTCGTCTTATTTAGATGTCACCATTTTTCTTGATAGACTCTTCTTGGGTTGTTACAAGCTTTTGGTTGATGCTTAGAGTTTTTAAAAGGTTAATTAAGGACAATTTTGACCAATGTTCTCAATATTTTATAGAGAAACAGATTTTTGAATTTCCATAATTTTTTTCTTTGACATTTGGTTCTTATAATTTGATATAAATATCCTAGTGCTCATTGCAACAATATTTACAAAAGCCAGACACAAAAGTAACTTAAATACCCATTGATAGATGAATGGATAAAGAAATTGTGATACATTTATAACTGAAACATTACTCAGCCAGCAAAAGTAAATAATTTAAGTCAGTTGTAGTGAGGTGGATAAATCTAGATATCTCACCTTTCTCAGATCCTTTATTATACAGACAAAAGTTTGATGTTCTGGAAATTTAAATGACTTTCCAAAAGCAACCCAACTGGCAAATCCTTTATCTAGATAAAGCCAAGGCCTTCTGCATCCTTGGAAAACTCTGGTCAACATTTAAGAAAAAAAAAAAGATAATGTATGAAACTAGATATTCATCTTATGTATGTAAATACAATATTATTTTATTTACAATTATAAGCATACAGAGCAGAGTCCAAAGCTAGATAATGGCAGGATATGCTTGGAGGAAAGAGTAAGTTTCAGATCTGAGAAGACATTACCTTGCATGTCATGAGGATGTTTTAGTCTTTGAAATAAACCATTATAGTAGTAAAAATGAGACTTGACTTTGAATGAAAATTCGTTGTTTGGAAATTGTTTCAAGGATGACGTGTTTTTCTTTAAGTTGATTAGAAAATTGCTTTTTTCATAAGTAATTGTCTCCTCTTTGCAGTTAACTGCTGCTTGTCAAAGGTAGGAATATGTGTGTCAGTGATGTCAGTTAAGGGCAACTTCATTTTACTTCCTTAAAAGTTTAGAAAGTAACATCTTACAGTTCCACCAAGACCCCGTCCACAAGTTTATCATCATCAGTGTAGATAATTGCCATTCATGACCAGCTCCCTTAGATATTCTTTGGACAGACACATCAAATTTAGCTAGTTATTCTAGAATACAGATCCTCAGCATCCAGGATCTAATGCCTGATGATTTGAGGTGGAACTGATGTAATTTTTCCAAGAAGAGGGACCCTTTCCAGGGCTCAAATGGAGCTCTTGTCTAACACTCAGAAATGAATTGTCTGAAGAGATGCATGTGCTAATAAAGCAAAATATTTTATTGTGAAGGAGCACCCGGGCAGAGAGTAGTGGTAAGGGAACCCAGGTGAACTGCTCTGCCATGTAGCTCACAGTCTCTGGTTTTATGGTGAAAGGAATAGTTTCCGGGTTGTCTCTGATCAATCAGTCTGACTCAGAGTCCTTCCTGGTGGTGCATGCATTGCTCAGCCAAGATGGACGCCAGTGAGGATTCTGGGAGGTGGTCTGACACGTGGTGTCTCCTTTTGACCTTTCCTGAACTCTTCCAGTTGGTAGTGGCTTATTAGTTCCGTGTTCCTTACCAGGACCTCCTGTCATAAAGCAACTCATGCAAATGGTTACATTGGTGCCTGGCCAGGTGGGTAGTTTCCCTGTGCTTTCCCTAACATAATAATAGTAGAAATAGAGTGCATGGTATATGTGATACACCTGAATCAACCCGAAACCATCCCTCTTACCCTCCTACCCTCGGTTCATGGAAAACATGTCTATCAAAAACTGGTTCCATATGCCAAAAAGGTTGGGGACTGCTGCTCTAGAATTTAGCTAATGTAGTTACTGGGGTGTCTTCTGCAGCTCCCCGAGTCAAATGGTCAAATAACCTTTGTGAAGATGTGGGGAAAAAATTTCTGAAGATGGCTGACTCATCATTGGCCACCCACCCCCAGTCTCTATTTTTCCACTATTAGTAAAACAGAGGACAAGATCTGACATTTCTGTTGCTTTTTTCCTCTACTTAAAGTGATTTAATTTAGTTTCTTCTGGAAAATTGTTAGTGTTGTGACAGAAGGGAAAGCCTGTGTCAATGTTTGCCTCTGCTCAGCTTTTGTCAGAGGGTTTCCTGTGGCTAAGAGTCCTGGGTGAGTTTTATGATGCACGTTCTGCTCACAGACCCATCATCATTCCTGGGAGAATACAGACGAGGCAGATGCTCATACTAAACAGAAAACCCCAAGGACTCTGGTCACTTGTCTCTCCCTTAAGCACATAACCAGGCTAGCAGATGATCCTTTATTCTTCTGGAAAATTGTTAGTGTTGTGACAGAAGGGAAAGCCTGTGTCAATGTTTGCCTCTGCTCAGCTTTTGTCAGAGGGTTTCCTGTGGCTAAGAGTCCTGGGTGAGTTTTATGATGCAGGTTCTGCTCACAGACCCATCATCATTCCTGGGAGAATACAGACGAGGCAGATGCTCATACTAAACAGAAAACCCCAAGGACTCTGGTCACTTGTCTCTCCCTTAAGCACATAACCAGGCTAGCAGATGATCCTTTGAAACAACACACATGGCTTTCACTTATCTGATTATGTCCCTGTTTCACCAGAGCATTAGGCTGAAATCTGCCTTTGACATTTTCTGAGTTTGCATCTCCACTGCTGGCAGATTCTTTGATTCTTTGTGCAGCATCTTTTGCAGAACTTGTAAAGCTAGACCAGAAATACCCAAGTGGCAACACATTTAAGCTGTCTTATTAGAAGCAACTTCACAGGCAGCTTTGCCATAGTTCGTTCCAGGAGCTTGAACAAGACATCTGTTTTTCACACACACTGTGCTACAAAGACCAATGTGATCTTTCCAAACTTGAAGTGCTGCCCCATAAACAGTCTCAAAACACCTAAGTCTATAGGGAGGCCCTCAGCTGTGACCTACTATGAAAATCTGTTTGGAACTTGGACCACACATTTGTACAATTTTGGGGGGAGATATTAATGTGTTAAAGGCTTGAAAAAAGACAATGCACCTTCTTTGAGTATAATGGTTCTCCCTCTTTAGGGAAGCCTAGGTAAATGGATTTTCTGAAGAATTGTTACAAGCAAGCTGTTTTTGTTTCAGTCGTAGGAATTTAATTGGTTGATTTGTTAATAATTACTATTACATGCTATGCTCTATCTTCTGAAAAGATAGATGCAAGGGTATTTTTAAAGCCTGCTTAAATAAATTATGTTGCTTTTTAGACCTTTTTAAAATACATAGCGCTGCTTCAAAAACCAAGCAATAGGTGCACTGGTAATTGAATGGAAAGTGGTTTCCTTAATTCCTTCCTATTGTCTGTGGTGATGATGTTAAAGAGGCAGAAATTTGCCATTGGCATTGTAAAGTGTCTGCAGAGGTTATTCTCTGATATTTTAAATTAAATTGTTACTTTGATTTATAAATGAACAGGTAAATACCAAGAAATTAACAGCTATGCCAGTTGGAGCTCTGAAGTAGAATTCAAAAATCTATGGAATAAAAAAAAAAAAAAAAAAAAAAAAAAAAAAGAACGATGGAGCTTAAGTTTTAGTTTGACAATAAATAATTGTAAGAAATAAATTTTAAGGTATAGATGATGATAATTGATGTAGTTTCATCAATTGATCAATTGTACACACACACACACACACACACACAAAACAAAAACAAAATAGAACCTATTAATGTGAGGAAAAAAAGGAATGGATGGAGGGATGGAAGCAAATATTTCATTGTTAAATAAAGAGATCAGGCTTTGAAAAGACTTAAAGAAAGTAATGGGGTTGCACAATGTTTTAATCTAAAGCAGAGCTTTCGGGATACTGGAGAATGAGTAACAGGATCTTATTATTATGAAGTCCAAGCTCACTCAGCTGTGTGGCTGTCAAAGGCCCATGAGTCTGAGGGAGGAATTGTTGAGCAAGGAATACAGATTTATTCAGAGCCAGCCAGCTGACCAAGAAGATGGCAGACTAATGTCTCAAAATAACCAACTTGTTGGGGTCTGGATGGCACATTCTCTTATGGGTCAGAGATGCAGGAGGTGAGGAAACAAATTATAAAAACCATTTAATTCTTGAAAATGTCTCCTAGAATGGCAAGCCTCAGGCAGTGGGATGTGTTAGTTTTTATGTTTCTTACAGTCCTTCAGGGGTTAACAGGGTCAGATTATCTCTCAGTCATGGCAGGCCATTATGTATGATTATGAGAGCAAAAGTGGCAAAAAAGAAAAATGGCAAAGTCAAAGAAACAGATCTAGCATGGAAGAGTCAAAATCAGCTGTTTCCTGTTGGATTATTGCGCCTAGAAATATGTAGCTGGGACAAAGGGGAGACAGACAGTGATTGCAGGAAATGAAATTAATGTGATTTTAACATAAGAGTAGGGAGATCTATGTAAGTTATTGTAAAATCTCTGGCTTTCACTGTAAATGAATTTGAGTACTATTGCTAAGTTTTGAGCAGAAAATCTGACTTTCTTGTTTAAAAGATATTTCTTTTGTAGAAGAGAGAGACAAATTTTAGGCTACTTCAGTAGTCATTTTTAGAAAAACTGGTGACTTGAACCAAAGGGTAACTTTAGTAAATGTGGTAAGAAGTGCTCAGCTTCTGGATAAAGCTTGGATATTAATCCAATAGGATTACTGACAAATTGGATTAAGATGCCAGAGTAGTTTGCAGGAAACTGAGATTAAACCATCAGAAATTTGGTAATTAAAAGAATACAAGACAGGATCATTGGAGGACATGATCAGTAATGTATATACAATTATGTATATATGTATATGTATATATATATATATATATATAAGTATTCATGGGCTTCCCTGGTAACTTAGCTGGTAAAGAAGCCATCTGCAGTGCTGGAGACCTAGGTTCAAACCCTGGGTTGGGAAGATCTCCTGGAGGAGGCATGGCAACCCAATCCAGTTTTCTTGCCTGAAGAAGCCCAGTGGACTTCTCCAGGAGGCTGGTGGGCTACAGTTCACGGGATTGCAAAGAGTTAGACATGAACACAGAACATGTAAACATGCGTGGATTATATCAACTAACTTTTAACTGTCTAAATACTTCAAAATTTCGTAGATTAAGAAAACTAAAATTTGCTTGGTTCATGATTATGTGGGTTGGCTGGATGATTCTTCTGATGTGGGCTTATTTGGATAAACCCCACTGGGCTTTGTCATGCATCATAGTCAGCTGAAGTGTCAGCTGGTAAATGGATGATCTAGGATGACATCACAGATAGTTCTGGCAATTAGCAGGCTGTCAGCCAAGGCATTAGGAGTGATTCAGCTGTGGTGTCTTTCATTGTTTAGCAGGCTAGCCTGTCCTTTTGCACAGGTCAGTGTTAGTTTTTCCAAAACAAGGGTGAACAATGCACACACGTTTTACAAATCTTCACTTACATTATGGTTGCTAATGATCCATTGGTCAAAACCAGCCACATAGCCAACCCACATTAAAAGGATGTTGAACCAGGCTCTGTCTTCAGACGGAAAGGGACAAATTTGTAGCCATTTTTTAAATTAGCCATTTGTATTATTTTCTGTCTTATCTGCTACATTCTAACTTCCATGAAACTAAGTCAATCATGTTCACTTATTAAACCTCTATTGGTTTGTATGATATTTGAAAAACAGTGCTCAATGATAGTATAAATGCCTATTTATCAGTATCTAAATATACCCCTCATGTGAAGAGTTGACTCATTGGAAAAGACTTTGATGCTGGGAGGGATTGGGGGCAGGAGGATAAGGGGATGACAGAGGATGAGATGGCTGTATGGCATCACTGACTCGATGGACGTGAGTTTGGGTGAATTCCGGGAGTTGGTGATGGACAGGGAGGCCTGGCATGCTGTGATTCATGGGGTCGCAAAGAGTCAGACACGACTGAGCTACTGAACTGAACTGAACTGAAATATACCCCCAAAGTTACCACTTCCTCAATAGACCATCACCACTTCCAATTTCCCAGCTTTCAGGAAATACATATCTGTTTCCTAACTCTTTAGATCAAAGCATTGCTGTCACTTCCAGGCATTCCTATTATGTCTTGCCTTATCAGATCCAGTTCCTTGTTTATTCTAGTTATTCAGTTACTCTCAACTGTGCCTCTCTCAACTTCTATTAGTTTTTTCTTCTTATAATTATGAGGTCAGATGATATCTTGACTAGATAAGTTCTAGCTTGACTTTCGGCTACTACAACTCCTTCCATTGTTCACCTGCCCTCCCACCAAATCCTGGAATAATCTTTCAAAAACCTACTATACATTATGCTAACTCTCTGCTCAATGATTTTCAATACTTTTTTTTTTTTTTTAACAACTTGTCAGCTGCATACTGAAAGGTCAAGATTCCATGGAGTTAATCAGCTTAGAGCCTGGCATGCTACAGTCCATGGGGTTGCAAAGAGTCAGACATGACTTACTGACTGAACATCAACAACCAGCTTTCACAGTGCTTACATTCAAGCTTTCAAGTATCTGATATTCTTGATACCTGGAATACAACTCTTCCCCTAAATATCCATATTATTTTTTCTTTTTCTTTCCTCTGTACCACTAGTAAATCAAATTTTTCTGATGATCAGTCACTAAGTCATGTCCAACTCATTGTATCCCCATGAGCTGCAGCATGAACTCGTGTCCATTGAGTCAGTTATGTCATCCGACCATCTCATTCTCTGCTGTCCCCTTCTCCTCCTGCCCTCAATCTTTCCCAGCATCAGGATATTTTCTAATGAGTTGGTTATTCATATAGATGTCCAAAGTACTGGAACTTCAGCTTCAGCATCAGTTCTTCCAATGAATATTCAGGATTGATTTTCTTTAGTATTGACTGGTTTGATCTCCTTGCTGTCCAAGGGACATTCAAGAGTCTTCTCCAGCACCACGATTCAAAAGCATCACTTCTTTGGTGCTCAGTCTTCCTTATGGTCCATCTCTCACATCAGTAATGACTACTGGGAAGATCATAGCTTTGACTATATGAATCTTTGTTGGCAAAGTGATGTCTTTGCTTTTTAATTTGCTGCCAAGTTTGTCATAGCTTTTCTTTCAAGGACCAAGTATCTTTAATTTCATGGCTAGATTTACCATCCAAAGTAATTTTGGAGCCCAAGAAAATAAAATCTGTCACTGTTTCTAGTTTTTCCCCATCCATTTGCCAGATGCTATGATCTTAGGTTTTTGAATGTTGAGTTTTAAGCCAGCTTTTTAGCTTTCATCTTTCACCCTCATCAAGAGGCTCTTGAGTTTCATTTTGCTTCCTGTCATTAGAGTGGTATTATCATCTGCATATCTGAGGTTATTGATATTTCTCCTGGTAATATTGATTTCAGGCTTTTGTGTTATACAGCTTGGCATTTCTCATAATGTACTCTGCAGATGAGTTAAATAAATAGTACAACAATATATTGGCTTGATGTACTTCTTTCCCACATTTGAACCAGTCCATTGTTCCATGTCCAGATCTGACTGTTGCTTCTTGTCCTGCATACAGGTTTCTCAAGACATAGGTAAGGTGGCTTGATATTCCCATTTTTTTTTTTTGGAATTTTCCTGTTTGTTGTGATCTACACATCAAAAGCTTTAGCATAGTCAATGAAGAAGAAGAAGTTTTTTTTTTTTTTTTTTAAGAATTCCCTTGCTTTTACTATGATCCAATGAATAAAAATTTTCCCACACTCTGAGCTTCTCAGTGGTCAAATTCCAACTCTCTGAACATTGCTCTATTCAGTGACATGTCACGGATTCAAACAAAACATAAAAAAGACAAAAAACATTATGAAGTTTTAATAGCAAAAGCAAAATTTTCTTTTTGTGGGTTGGGTACTTTTGACAAATGTTTGAAAAAAAAAGTGCCAATGAATGTATGATCTTTGGTGTTTCAGTAGAATTAAGAAAGAAATCTAGACACAAAGTTTCATTACTCAAATAGGTTAGGAAAAACCGTGTTCAGGTTATTTTAATGAAAATGTTTTACAGTGTTCTACTTTGCTGATTTATTTCATGAATATCAAAGGAAAAGATATGGTTATTCTCTGAGTTCTATAACACTTGAAACAACTATATTTTCCTTCTTTATGTGCAACCATGGATCTACTAACATACTGAGGAACACATTTTGGAAAATAGCTGTTGATAATTATTGGCTACTTTACATGTTTCCATATTCTCCGTTTGCCATTTACATTTTACTAAGGATATTGGACATTTGCTGTCCGTGGCTTCTTGCGTTCATTCATCTGGCTCCTACATAGCAGGGGCCTCAATATACTTTCCAGCAATTCCCTCATTTAGCATAGAATTGATGGGGGTGATGACTCCATCTGATAGCCAAGCAGTGGATGTAATGACCCAACCTTGGCTATTTGTACTTTTTGGAATTTTGAATCTTTAGTAGAGAGCCAGAAAAAATAAAGAGCTAACTCATTCCAGTAGCAGTAGCCTGCTAATACCATTAATACATGACAGGTAGAGTAGACACTCCTGCTTCCCACCATCCCTCAACTTAAGATATCCATGTCTTAATCCCTATAACCTGTGAAAAGGTGAACCAGGTGGGCCAAAATAGTTACAAGTGTCTTTAAAGATGACAGATGAGGGTGAAGAGGGAAAACAAGAGGAGTGAGAGTATGAAAAGAAATTCGATGCTGCTGGCTTTCAAGGTGAAGAATGGGACCTAAGCTAAGGAACCTGTGCAGTCTCTTGAAGTTGAAAACGTAAGGGAACGAATTCTCTGCAGAGCCTTGGAAGGGAATGGCGTCCTGCTGACCTGTGGGTTTTAGCTCAGTTAGACCTGTTTCTGGCTCCCCAAATTACACAACAGTAAGTTAGTACATTAGTGTTTTGAGCCAATGTGCTTGTAGTTATGTGTTACAGCAGTCAGCCATAAAAAACATTGCAACAAACCTATCTTGATTCTTGAAATCAGGTTGGGTCTTATTTATTCCTAAATGGTTCCTCATTTTTCTTATACATTGCATAATTCTTCTTAAAACATTCTGATAAATTCTGTCTTTGCTAAACTTATTCAGTGTCAGTTTCTGAGGCTTTATAAACAAAACATACAATTTAAGATGTTTATCCATGTATTTTTGTCATCTTTTCTCCTTATTAGATTATAAAGTTTCATGGAAAATATCTTCATGTGTTTTATATATATATATATATATATATATATATGTAAATGGAGTCTAATGTAGTCATTAATTATTTGCTGTTCGATAGATGTTGCTAATCCTTATTAATTGGATTCACTAAAAAATACAAAAAACAACTTATGGAGAAATACAATATAGGTATTTTATTAGAAAAAAAATGGAATGATGTAAAATTAGTCATAAAGCATAAAATTTCCTCTGAAGTCTTGTTTACATGTGTGAATACCATTACATAATTCCAATGTAGCTGTTTTACAATTTTTATCTTCATCTTTTACTTAAGCATTTTGTGTGTCAGCATGTGTTTTCATTACTTTTATTTTGACTGGCAATGAATTCCACTAAGCCAGGTTGTGTAGTGGTAAAGAATCCACCTTCCAATGCAGGAGACTCACTAGACTTAGGTTGGATCCCTGGGTTGGGAAGATCCCCTGGAGGAGAAAACGGCAACCCACTCCAGTTTCTTGCCTGGAAAATCCCATGTACAGATGAGACTGGCGGGCTACAGTCCATAGGGACACAAAGAGTCAGACGTGACTGAAAGACTAAGAACAAACACACATTACAATTGTTAGAGTTCACATTGTTTTAATTTTTTAGAAAATAATTCATACTGCTTGTCTTATAGTAAATGTCCAAGATTTTGTCCAAAGTAATTAATCTGATTATTTTATTTATATATATAGTGTTATCAAAAAGTTGGCATTAACTGTATATGAATGCAAAAATTTTGCTATCCTTTTGCAGAATTTCAAGTCAATAGCTTTTATTTGTTTCTGTTTTTGTCCTTTTGTTGTTATTCTTGGTTGTTCAGTTGTGCCTGACTCTGTGACCTCATGGACTGTAGCAAGCAAATTCATGGAAAACTAGATAATTCATTCCTTTCTACAGGCTTTTGTCTGAAGTGTTCCTGATAACAAGTCAGCTGTCAGTTAAATTTGTATATCCCACCTGTGTGTGGCATCACAGGTTCAGTGGACTCAGTTTAAACAAACAAACTCTGAGAGATACTGAGGGGCAGGGAAGCCTGAGGTACTGTAGTCCATTGGGTGACAAACAGTTGGACATAACTTTGCGACTGAACAAAAATACCTGTGTGCATTGTATATGTGTTTTCTAGATGCTCCACAGATAATATGGATTTACCTTATTTACTCTTATTGGGATTATAATTTGGAATATTGTTTTTATTGATTTACTTTGGTGATTAGATCTGAGAATGTGTTTCTCAACAGTTCTGGAAATTTCCTGGCTAATGGTTCTTTAAATATTGTTTCTTCATTGTTTTATGTTTTAGAACTTAAATTTTTTTGTCTTTTCAGCTCCTTTTATATTTTGCATCTTGTTTTCCTTCCATCCTGAAATCTGCTACATTCTTTAAATATAAAAAAAATTATTAATCCTTTTACTGCAATTAATACTTTTTCTAATCTGTCACTTACCTATCTTTTGATAATTTCAGTGATTATATATACATATGTGTTATGCATGTGTGTACATATATTGATATTTCTACTTTAAGAATTTATAATCAATTTTTTTCTTTTTTTCTTTTAAAATTATATATTTTATTTCTTTGAAAACAAATTATTGGCATACAGTTGATTTACAATGTTGGGTTAGTTTCAGGTGTCCAGCAAAGTGAATAAGTTATACATATACATACATCTAGTCTTTTATAGATCCTTTCCCATATAAGTCATTACAGAGTATTGAGTAGAGTTCCCTGTGCTATATAGGGGGTCCTTATTATTTATTTATTTTATGTATAGTAGTGTGTATATGGTGATCGCAGCCATGAAATTAAAAGACGCTTACTCCTTGGAAGAAAAGTTATGACCAACCTAGACAGCACATTAAAAAGCAGAGATATTACTTTGCCAACAAAGGTCCATCTAGTCAAGGCTATGGTTTTTCCAGTGGTCATGTATGCATGTGAGAGTTGGACTGTGAAGAAAGCTGAGCACTAAAGAATTGATGCTTTTGAACTGTGGTGCTGGAGAAGACTCTTGTGAGTCCCTTGGACTGCAAGGAGATCCAACCAGTCCATTCTAAAGGAGATCAGCCCTGGGTGTTCATTGGAAGGACTGATGCTGAGGCTGAAACTCCAATACTTTGGCCACCTCATGCGAGGAGTTGACTCGTTGGAAAAGACCCTGATGCTGGGAGGGATTGGGGGCAGGAGAAGGGGACAACAGAGGATGAGATGGCTGGATGGCATCACCGACTCGATGCACATGAGTTTGGGTGAGCTTTGGGAGTTGGTGATGGACAGGGAGGCCTGGCCTGCTGCAATTCATGGGGTCGCAAAGAGTCAGATACGACTGAGCGACTGAACTGAACTGAACTGAGTGTGTATATGTCAATACTAATGTTCTAATTTATCCCTTCCCCGCTTTCCCCCCTGGTAAAGGTAAGCTTGCTGTCTACATCTGTGATTCTATTTCCATCTTGGGTGTAAGATCATTTGTACCATTTTTTAGATTTCACATAAAAGTGACATTAATGATAGTCATCTTTGTCTGACTTCACTCAGTATTTATTTATTATTTAGATATTCACACACTTATCTTTATAAATATATTCATCTTACTATTTTATCTCCATGCTTGATAATTAAAATAGAAGCATTTTAAACTCAAATTCTGACATCAATTTTATTTTATTCACTGTAAATCATTTTACTTCATGTCCTTAGCTGTTTTGTGATTTTTGACTATAAAGTCGTAATCCTTAGACAATTTGTAGAAATACAGTAAGCTTACGTTAAAGTCAGGCTTCTCGGCAATGCAGGAGACCCAGGTTCAGTCCCTGGGTCTGGAAGATCCCCTGGAGAAGTGAATGGCTACCTTACTCCAGTATTCTTGCCTGGAGAATTCCATGGACAGAAAAGCTCGGTGGGCTACGTTTCAAGAGGTCTCAGAGTCAGACCGAACTGATCAATTAACACTTTCACTTTTTTAATGTTAAAGTTGAGTTACTCTGGACAGGGTTTTTGTTTGTTTGTTTTGCTGTCATTTGACTGGAGGCACTACAAATTTAGGATCATTTTAAATGAAACTGTTTGGTTGAACGTGTGATAAGTCACTTCAGTCTTGTTTGACTCTATGTGACCCTATGAGCTATAGCCTGGCAGACTCCTCTGTCCAAAGGATTCTCCAGGCAAGAATACTGGAGTGGATTTCGGTGCCCTGGTCCAGGGCATCTCCCCAACCCATGTATTAAACATGTGTCTCTTATGTCTCTTGCATTTGCAGGTGGGTTCCTTACCACTAGCACCACCTGGGAAGCCCGAATTATTTGGTTAAGATTTTTCAAAAGAAACAGAGTGTTTGAATTTACGTTACAAATCTTCATGAAATCCAGATGGTTAAAAAGAGAGAAAAAGGATTTTTAAAAACTATCTTTTACTTCTAGGTAAATTTACATATGCAGTTAATAAATGTGTTTTTATATCCCCTAAGAATATTTCAAGGGTGGGAATGTCATGCATTGAGAAATTTGATTTCTTCTCTAGAAAAGTGAGTCCTTATAATAATCACTTAATGTATTTCAGTAATAACTTATCAAAGGTGATTTTTCAGAACCCATAGGGAGCAGATGAATAAAGAAGGAGGGCTGGAGAGATATGGTTAACAAAGGATAGATGTTATAAAATAGGAAAGTACAGCTATCACCGTCCTTTCCTTGATCTTTTGATATTTGAGGCACAGTATTGTTAGATTTCCAAATTTTATGGAGGAACTAGAATTCTAAATTTTGAAATATTCAGTTCAGTTCAGTTCAGTCGCTCAGTCGTGTCTGATTGTTTGCGACCCCATGAATTGCTGCATGCCAGGCCTCCCTGTCCATCACCAGCTCCCGGAGTTCACTCAAACTCACGTCCATTGACTCTGTGATGCCATCCAGCCATCTCATCCTCTGTTGTCCCCTTTTCCTCCTGCCCCTAATTCCTTCCAGCATCGGAGTCTTTTCCAATGAGTCAACTCTTTGCATGAGGTGGCCAAATTTACTGGAGTTTCAGCTTTAACATCATTCCTTCCAAAAAACACCCAGGGCTGATCTCCTTTAGAATGGACTGGTTGGATCTCTTTGCAATCCAAGGGACTCTCAAGAATCTTCTCCAACATTAGGAGCATATTAAAAATAAACAACAGAACATTATAACCAAAAATGGCGTGATATGGACTTCTGAAAATATAACCCTCCTTAAAACCAATGAAAAAGATCTGTCAAAAATTGTCAGAATTAACTATTTTAAAACTATGAAAATTAAGCAAAGACTTGCAGCAACATTTATTTTAAAAATTCCTGAATGTTCATATTAGCAGTGAGCTTCACGGTCTTGTAACTTGCTCTATATCTGTGTCCTGCCATCTAGCCTAGGAATAGATTGCTAAGATAACAAGTCAAACTTCCTGGTACCAAAAGGATAAGCATGAAGCTCCAGCTTTTTCAAAAGCTCATTCTGAAACAAAAATGAAATGATTATTTTTTTTCATTCCCTAGAAATGCTCCAGATGAAAATTTTGTCTTTATTAAACATGACTGAATTCATTACTAAAGTTTATCCTTATGTTAAAACAAAGAAAACACACACTTACAGGAAAGTATTATAATGTTGCAGTTGCTGCAGGTGAAGATAAAAGTTGGGCCAAATAATAAACCATCTAAACATCTTAAAAAGAAAAACTGAGGAATAAGATTTTGCCCTAATAAAATGTCATATCCTGAGTGTCTTAAGCAGTAGAAATATTTTTGTCACAGTTCTAGAGGCTTGGAGTCTGAGATCCAGGTGCCAGTATGGTTGATTTCTTGTGAGAGTACTTTTCTTGGCTTGCATAAGCCACTTTCTCACTACGTCTTCACATGACAGTGAGAAAGATAGAGAAAAAGAGAGAAAGAGAGACATCTTTTTATCTTCTTATAAGGCCACACATTGTGACCAAATTGTGGTCAGCCTTATGACCTGATTTAACTTTACTTTCCAAAGAGCTTATCTCTAGATATGCTTATATGGAGGGGCAGGGTTTTAACAAATGATTTTGGGGAAACACAATTTTGTCCACATAAGATGTCACAGAGCCTTTGGAAAGCTCTGATGTACTTTTGGAGTCCAGAATGCCGTGAACATTTGTGATCTTGTTTATGTGTCTAGGAAGGCCTTGAGAATGTCTTAACATCTCACTTACAAATGGACTTGAAACTGCACAACCAGAAATTATCGGCCAAGACAGAGTGGCAAAAGCTTGTAATGGTATGCACACAGATATCTCAACAAATATGGAGAGATTTATTAATTCTAGAAATTTAGGGAAAATTCTAACCACTAAGCAGAAAACTCAGTGGAGGTTTGTAGGGTTCCAAAACTACTGTGCCACATGTCCTATGGTAATATGGAGAGATGTGTCTTGAAATCTATTGGGTGGTATCCACCTTAGTTTGTATTTTTTCTTAAAACTATTGCGTCAGGATTTATGGAAAGTAAGTTATATCCTAAAATTCTGGCGGTTTTTGAAAAAGAAAGTTAATAGGTGCCTTTCTAGACTCATTTTGAATATCTAACAATTACCCCTGTGAAACACAAAGTACATTGAATGATTTTTCTCTTTCTTTACCATCAAGAATACCACTGAGTCCACAGATGAATGCCCTCAGATGAAAGACCAAGCAGTAAATTTTAGACCCTAAGCATCATACAAAATAAAAATCCATCTCTGTGTGAGTCATTATCAAATAGACTTTGCCGCACACTTGAAGTAGTACCAAGTTTTTAAAATGTTGTGCCAGCTTGCAATTGAACATGTGATTGTGCAAAACCGGCTTAGTCACTGGATATTTTTGGTCCCTGAAATGCCCTTTCCAATCTTTGGAGCAGAACTTTTGCCTTGGGCTGTCTTTAATAATATATTAAGCATTAAATGTATGAGCACAGCATAAGCACATTAGTTTTTTGTTGTTGTTGTTTGTTTTTCATTGCATGGCTTTTTTTTTTTTTTTGCATTGCATCTTTAAAATACCACAAATAAGTCTGAGGGGTTATCCAGTTTCATGCTGTTTCTGTAACTGAATAACTTAGATTTTATTCATCAGCCTAAAAAAATGTTCCTTTTTTCAGAAACGCAGATACTGTTCAAACTTTTCTGATATATTTGCTTGTAACTGGTGGGGTTTGCTGAATCAAAGCAGCTAAATTTGATAGAAGTTCAGTGTTGTTCCTTCAAGAATTAACTCATCTTAAAAAAAAAAAAAAAAAAAAAACATCTTTTTGGGCTTGAGACAACGAACAACTCCTGGCTTCATCCAAGCCCAGTAGATGCATTGCTTTTTGCCAAAAAAAATTTTGAGCTTCATCACGAGACTCATTCTCTTGAAGAATGACGTTGATAGCGAAGCGGGCAGGCCTCAGCACTGGTGTTTTGTACATGACTGCAGTTTATGCAGACAAGCCAGTGCCTTTCTGTCTGCCCAGACTTTGTAACCTGGAACTTCTTTTTTTTTTTCCCAAGGAGATTGAGTTCTACACTGATGTGTTTGGAGTCCTTTCCCAGGGTGCCTCCAGAACCCTTTGCAACAGCTGGGCATCCCTTCAGGTGATTTTGATATCCTCTGGAATATGGAAAGTCTTAATGCTGAGGACAGTCTTCATTCTTCCAATAGGTGTAACAAAAAGAATCACATTCATATTTTTTAGCTGCCCTGAGTTCCATGTGCTTTTGTACCTGTACTCATTCCTCGTCAAGGAAATATACTTTATTTAAATGTACAATTACTGTTATTTTGTTGTGTGTGTCATTCCATATGGAAATTATTTTGTTATCTAATTTTTAAGTTGCATTTACTCAATAGTTAATGCTTTCAAGCTCTCTTAATCCTAGACTGGTAAGAGTTTCCTAAGCAGCTATAAATAGAAAAAAATATATACAGCTGGAATTTAAATCTGAAGCCATCATAGTCCCATGGATAGAAGCATAGTTAGAAGTAGGTGACATGAAAATTAACTTAAGTAGCATCATGAACTGTTCACATTTATTAGGTGATCCATTCAAGGAGAGTCCTTTGCTTCTTAAATCATGCTCAATGCATGAAGTGTTATTCACTAAAATCTCAACTAGATGCATAGACTGAGTGCTGTGCTGCCACCCAGATCAATTGTGTGCAGTCTGATCACTGATCAATCATCAGTGAAGCAAGCGTCCACTTACAGTTTGTTTCCAGTACTCCAAGAGCTAACTGCAAGCGTTATTGTGGTTACCTCTGCCACTTGGAAGACTGAGTGAAGAAAAGAGCTTCAGGTGGAAATATTCTCCTCATTGAATAAACTGATGAGTGGGTACTTGAAACTTCTCTGCCCCAAATTCTTCATCTTAATTCAAACTAAGGTATACAGTTATTTGGCATTAATATTGTATTTAAAATGGCCATAATGACTGTGGTGGACAATGACATGCTACAGTGATTTCCCACTTTCGGGTACACAGGAATTTGTGTAATCTTTTCTTGAGTGGAGGGTGGGACCAGTGGGTTGATTCTAACCAATAGACTACAGGAAGTCCCCTACATAGGAATCTTTAAGGTGCGAACTTTGAAAGGTGCGACTGTGCATTCTGACAGCAATCGTGTACGTTATTAGCTCACGTCTGGAACACATCATCATGTGTGTGCATCCTTAGAAGTGGTTGTGCTTCTGTGGACTTTACTTGCAGTAAGTATGGTACAGTACTATACAGTATTCTGTGTAATGGTACAGTATCTTTATTTAAAGTCCAGGATGTTCCAAAGCCAGTGTAAAAGCAGTAATATATAGACAATTGTGATAGTTGGGTATCTAGGCTAACTTGGTTGTACTTAGGAACAACTTGGACTTAAGAACACACTCTTGGACTGGAACTTATTTGTCTGTAGAGGACTTATTCTATGGCAAAGGTAATATTGTTGCTCAGTCTATGTCCACCTCTTTGTGACCCCATGAACTGCAGCACACCCAATTTCCCTGTCCTTCATTATCTGCTGCAGTTTGCTCAAACTCATATCCATTGAGTCGGTGATGTCATCCATCCAAGTCATCCTCTGTCACCCCTTCTCCTCCTGCCTTCAATATTTCCTGGCATCAGGCTGTTTTCTATTGAGTTGGCTCTTTGCATCAGGTGACCAAAGTACTGGAGCTTAGATTCAGCATCAGTCCTTCCAATGAATTTTCAGGGTTGATTTCCATTAGGATTGACTGTTTGATCTCCTTGCAGCCCAAGAGACTCTCAAGAGTCTTCTCCAGCACCATAACTGGAAAGCATCATTTCTGTGCTCAGCCTTCTTTATGGCCCAACACTCACATCTGTATATGACTACTGGGAAAACCATAGCTTTGACTATAAGGACCTTTGTCAGCAAAGTGATATCTCTGCTTTTTAATAGGCTGTCTGGGTTTGTCATAGCTACAGAATAATAATCATAACTAATTTGATTTAGTTTATTTTATATGGAAAAGGTGATGGGAAAATACCCCATGACTATTTTATATTCTATCAGGTTCTGTCTTAGCATATACTCTCTTTTGCTGGTCTTGAAAAAGCAAGCATCTATGCTGTGAAGAGTCACATGGAAAGGAACAGAAGGTAGTACAGAAGACCTCGGAGTCAGAAAAATGTGGAGACTTCATTCCAATAATTGAAATAAGTTGAATTATGCTAACAACCCTAGCCAACTGGGAATAAATTCTCACTTTGAGCATCAAGATGAACACGTAGCTCAGATAATACCTTGACTGCATTTTGTCAGGTCTTGAGCAGAGGGTTGAGATAAATTGTGTCTGGACCCCTGACTTATGCTGCTGCTGCTGCTGCTAAGTCGCTTCACAGTGTCCGACTCTGTGCGACCCCATAGACAGCAGATCACCAGGCTCCCCCGGTCCCTGGGATTCTCCAGGCAAGAACACTGGAGTGGAGTGGGCTGCCATTTCCTTCTCCAATGCGTGAACCTATGAACAACATGAAAAAAAAAAAAAAAAAAAGGTGTGTTGTTTTAAGCCTCTAAGTTTGTGATAATATTTTTATTATCATGTTGAACATGCATACAATAACAAAGGGGTAATTTCCACTTATATGGTTGATGGCAAATACTTCTGATAAAATAATGCTGTAACATCATTAGCAAGTAATGATGAATGGTAAATTTGTTCTCTGAAAATTCTTGTTAAAATGGGTTATTTATTTAATCAAGAGGGCATATAGTGCTTAAGAACATGAGTTCTGTACTGCTTGGGTCAAATCCCAGACCTTCTACTTTCTAGCTGTATTACCCTGAACAATCCATGGAAACTCTCTGAGCCTCCATTGTCACATCTGAAAAATGGATAATGATTGCATATATCTCACAGGCATAGCTGTGAAAATTGAGTGAGTAAAATCATGCCATTTATATTTGTTAAATTATTGGCATAAATATTTTGGTTTTATGCAATATAACCAAACTGTAAAGTGTGTTATTTCTGCCAAAATAATTAATCTTCAAAAGTGAAATAAATAACTCTACCTGTCTCGTGCCTAGAATTAATGTTGGCAATAGTAAAGGCTGTGAAACAAGTGAACAAAAAAAAATTACAGATGCTCAAAATTTAAAGAAAGTGAATTCAATGACAGAGCAAAAGAACACTGAGAAATAGTACAGATTCACAGCAGATAACCACAGCAGATTACTAAATTCAGAGAAAGAGACAACATGTAGAGAAAGCATTCAGAGAAAATATGCTCCCTGCAGGTAAAACAAAGCTATAATGATAAAATTTTTGGTTAAGAAACGCTGTATAAGAATGGAAAACTTTACTTAGTAAGGATATGTAAACAGTACACAGAAGATCTAGTGTAGAAATCATTATGCTAGTAGTAAATTTTAGGAGAATTCTCTAAGGCTAAAGTCGTAAAACACACTAAGGAAAGAAAGACAGAGAGTGGCTAACCCAGGCACATATTTCACAAAAACAGGACAGAGACCATAGCTGAAAAAGTCACTTGTTCATAGCTGAAAAAATTACTATCAATTTCTATGTGATCTCACATCAGTGGTATAAACTAAGCTTACTGTCTCTTTGTGTTTCTGGTTGTTTATATATATATATATATATACATATATATATATATACACACACTTCAAATAAATAGTGAATCTGTAAATGAGCCAGTCTAATGTATAATCTGATTCCAGCATATATGTTTTTTTTGGATTCAACAGTTAACCAATGCAATTTATCTTTGAAATCATGCTGTTCAATGGATTAGCTTGGTTAGTTATCCTCAGACTTCTCTCAGGCATAAGCATTTTTATTTTAGGTCCTTGCAGCCAAAGAGAGGTAATGTATTTGAAGCAGGACATACGCCCCTGATGTAAATGAGCATTAAGTTTAGTTACCTTTTTACTGATTGCTTTTGATTTAAGGGCCTTTTCAATTATTATATTCAAGAGGCAAAATGATTGAAAAATCAGGATCCTTATGAATCCAATTCTTTGTCTTTTCAGGGTAGAGAATTGATGCTTTTGAACTGTGGAGAGAGAAGACTCTTGAGAGTCACTTGGACTGCAAGGAGAGCCAACCAGTCAATCCTAAAGGAAATCAATCCTGAATATTCATTGGAAGGACTGATGTTGAAGCTGAAGCTCCAATATTGAAGCTGAAGCGAAGAATGGACTCTTGAAAGAGACTATGATGTTGGAAAAGATTGAAGGCAGGAGAAGGGGACGACAGAGGATGAGATGGTTGGATGGCATCACTGACTCAATGGACATGACTTTGAGCAAGCTCCGGGACCTGGTGATGGATGGAGAAGCCTGGCAACTGAGCAGCTGAACTGAATTGAACTTGAATCCAATTCTTTGTCTTTCCAGTGTAGAGACAGCTTTAGTTTTCTATCATAAAGATCAGTTATAAAGTAATTTTTTGAAGAATACAATCTTCTGGTGAAAAATAAAATCAAACTTTAATCTATTTGGTATTAACCAGGGGCAAAATTAGATGATGAATAGGAAAGGGGATACTTATCATTTTTAAAGAAGCTACAGATTTTGAAGTTTTTCAAGTATAATTTATATCATTTGTAATAAATCACAAAAATATAACTAACAAATCTCAGTAAACATGACCTTTTTAAGAAAATTTGTAAATATCACTCTATTTTTCTTTGTCACAGTTCTCTAATTTAGAAAAATAAATAGAATGTAAATATTGCTGTCATGTTGAATCTACCAATCATTAGTACTTACAGTCCCAATGGATTTTCCCCTTAAATACACAAACTCTCCAAAAATTTTAGATACTTTTTAATATGTTAACATTATTTTTATTTTTTATATTTTAATAATGAGATATTTCTTTTGAATGCTTACTGTGCCTATATATAAAACATAATATATGCTATTGGCTTAATTATCTATGTGAGGCCTCAGAAACAGTTTTTGGAAATACAGAATGATAAGAAAAATTGTATACATATGTATGTGTGTATAGTTTTAAATATTTATGTTCATATTTTTTTGTATTTATATATCTATCCAGACATGAAAATGTATCTCAGGGGCTCTTAATATTATTCCAATATGAAATGTGAGCAATCCATGTGAAAGGTTGTTGTTGAATTACGACGCCGGGATTCTTGGCCTCTAGAGGAGAAGAATTCAATCCGGGGCCAGAGACGAGGCTTGATCGCTCAGAGCTTTATGTAATAAAGTTTTATTAAAGTATAAAGGAGATAGAGAAAGCTTCTGACATAGGCATCAGAAGGGGGTAGAAAGAGTACCCCCTTGTTAGTGTTAGCAATGAAGTTATATACTCTCCAGTAAATCCAAAGAATGTCTGGAGGTTGTAAAGTCCTCATCAGACCTACTCCCATAATTTACATTTTAAGAGAACAGAATTAGCCAGAAGGTTTAATCCAGAGACGGTCCTCAGGCAGCATACATTGTTGTTATATAATCCTAAGGAATGTAGAGAAGGAAAAAATGTTTGTCCTTTTTTCCTCCTTGAGAATTCCAGACCCCTCTCTCCTTGGGGACCCCTAGACTTCATATCAACCTGCCTAGGAAATGACTCTCTCACATGCAAGATTCACCATTATGACAATACTAAACAATAGACAACAACAAATAAATTTCTAGGTAAGCACTTCTCATAATATTATAAACAGATGCACAGATCGATGGTAGCCAGGCAGACAGATGTGCTGGAGAGCTATGTCGCTTCATTCACGTCCAACTCTCGCCACCCCATAGACTATTGCCCCCCAGGCTCCTTTGCCTATAGGATTTTCTAGGCAAGAATACTAGAGTGGATTGCCATTTCCTTCTCCAAGGATCTTCCCAACCCAGAGACTGACCTACATTTCCCAATGGATAGATATCCAGTGGTAGCAAACTATTCTGGTGTAGTGTAAATGAAAGTGAAAGTTGCTCAGTCACATCTGGCTCTTTGCGACTCCCTGAGCTATACAGTCCATGAAATTCTCCAGGCCAGAATACTGGAGTGTGTAGCCTTTCCCTTCTCTCAAGGGATCTTCCAAACCCAGGGATCAAACCCAGGTCTCCTGCATTGCAGGTGGATTCTTTACCAGCTGAGCCTCAGGGAAAGCTCAGTGTTCTGTAAATAGTCACATATTCAAAGAACAACTGTAGCACTAAAAATAATTCCAAATATAAGTAACAAAGTATTTTGGGGAAAATATCAACCTGCCTAGGAAATGACTCTCTCACATGCAAGATTCACCATTATGACAATACTAAACAATAGACAACAACAAATAAATTTCTAGGTAAGCACTTCTCATAATATTATAAACAGATGCACAGATCGATGGTAGCCAGGCAGACAGATGTGCTGGAGAGCTATGTCGCTTCATTCACGTCCAACTCTCGCCACCCCATAGACTATTGCCCCCCAGGCTCCTTTGCCTATAGGATTTTCTAGGCAAGAATACTAGAGTGGATTGCCATTTCCTTCTCCAAGGATCTTCCCAACCCAGAGACTGACCTACATTTCCCAATGGATAGATATCCAGTGGTAGCAAACTATTCTGGTGTAGTGTAAATGAAAGTGAAAGTTGCTCAGTCACATCTGGCTCTTTGCGACTCCCTGAGCTATACAGTCCATGAAATTCTCCAGGCCAGAATACTGGAGTGTGTAGCCTTTCCCTTCTCTCAAGGGATCTTCCAAACCCAGGGATCAAACCCAGGTCTCCTGCATTGCAGGTGGATTCTTTACCAGCTGAGCCTCAGGGAAAGCTCAGTGTTCTGTAAATAGTCACATATTCAAAGAACAACTGTAGCACTAAAAATAATTCCAAATATAAGTAACAAAGTATTTTGGGGAAAAAAGGGGATTACCTGTGGGATAAATGCATAAATTACGGAGGGAATAGTTAGATTCAACAAACATTTGTTGAGCATTCAATATACATCATTATTTCTTTTAGGTAATTGTATTAGGCATTGTGGATTTTGCACCTTCTATAATGTTATTGTTCAGTCGCTAAGTCATGTCTGACTCCTTGCAACCCATGGACTGTAGAATGCCTTCCAGGCTCCTCTGTCCATGGGATTTCCCAGGGAATAGGAATATTGGAATAGAATATTGGAATAGGTTGCCATTTCCTTCTCCAGGGGATCTGCCTGACCCAGGGATCTGACCTATGTCTATTGCATCTCCTGCATTGCCAAGCAGACTCTTTAGCACTGGGCTACCTGGAAGCCCAATATTTGCATATATAAAAGCAAGAATTACTACTTTTTTTAAAAAAGTAGTCTCATTAATTTATAGACATACTGAAAAACTGGTAGCTTAAAACTGCTCAGTTCATTCAGTTCGATCACTCACTGGTGGCCGACTCTTTGCGACCCCATGAATTCTAGCATGCAAGTTCTCCCTGTCCATCAGCAACTCACGGAGTTCACTCAAACTCAAAATGGCATTGAGTCGGTGATGCCATCCAGCCATCTCATCCTCGGTCATCCCTTTTTCCTCCTGCCCCCAACCCCTCCCACCATCAGAGTCTTTTCCAGTGAGTCAACCCTTTGCATGAGGTGGCCAAAGTATTGGAGTTTCAGCTTTAGCATGAGTCCTTCCAATGAACACCCAGAACTGATCTCCTTCAGAATGGACTGGTTGGATCTCCTCTCAGTCCAAGTGACTCTCAAGAGTCTTCTCCAACACCACAGTTCAAAAGCATCAATTCTTTGGCACTCAGCTTTCTTCACAGTCCAACTTTCACATCCATACATGACCACTGGAAAAACCATAGCCTTGACTAGACAGACCTTTGTTGGCAAAGTAATGTCTCTGCTTTTTAATGTGCTATCTAGGTTGGTCATAACTTTTCTTCCAAGGAGTAAGAATCTTTTAATTTCATGGCTGCAGTCACCATCTGCAGTGATTTTGGAGCCCAAAAAAATAAAGTCTGACACTGTTTCTACTGTTTCCCCATCTATTTCCCATGAAGTGATGGGACCAGATGTCATGATCTTCATTTTCTGAACGTTGAGCTTTAAGCCAACTTTTTCACTCTCCTCTTTCACTTTCATCAAGAGGCTTTTTAGCTCCTCTTCACTTTCTGCCATAAGGGTGGTGTCATCTGCATATCTGAGGTTATTGATATTTCTCCTGGCAATCTTGATTCCAGCTTATGTTTCTTCCAGTCCAGCATTTCTCATGATGTACTCTGCATAGAAGTCAAATAAGCAGGGTGACAATATACAGCCTTGATGTATTCTTTTCCTATTTGGAACCAGTCTGTTGTTCCATGTCCAGTTCTAACTGTTGCTTCCTGACTTGCATATAGGCTTCTCAAGAGGTAGGTCAGGTGGTCTGGTATTCCCATTTCTTTCAGAATTTTCCACAGTTTATTGTGATCCACACAGTCAAAGGCGTTGGCATAGTCAATAAAGCAGAAATAGATGTTTTTCTGGAACTCTCTTGCTTTTTTGATGATACAGTGGATGCTGTCAATTTGATCTCTGGTTCCTCTGCCTTTTCTAAAACCAGCTTAAACATCAGGAAGTTCACGGTTCACGTATTACTGAAGCCTGGCTTGGAGAATTTTGAGCATTACTTTACTAGCATGTGAGATGAGTGCAATTGTGCAGTAGTTTGAGCATTCTTTGGCATTGCCTTTCTTTGGGATTGGAATGAAAATTGACCTTTTCCAGTCATGTGGCCATGGCTGAGTTTTCCAAATTTGCTGGCATATTGAGTGAGTGAAGCACTTTCACAGCATCATCTTTCTGGATTTGAAACAGCTCACCTGGAATTCCATCACCTCCACTCAGAAGCATAGTGATGCTTCTAAGGTCCACTTGACTTCACATTCCAGGATGTCTGGCTCTAGGTGAGTGATCACACCATCGTGATTATCTGGGTCATGAAGCTCTTTTCTGTACAGTTCTTTTGTGTATTCTTGCCACCTCTTCTTAATATTTCTGCTTTTGTTAGGTCCATACCATTTCTGTCCTTTATCGAGCCCATCTTTGCATGAAATATTCCCTTGGTATCTCTAATTTTCTTGAAGAGTTCTCTAGTCTTTCCCATTCTTTGTTTTCATCTATTTGTTTGCATTGATCACTGAGGAAGGCTTTCTTATCTTTCCTTGCTATTCTTTGGAACTCTGCATTCAGATGCTTATATTTTTCCTTTTCTCCTTTGCTTTTCACTTCTCTTCTTTTCATAACTATTTGTAAGGCCTCCCCAGACAGCCATTTAAGTCTTTTGCATTTCCTTTCCATGGGGATGGTCTTGTCCCTGTCTCCTGTACAATGTCACGAACCTCCATCCATAGTTCATCAGGCACTCTATCTATCAGATCTAGTCCCTTAAATCTATTTCTCACTTCCACTGTATAATCATAAAGAATTTCACTTAGGTCATACCTGAATGTTAAAACTGCTAAATCTAGTTATATTATTTATTCCCAAATTCTATCAAGTGATGACACTGTGATGTTCACTTTGTGAATGAAGCAAATGTTTCTTGTCCCAAGATGTTAGAAATCTAACAGTCAACATTCTTCTGAATTTTAAACTATTATTCATTTAAAAATACTTACAATGATGGAGAGAAACTTTTAATGCTGATGTATCTTAAATGACATGGAAATGTTTTCAAAGTGGTCACTTCTGACCAGTGCTCACATTTGGAATAGGAACTGCTGGGGACTGTGGTGATGTACACATATGCATGAATGGATAGATAAATGCTATTTGAATAGTGTTTTCTATTCTTGAAGATCTTTATTTTCTGAGGTACATAATGACATTGTGTGCATAGTTAAATGGTGCTTCAATAACAGAAAAGGAGATGTTAATTGAGGAAGACAATATCAGATCGTTACTTATTTGTTTATATGAAGACAAGGTGGAAGATCATGCTCAAGTTATATGCATTGCTCTATTTACATGAAAAAAGCTTGATTATAATTTCACTGGGAAAAATGAGATGGAAAATACATATTAAATTTGAGAAAACAAAAGATGATTCACTTTAGATATGACATTAACATGAATCTCAGGCTGTGAATTGATGGCCTCTGTACCATATCAAGAACAATGACCTCAATTAACTTTATGTAGGTGTTACTAAATAATGTTGGAAATATATGTTAATAAAAAGAATATAATTAATTTAGTTTCTTGACTTTTTAAAGAAAATTGATTTTGCTATAAGTAAACCATTTGTATCAAAGGTAGTTCTTTTGTCTGTTAATCTGTTCATTCATTAAACAAATGTTATTTAAGAAGAAATTTTGAATGTATAAATATGTATAATATAGCCAGTTATTAATTAATTTTCAGTTTAATAGATACATATTTGACATTTAAATGATTGATGCTTAGAAAAATGATTAATATCTAAAAATATGAGCTCATTGAAAATGGATTATATATTGTGTTGATACTATTAATTGATGAATTATTTTACTGATAAAAATAATACTAGTAGGAATAGCATTATTGTTGTATATAGCAGTAGCTGTCACTCCCCTGTCATCTCATTTGATTGGTTGAAAAAGATTAATTTTTATATATAGATTCATATATGATGTTTATATAGTCAGTTATTTTTAAAATATACTTTTTTTTCATACTCAGTTATCTTAAAAATATTCAGGCAAATGTAAAGATATAAATTAATATATAGTCAAGGCAATGGCACCCCACTCCAGTACTCTTGCCTGGAAAATCCCATGGACGGAGGAGCCTGGTGGGCTGCAGTCCATAGGGTCACTAAGAGTCGGACACGACTAAGCAACTTCAGTTTCACTTTTCACTCTCATGCATTGGAGAAGGAAATGGCACCCCACTCCAGTGTTCTTGCCTGGAGACTCCCAGGGACGGTAGAGCTTGATGGGCTGCCATCTATGAGGTCGCACAGAGTCAGACACGACTGAAGTGACTTAGCATGGTCTTCCCAGGGATCACGTATGGTTGTGAGAGCTAAAATGTAGAGAAGGCAAACACCAAAAAATTGATGCCTTCAAACTATGGTGCTGGAGAAGACTCCTGAATATCCCCAGAACAACAGTAGGGAGATCAAACCAGTCAATCTTAAGGGAGATCAACTCAGAATATTCTCTGGAAGGACTGATGCTGGAGCTGTGTTTTGGTCGTCTGATACAAACAGACAGCTCATTGGAAAAGTCCCTGATGCTGAGAAAGATTGAAGGCAGAGGGAGAAGGGGGCATCAGAGGATGAGATGGCTGGATGGCATCACTGATGAAGCAAACATCAACTTGGGCAAACTCCAGGTGACGGTGAGGGACAAGGAGGCCTGACGTGCTGCAGTCGTGGGGTCACAAAGAGCTGGACATGACTGGGAAACTGAACAACAACAGCAATACATATGCAATCGCTTCTTTATTCACATTCTTATGTAAGTAGCTTATTTGTCTTTGTGTGTCACTGCAGAAATGACACAAATTAGCAGTTATAAAACCAATTTTATCTGAAATGATGATGGTTTTATTTGTATTGATTACAAGGTGCCTGCAACAATTACTAAGAAAAGCAAATTCATAGAAGATGTGAGAATATCAATAGGCTTCTAAGTCACAAATAATGAAGATGTATATTCAAGGTACTTTGAGTTTCTGAAAATTATTCCTTGGCTCTCAGAGTGAATACAGCTACAGTAAAACCATTTTTGGTTGATTAGATAGCAATGACAATATCAAGTGAAAAGAGAAGATGGTAAATTGTCAGATTCATTTTAATGCACAAGGTATTTTACAATGATATAAATAAGCTGTATTTTGCAATTATATATGTTGCAAGTCATGGTAATTTTTCCTGCACTACTTTTTTTTTTCTTTTCTAAACTGCCATGAGCTAAGTTGTGATTATGATATTCTCAGAGTAAGTAAAATGGAACCTTAAGAAAGTACTTCGATAACTCAAGCAATGATAATATGAAAAATTCTTATTTCAAGAAAAGGAGAGATAGGAATGTTGATGTATTGACAATCACTGATTCCTGTTTGATATCTTTATTTCGTGAGTCAGTATTTAACAATCACAAGCAATGAAGTTCATGTACAGAAAAACATTGAGAGAGCTGACACTATATTATACCTGAATGGTGGTACTTCTGATTTTAAAATATCTTATTAAAAGGTATATAGCAGTTACCATTTTATTTATTAATCCTCTGCTATTTCTTACCTCTGGTTTTATTAAATGAATATATTTAAGTTGATATTTATGCAGTTATGAGAGTTAATACTTTTAAGAAGATTAATTAAAAAAAAAACTTCTGAGACACACTATTAATTTGAGCAATGTTAAAACATAGTATAAACCATATATTTGACTTTTCCACCCAGTTCTAAAAAAAACAACACTTTTAATTCAGGACATTTTCAAGCAGTAATTAGATTATTTTTGGCCTTTACCAGAACTTGGATTCATCTTCAAGAAACAACATTTTGAAATACCTTGTTGCAGAAATTCATCTTAAATTGCCATCAGGAAATCACATTGAACTATTAAAAACTCTGCTCTCATCTAAATTACCCTTGTCTCTCTTGTTTTTTGTTGAAGGATCCCGTTAGTGTAAAACCCTTATAAGAAACCAGACATGAATAAAGAATTGTTGCATTTATTCTGTATTTTCTCCCTTTTACAGGTGATACAATTTCACACAATGTGAGTTTTAAATCACATTATCTTAAGGCAAAGTGAATGTACAAAGGATGTTTGTACATTGTACAAAGGATGTACAAAGAATGCTGTCTTTGTTTAGACATTTACTGAATCCATTACATAAGACGATGCAAGAAGTAAATAGTGAAGAACAGGCTTCATTTTACAGTGTAGATTTGGAATAGGTCTATTTGAGATACTATATATAGAAAATATGCAAAGAAATTCCATATTTGCAATATTTGGAGGTGGGGATTTCTGTGCTCAAACTTTATGTGCTGAATTAGAAGGAAATGGGGAAGGAGCATGAGCTAGCATTTATTAGACCCTGATATGGACTAGACAGTAGGTTTCCCTGGTGGTTCAAATGTAAAAAAATTGCCTGTCAAGTAGGATACTTAGATTTGATCCTTGGGTCAGGAAGAGCCACTAGAGAAGGAAATGGCAATCCATTCCAATATTTTTGCTTGGAAAGTCCCACGGACAGAGGAGACAGGCGGGCTCTAGTCTCTAGGGTTGCAAAGAGTTGGACACGACTTAGTAAGTACACAGTAACATGAACTAGATAATGAGGAAAAAGGAGATGTAATGAGTGAAAATGCTGGCTTAAAACTCAACAGTCAAAAAATTAAGATCAGAGTATCCCATCACTTCATGGCAAATAGATGGGGAAACAAAGGAAACAGGGTGGCTTTATTTTCTTGGGCTTCAAAATCACTGCAGATGGTGACTACAGCCATGAATTTAAAACACGCTTGCTCCTTGGAAGAAACGTTATGACAAACTAGACAGTATAATAAAAAGCAAAGACATTATTTACTGACAAAGGTCCGAACAGTAAAAGCTACGGCTTTGCCAGTAGTCAGGTATGGCTGTGAGATTTGGGTCATGAAGAAGGCTGAATGCCAAAGAACAGATGCTTTCAAAACAGTGCTGTTGGAGAAGAATCTTGAGGATTGGATGGAAAGTAATCCTAAGAAAGATGAATCCACTGATTGCTTTTCTTGGGATCAGCAGTTCATGGCATTATGATTATGTAAAAATGCATCTTGAAGAAGCATTACTTAGGAAATGCTTTAATATGCCTAAATGCCCCCTCTTATGTCAGAACATTTCAATTTTTTAGGAGTGATTATGAAAGTTTACACTTCTTGGCATGTCCTGCAAGATGTTCTTAGATTAACAATAAGTGGACCTATGCATGGTGCATGGTAAGTTGATTCAGTAGTTTCTGACTCTGTGTGACCATATAGACTGTAGCCAGACAGACTCCTCTGTCCATGGGATTCTCCAGGCAAGAACACTGGAGTGGGTTGCCATTCCCTCCTCCAGGGGACCTTTCTGACCCAGGGATCAAACTTGCGTCTCTTTATGTTTTCTGCATTGGCAAGCAGAAAACCACTTGCATCACGTGGTAGCTATGGTTTTTCCAGTAGTCATATATTGATGTGAATTAGACCATAAAGAAGGCTGAGTCCTGAAGAACTGATGCTTTTGAACTGTGGTGATGGAGAAGATGCTTGAGAATCCCTTGGATTGCAAAGAGATCCAACCAGTCAATCCTCAAGGAAATCAGTCCTGAATATCCATTGGAAGGACTGATGCTGAAGCTGAAGCTCCAATACTTTGGCCACCTGATGTGAAGAGCCAACTCATTAGAAAAGACCCTGGTTCTGGGAAAGATTGAAGGCAGGAGAAGGAGATGAGAAAGATGAGATGGTTGGATGGCATCACCGACTCAATGGACATGAGTTTGACCAAGTTCTGGGAATTGATGAAGGACAGGAAATCCTGGAGTGCTGCAGTCCATGGGGTTGCAAAGAGTAGAACATGACTGAGCAACTGAACAACACCACCAGTGCCCCTTGGGAAGCCTGGGAGAACCTATACTGAGATCCAAATGATAATGAGCATTTCAGTTCCTTGTAAGTTTCATGAATGTTTTCAAATTAGGTTTTTTGTTTTATGACAAATGTCCCAGAATTTAGGTCTCAGCAGTGCATGTGATTGAAAACAATCTAGCATATTTCTTAGAAAGACTGTTAACTCTAAGCGTAAACCTTTCTGTTTCCCACACATGAGCTGATTTTCTTTCGGGCAAAGTTTTTCAGTTTCTCAGTCATGTCCAACTCTTCATGGCACCATGGACTGCAGCACACCAGGCCTGCCTGTCCTCTACCATCTCCCAGAGTTTGCCCAAACTCATGTCCACTGAGTCAGTGATGCCATCCAACCATATCATCCTCTGTCATCCCCTTCTCCTCCCACCTTCAATCTTTCCCAGCTTCACAGATTTTCCAGTTGAGTTGGCTCTTTACTTCAGATGGCCAAAGTATTGGAGCTTCAGCTTTAGCATGAGTCTTTCCAATGAACAATCAGAACTGATTTCCTTTAGTATTGACTGGTTTGATCTCCTTGTAGTCCAAGGGACTCTCGAGTTTTCTCCAACATCACAGTTCAAACGCATCAGTTCTTCAGTGTTCAGCCTTTTTAATGATCCAGCTCTCACATCCATACGTGACTACTGGGAAAACCATGGCTTTCAATATAATTAATTTCCTTGGCAAAGTAATGTTTCTGCTTTTTAATATGCTGTCTGGATTGGTCTTAGCTTTTCTTCCAAGGAGCAAGCATCTTTTTATTTCATGGCTGCAGAGAGTGAAAAAGTTGGCTTAAAGCTCAATATTCAGAAAACGAGATACCAAGAAAATTAGAGATACCAAGGGAACATTTATGGAAAGATTGGCTCGATAAAGGACAGAAATGGTCTGGACCTAACAGTAGCAGAAGATATTAGGAAGAGGTGGCAAGAATACACAGAAGAACTGTACAAAAAATATCTTCATGACCCAGATAATCATGATGATGTGATGACTAATCTAGAGCCAGACATCTTGGAATGTGAAGTCAAGTGGGCCTTAGAAAACATCATTACGAACAAAGCTAGTGGAGGTGATGGAATTCCAGTTGAGCTGTTTCAAATCCTGAAAGATGATGTTGTGAAAGTGCTGCACTCAATTTGCCAGCAAATTTGGAAAACTCAGCAGTGGCCACAGGACTGGAAAAGGTCAGTTTTCATTCCAATCTCAAAGAAAGGCAATGCCAAAGAATGCTCAAACTACCGCACAATTGCACTCATCTCACATGCTAGTAAAGTAATGCTTAGAATTCTCCAAGCCAGGCTTCAGCAATGTGTGAACCGTGAACTCCCTGATGTTCAAGCTGGTTTTAGAAAAGGCAGAGGAACCAGAGATCAAATTGCCAACATCTGCTGGATCATGGAAAAAGCAAGAG
>SJXQ01005213.1:0-35618 GCA_006408695.1 Aepyceros melampus | reverse complement strand
GGTGAAGAACTTTTGAACTGTGGTGTTGGAGAAGATCTGAGAGTCCCTTGGACTGCAAGGAGATCAAACCAGTCTATCCTAAAGGAAATCAATCCTGAATATTCTTTGGAAGGGCTGATGTTGAAGCTGAAACACCAATACTTTGGCCACCTGATGTAAAGAACTGACTCATTGGAAAAGATCCTGATGCTGGGAAAGATTGAAGGCAGGAGGAGAAAGGGAAGGAGAATATGAGATGGTTGGATTGCCGCACCAACTAAATGGATGTGAGTTTGAACAAACTCCAGGAGACAGTGAAGGACAAGGAAGCCTGGCATGCTGCAGTCCATGGGTTCGCAAAGAGTTGGACACAACTGAGTGACTGAACAACAGCATATTTTATATTTTATAGGTTAAATTTTCCATTTGGCTTATGATCCATTTTCTGTATGGTTTGTGGAATTTATGAGTTTCTTTTTTTTTTTTTTCTTCCCCTTTTCATTCTTTTCTTTTTCCTCTTCCTTTTCTTCTGGTTGACATACATCTGTCCAATTGTTGTAGCACCATTTATTCAACAGACCATTCTTTCTTTATTTACTACTTTGGATTTTATTTATAGTTTTGTTAAAAATCATTTGACTATACATGGGTAAGTCTGGGTTTCTCTGGTGGCTCAGACAGTAAAGAATCTCCCTGCAATGTGAGAGACCTGGGTTCAATCCCTGGGTTGACAAGATCCCCTGGAGAAGGGAATGGCTACTCACTCCAGTATTCTTGTCTGGATAATTCCATGGACAGAGGTGCCTGGAAGGCTATATAGTCCATGGGGTCGCAAAGAGCTGGACACAACTGAGTGACTTTTATTTCATTCACTTCTTTACTGTATTTTAAGTCTATTTCTTACATCCTTATGCATTCCATTGATTGACTTATCTTTTTTTCGAAAACTACATTGAGTTCAATAGTGATTTATGCTCAGTCTTGAAGTCAGGTCATCTCAGTCCTATAATTCTTTTACAAAATTGTTTTGTCCACCCTTATTCTTAAACCTCAGTGATAATTCTCTCTCCTTTGACAAAGATCCAATGATACAATGTGTGGAGATCATGCTTTTTCAAACTCTATAGTTCCTGAAACAGCTTTTTTTTTTTTAAACTTGATTGAGTGAAAAAAAAAAGCAAACAGATTTTTTAGAATTCTTCAGGACATGTTGTAGACTCAGAAGAAAGTAACAATAGTGATTTATGCTCAGTCTTGAAGTCAGGTCATCTCAGTCCTATAATTCTTTTACAAAATTGTTTTGTCCACCCTTATTCTTAAACCTCAGTGATAATTCTCTCTCCTTTGACAAAGATCCAATGATACAATGTGTGGAGATCATGCTTTTTCAAACTCTATAGTTCCTGAAACAGCTTTTTTTTTTTTAAACTTGATTGAGTGAAAAAAAAAAGCAAACAGATTTTTTAGAATTCTTCAGGACATGTTGTAGACTCAGAAGAAAGTAACAATAGAATTCAAATCAATTAGAAAATATGTACAATGAAAAGAATGAAAGGTCATCAGTATGCTTATTACAGAAGGGAAACATTAATTCAGTCATAAGAAAATAGCTTACACAATTTTTCTGGTTTTGTAAAAAGTAATATAATAATTCATTTATGTTAACTGTATTGCTATTGCTAAGTCACTTCAGTCGTGTCCGACTCTGTGCAACCCCATAGACGGCAGCCCACCAGCCTCCCCCGTCCCTGGGATTCTCCAGGCAAGAACACTGGAGTGGGTTGCCATTTCCTTCTCCAATGCAGGAAAGTGAAAAGTGAAAGGGAAGCTGCTCAGTCGTGTCCGACCCTCAGCGATCCCATGGACTGCAGCCTTCCAGGCTTCTCCATCCATGGGATTTTCCAGGCAAAAGTACTGGAGTGGGGTGCCATTGCCTTCTCTGGTTAACTGTACTATTAAGACATAATTACCCTGAAGCACAATAACAATATGTGCATCATTAAGTAAATGCCAGATTTACTTTGCTATGTTTTATTTCATTATAACTGGTAATTGCAAAGGTGTTGAGTAGGTTTTCATGAATTTCTGGATACCACAGCACAATTTCTAGTAGTGTAGCAAAAGTGTATATGCAACTTCTTTTTTTTAATTGAGAAATTTTCTTTGGAAGAAACAAATTAAAGTTTGAGAAAAACAGGCTGGGAAAAATAATGCAACTCAAATCACCAGTAGCAAAGGTTAACTTCTTTGATTTATAAAATGCTCTTTCCATTAAAAAAGGAAGAGAGACAAGATGGCAGAGGAGTAGGTGTATGTGGATCACATCTCTCTCCATTAGGAATACACCTTCAGATACAGAAGATCTTACAGAACCCAATTGAGAGTGTGCAGGAGTCCCTGGCCACCAGAAGAAAATATATAGATCCAAAGAAAGCTCGGTAGGACAAAGGAAGAAAAGGGAAAAGAGGAGAGTGAGTAGCACTGGACTTGAACCTGAGGTGATAGGGGAACTGAAGCAAGGGTGAGATCTCCACATCAGAGTATCTGTACCACCTCCATACTCAATGCCCACTTGCCAGAGGCTAGAAAAAACCCTAGTGCTGCCATATCTCCTACTCTAGTGGCTTCCAGGGTTCCTGCAATCCAAGCAACTGTGCCAACTCCACCCCTGATCCTCACTGGAGCAGACCCAAGTCCTTCAGGGCAGCTTTAGGAGCAAACTCCTGTGGATGATCCACATGCAGAGGTGGGGATAAAACTACAGTTGAACTCCAGGGGGCAGAATGGCCAAGGAAGGGGATCAAAAACCTTTTCATCAGCTGTACAAACAGCAGGTTAAATCCACATGATCAACAAGGTAGACTCTGTGTCTGTGGAATACACAAAAGGACAATGAGATTTCCCACAAAAGAAAACACATTAGTTGTAGTAGCTGTGGACATTGGAGGCAAGAACAGGCAGCAGTAGGGTCAGATTAGAGTCTGAGCCATCCCCACAGCAGATCCAGAGGCCAGTCCAGTGTTGGAGGGCATCCTAGGCAGTCAAGGTATAATGTGACTCCCAGCAAGTGAAAGAAGGCTGACAGATGAGATCAGAGAAAAACATTTATTATTATTTTTACATTTTGATTTGTTCTCTGGTTGGTTTTGGATTTTTTTTTCTTTTTTCTGTTTTGCAGTGGTTTTTTATTTTATTTTTACTATTAGCTCTATTTAGTAGTAGTAGTAGTAGTAATAGTAGTTTTGTTGCTAAGTTGTGTCCGACTCTTGTGACCCCATAAACTGTAGCCTGCCAGGCTTCTCTGTCCATGGGATTCTCCAGGCAAGAATACTGGAATGGGTTACCATTTATCTCTCCAGGGGATCTTCTCAACTCAGGAATTGAACCTGGATCTCCTGCATTGCAGGCAGATTCTTTACTGACTGAGCTACCAGGGAAGCCCAACTCTATTTAAGCTTTTGATAACTACTTTTTTAGTCATACCTTTTATTTCCTTTATATACTTCTACCTCCATGTTGGCTTTTTGTGGTTCTGTGGGTCCTTTTATTTTTTTAATTGTTTGCATTTCTTACTCTTCTTTCTCTGCTGTAGTTATTCTTTTGCATATTATTTTTTTCATACACTTCTATTTAACTTTGTTTCTCTATTTTTTTCTTTCCTTCCTCTTTATTTATTTCACCATGTTAGTTAGTTTTGTTTTCTTTGCTTTATTCCCCAGTTGGAAATCTGCTTCATTTTGTTTTCCAGTTTATATTTTAATTAGTTTTGCATTTAATTGGTTGATATCATTTTTGGGTTCCTTTGCTTGCCCGGTGACTATCTTACACTTTCTTTTTGGGATTATTTTTATTTTGTTTGTGTGTGTGTATATGTGTATGTGTAGTTTCCATTGTTTGTTTTTGTTGTCTGATTTTGGATTTACAATTTGTCAGGTTACTCTTTTGTCTCTTGTTTTGTTTTTCTTGTTGTTTGTTTCTCTGTGTTTTCATCTCTATTAATGTCTAACAAATGGCTTATGGAATTACAGTTCCCCAGATAGAGATTGGGCCTGAGCCTTTAGAATGGGAGCATGTAATACAGAACACTAGACTCTCAGAGTATTCCTGACCCCAGAGAGTGTTAATTAGTGAGAGGTCCCACAAAGGCTTTCACCTGTTTCACCAGCATCACCTAACTGCCAGCAGCATATAGCACAGGATGTCTCACTCAAACAACAAGCAAGGGAAAAAAAACCCAATCATCATCAGAGATGCTTCCCACAGATACCCCCAAAATATACCACATCACACAGCCCTGCCCATCAGAGGGAAAAATAAAATGCACCCATGCCCACCAGAACACAGGCACACATCCTTCCCAACATGAAATCTACTCAAATCACTGGACTAATCTCACCCACCAAGGGCAGAAACCAAAAAGAAGAAGGAATATGACTCTAAATCCTGGGAAAAGGAGACTTCAGACACACTAAGTTAGGCAGGGAAATGCAAGAAATACTGCAAAAGGAAGGAACAAGGTAAGAACACAAGACCACATAAATCAAGAGGAAATATGCAAACTACCTGAAAAAGAATTCAGAGTAATGATAATAAAGACGATCTAAAATCTCAAGAATAGAATGGAGAAAATCAATAATCAAATATAACATTTAGCAAGGACTTAGAGAAATGAAGAATAAACAAACAGAGATCGACAGCAAAATTACCGAAATTAAGTACTCTAGAAGGAATCAATAGCGGAATAACTGAGGTAAAGGAACAGATAAGAGAGCTAGAAGATAGAATGGTAGGAATAGCAGCTGAAGAGTAGAATAAAGGAAAAAGAAGGAAAAGAATTGAGGATAGTCTCAAAGACCTCTGGTCCAATATTAAGTGCACCAACATTCAAACTATAGGGGTCCCAGAAGAAGAGAAAAAGAAAACATCAGGGAAAGTTTTTGAAGAGATTATAGTTGAAAACTTCCTTAACGTGGGAGAGGAAATAGTCAAATACAAGAGCAGAATCCTATACAGGATAAACCCAGAGAGAAACACGCTGAAACACATACAAATCAAACTAACAAAGATCAAACACAAAGAAGCTATATAGTAAAGTTCCCTACATAATTATCAATGGATCAAACCAAGAAGAAATAACAATTATAAATATTTATGCACCCAACATAGAAGCACCTGAATACATAAGGCAAACACTATCAGACATAAAAGGGGAAACTGACCATAACAAAACAAATAGTAGGGGACTTTAACATCCCACTTACAGCAAAAAACAGATCATCAAAACAGAAAATTATTAAGGAAACACAAGCCTTAAATGACACATTAGACCAGATGAACCTAATTGATATCTTTGGGACATTTCACCTAAATGCATAAGAATTTTTTTCTTCTTAAGTACACATGGAACATTCTCCAGGATAGACCACATCTTGGGTCACAAACAAGCCTCAGTAAATTTAAGATAATTGAAATTGTACCAAGCATCTTTTCTGACCTCTACACTATGAAACTATATATTAGGCACAGGGAAAATAATGCAAAAAATGCAAACATATTGAGATTAAACAATGTGTTTCTAAATAATGAACAGGTTACTGAAGAAATAAAAAGAGAAATAAAAAAATCCTCGAAATAAATGATAAGGAAAGCACATGACTCAACTACGGGATGCAGCATAAGCTGTTTTAAGAGGGAAGTTTATAGCAACAAAATCATACCTCAAAAATCAAGAGAAACATCAAATAGACAACCTAACTTTACATCTATAACAACTATAAAAATAACCACACACACACACACAAAGATCCTAAAGTTAGTAGAAAGAAAGAAATCATAAACATCAGAGCAGAAATAAATCAAATGAAAGAGACAATAACAAAGATCAATAAAACTAAAATCTTGTTCTTTGAGAAGATAATATTGACAAATCATTAGCTAGATTCATCAAGAAAAAAAGGGAGAAGAATCAAATCAATGAAATGAAAAATGAAAAAGGAAAGGTTATAACAGGCAATGCAGAAATACAAAGAACCATAAGAGACTATTAAGAGCAACTACATGCTAATAAGATTGACAACCCAGTGGAAATAGACAGATTCTTAGAAAAGTTCAACCTTCTAAGACTGAACCAGGAAGAAATAGAAATTATGAACAAGCCAACCACAAGCACTGATATCAAAACAACTGTGATCAAAAAATTTCCCAAAAAGCAAAAGACAAAGCCAGGTGGCTTCACATGTGAATTCTATCAAATATTTAGAGAAGAGTTAATGCTTATCTTTCTCAAACTCTTCCAAAATTTGCAAAGGAAGAAAATATTGCAAGCTCATTCTATGAGGCTACAATCACCCTGATACCAGAACCAGATAAAGACATCACACAAAAAGGAAAATAACAGGCCAATATCTCTGATGAACATTGATACAAAAATCATCCACAAAATTCTAGCAAACTGAATTCAACAACATATAAAAAGATCATACACCATGATCAAGTCAGGTTTATCCCAGGGATGCGAGTATTTTTCTTTTCTTTTTTTTTTTTTTTTGAGAGTATTTTTCAAAATATTTTAAGCAATCAATGTGATACAATATTAACAAATTTAAAAATAAATGCCATATGATAATCTCAATCATCTCAAAAGCTTTTGCAAATTCAGCACCCACTTATGATTAAAAAAAAAAAAAACTTCAAAAAATGGGCATATAAGAGACCTACCTCAACATAATGAAAGCTATATATGATAAACCCACAGCAAACATTATTCTCAATGGTGAAAAACTGAAAGCATTTCCTCTAAGATCAAGAACAAGATAAGGGTGCACTCTCTCTCCACTATTATTCAATACAGTTTTGGAAGTCCTAGGTTCAGCAATCAGAGAAGAAAAAGAATAAAGGAAATCCAGATTGGAAAGAAGTAAAACTCTCATTATTTGCAGACAGCATGATGCTATACACAGAAACCCTAAAGATACCATCAGAAAATTACTAGAGCTCATCAGTCAATTTAGTATATTCATACTCTACAGAAATCACTTGCATTCCTATACACTAACAATGCAAAACCAGAAAGAGAAATTAAGGAATCAACCACTTTCACTATGGCAACAAAAAGAATAAAATATCTATGAATAAACCTACCTAAGGAGACAAAAGAGGTGTATACAGAAAACTAAAAGACACCAAAGAAAGAAAGCAAAGATTATATAAACAGATGGAGAGATACTTCATATTCCTTGGTTGGAAGACTCAATAGTATGAAAATGACTGTTCTAATAAATGTAATCTACAGAATCAGTACAATCACTATCAAATTACCAATGGCATCTAGGGCAAATATCTCAAAGTTTGTATGGAAATGCAAACGACCCCAAATAGCCAAAGCAATCTTGAAAAAGAAGAATGGAGCTGAAGGAATCAACCTTCCTGTCTTCAGACTATGCTACAAAGCTACATTCAGAAAGAAGAGAGTATGGTTGAGAAAAAAAAAAAAAGAAATATATATGGATGAAACAAGATAGAAAGCCCAGAGATAAACCCATGCACCTATGGATGCGTTATCTTTGACATAGGAGACAAGAATATACAATGGAGAAAAAACAGTCTCTTTAATAAGCAGTGCTGGAAAAACTGGACATCTACATGTAAAAGAATGAAATTAGAATACTTCCTAACACCTTACACAAAGATAAACTCAAATTGACAAAAGACCTAAATGTAAGACCAGAAACTAAAACTGTTAGAGGAAAACATAGGTGGAAGACTATATAACATAAATTACAACAAGATCCTCTATGACTCACCTCCTAAGTAACAGAAATAAAAACAAAAGTAAACAAGTGGAACCTAATTAAACTTAAAAAGTTTTTTTTACAGCAGAAGAAACTATAAACAAGGTGAAAAGACAACCCTCAGAGTGGGCGAAAATGGTAACAAATGAAAAAACTGACAGTGAATTTATTTTCAAATTATAGAGGCAGCTCATACACCTCAATTCTAGAAAAACAAACAACCTAATCAAAAAGTGGGGAGAAGACATAAACAGACAATTCAAAGAACACATACAGATGGCTAATAAACACATGAAAAGAAGCTCAAAAATGCTCATATTTAGAGACATACAAGTCAAAACTATGAGATATCACCTCACACTAGTCAGAATGACTGTCATAAAAAAAAATTTACAAAGAATAAATCCTGGAGAAGGTGTGGGAAAAGGGAACCCTCTTGCAATGTTGGTGGGAATGCAAATTGATACAGCCACTATGGAGGACAGGATGGTGATTCCTTAAAACCTAGGACTAAAACTATCACATGACCCAACAATCCCACTACTGGACATATACCCTGAGAAAATCATAACTGAAAAAGACACAGGTACCCCAATGTTCATTGCAGAAGTATTTACAATAGCTAGGACATGGAAGCAACCTAGATGTCCATTAACAGATGAATGGAAAAAGAAGCTCGGGTAAATATATGCAGTGAAATATTCAGCCATACAAATGAATGCATTTGAGTCTGTTCTAATGAGCTGTCAGGGCTTCCCAGGTAGTGCTAATAGTAAAGGACTCACCTGCCAATGCAGGAGACGTAAGAAACATGGGTTGGATTCTTGGATTAGCAAGATCCCCTGAAGGAGGAAATGACAACCCACTCCAGTATTCTTTCCTGGGAGATCCCATGGACTGTGGAGCCTGGTGGGTTACAGTCAGTAGGTCACAAAGAGTCAGACACGAATGAAGTGATTTAGCATGCATGCACTAATGAGGTGGATGAACCTACGCCTATTATACAGAGTGAAATAAGTCAGAAATTACAAGACAAATATCATATACTAATACATACATATGGAATCTAGAAAGATGGTACCGATTTTCAGGGCAGCAATTGAGACACAGACAGAGAGAACAGATTGTGGACACAGTGAGGAAGGAGAGGGTGGGACGAATTGAGAGAAGAGCATGGAAACATAGACATTACCACATGTAAGATAAATAACAAGTGGGAATTTGCTGTGTGACACTGGGAGCTAAACCCAGTGTTCTATGACAACCTAAAGAGGTGAGACTGGGTGGGAGGTGGGAAGGAGGTTCAAGAAGGAGGGGAAATATGTACACCTATGGCTATTTCATGTTGATGTATGGCAGAAACCAACACACATATTGTAAATCAATTATCCTTCAATTTAAAAAATTAAGTTAAAATGTTAAAAAAGGAAAAAGACATGGTAAAAATGAACAAATCTGATTAACAAATAGTACATAAAAAAAGAACTGCCAATGACACTTAAAAACAAAATAGACAATATGCTCAATGTCCTTCATCTGTGACATAAAATACAAAGAACAGTGAGATATCAGATTTCAACTATAAAAGTGTTAAATATTAAAATGTTTGGTAACATATTGAGCTAACAAATATGACTCAGAAACTCTATTTCAAAGTTATACTCATGTTCAAAATGATTCATGTACAGGAAAGATATTCATTGTAAAGTCTTTTGTAATAGGAAAAAATGGGAACAACTTTCCATAAATTGAATACTAGTTAAATGCATTCTAATATACATGTACATACCTACACATGGGTTTGTTTGTAAATACATAGATTATGTTTGGAAGTATATACACACACAAAAAAAGAACTGGTTACAATGATTGCATCCTGAAGGTGAAACTGAGACAAGAAAGAGGACTTATTTTTCACTGTATGCTCTCAATAAAAGATTGAATTTGTTTTCTAAGCATCCTTCTGTCCTACAGGAGCTAAATACAAAAGCTTTCACTTTCAAGAAAGTACTTAAATTCAGAGTTCTGTTAAAAGTAGTTTTATTGACTATTTTCAAGTGACTTTCCTACATTTATTAGAATAATGCAAATTTAATACTACAATGACTAGACAGTTAAGACTGAGAAAATATATCAACTGTTGCATGAAGATTCATTTATTAATTATTCAATGCCCAGAATCTACTTTCCAGAGGGAAATACATTTAGTGATTTCCTTTACTGTGTCAAACCCTGTTGGAACTTAACATATAATGTCTGCTTCAATCCTCACAATAACACTATAAGAAAGGAGTTGTTATTTCCATGTTGCATGCATCCAAGTTAGAGGTTAAATAAATCACAATCAAACTGGAAAGTCAAATTCTAGGTCTGACTGGTATTGAAAATCATACTTTTTTCATTAAATTTCTGGAGAAGGCAATGGCAACCCACTCCTGCAGTCTTCCCTGGAAAATCCCATGAATGGAGGAGCCTGGTAAGCTGCAGTCCATGGGGTCGCTAAAAGTCGGACACGACTGAGCAACTTCACTTTCACTTTTCATTTTCATGCATTGGAGAAGGAAATGGCAACCCACTCCAGCGTTCTTGCCTGGAGAATCCCAGTGACAGCAGAGCCTGGTGAGCTGCCGTCTATGGGGCCGCACAGAGTCGGACATGACTGAAGTGACTTAGCAGCAGCAGCAGCATTAAATTTCAGGTATAAATATGAAGGTGAAGGTGAAGTCGCTCAGTCGTGTCTGACTCTTTGCGACCCCATGGACTGTAACCTACTAGGCTTCTCTGTCCATGGGATTCTCCAAGCAAGAATATTGGAGTGGATTGCCATTTCCTTCTCCAGCAGATCTTCCCGACCCAGGGATCAAACCCGGGTCTCCCGCATTGGAGGCAGATGCTTTAACCTCTGAGCCACCAGGGAAGATCAGGTATAAATATAATTCAGTTAAAATGAAAGGTATTTGGTTCCAATCAAACCTTTGGAAGAGTGATTTAGTATAATTCACCATTTGTAGCAGTTAAAATATGATAAAGTTTTGTCAAAGAATTACATATTGAAGGCCTAAGACTTGAACCTTCAAAGTTTGCCTTTAGCACCTTTGGACTTTCAGTTCAGTTCAGTTCAATTCAGTCGCTCAGTCATGTCCAACTCTTTGCAACCCTATGAATCGCAGCATGCCAGGCCTCCCTGTCCATCACCAACTCCCAGAGTTCAGTCAAACTCATGTCCAGACATGAAATTAAAAGATGCTTACTCCTTGGAAGAAAAATTATGACCAACCTAGATAGCATATTGAAAAGCAGAGACATTACTTTTCCAACAAAGGTCCATCTAGTCAAGGCTATGATTTTTCCAATGATCATGTATGGATGTGAGAGTTGGATTGTGAAGAAAGCTGAGCGCCGAAGAATTGATGCTTTTGAACTGTGATGTTGGAGAAGACTCTTCAGAGTCTCTCGGACTGCAAGGAGATCCAACCAGTCCATCCTAAAGGAGATCAGTCCTGGGTGTTCATGGAGGGACTGACGTTGAAGCTGAAACTCCAGTACTTTGGCCACCTGATGAGAAGAGCTGACTCATTTGAAAAGACCCTGATGCTGGGAAAGATTGACGGCAGGAGGAGAAGGGGACGACAGAGGATGAGATGGTTGGGATGGCATCACTCACTCGATGGACATGGGCTTGGGTGGACTCCAGGAGTTGGTGATGGACAGGGAGGCCTGGCATGCTGCTGTTCATGGGGTCACAAAGAGTCGGACACAACTGAGCGACTGAACTGAACTGATGTTGTATATACATTAACAAATTATTATATGTGTAATTCTTATTAATACTTTAGTCTGTTAGTTTTTATACTTGTACCACTATTGCAGTATTAAAATATTCTGAATTTGAGTTTTATACTTTCATATGCTAACCCTGGTGGCTCAGAGGTTAAAGCGTCTGCCTCCAATGCGGGAGACCCGGGTTTGATCCCTGGGTCGGGAAGATCCCCTGAGAAGGAAATGGCAACCCACTCCAGTATTCTTGCTTGGAGAATCTCATAGACTGAGGAGCCTGGTGGGCTGCAGTCCCTGGGGTCACACAGAGTCGGACACGACTGAGTGACTTTGCTTACTTACTTACTTTCATATGCTTTAATGTTACTAATTAGCATTCTTACATGTAACTTGAAAAAACCTCTTAATCAAGGCAGCTCTAATGGTGATGAACTCCTTCAAGTTGTGTTTGGGAAAATCTTTATTTCTCCTTCATTTCTGAAGAATATATTTGATGGGTATAGTTTTCTTGTTTGATAGGATCTTTTCTTTCAGCGTTTTGAATGAGAAAATCATCCCATTCTCTCCTGGTCTTCAAGATTTCTGCTGAAAACTTCACTGATAGCCTTATGGAAGTTCCCTTTTATGTGATGAGTTGCTTTTGCTCTACTGCCTTCAAACTTCTCCCTTTTTCTTTATCTTTTGATAATCTGATTATAATTGTCTCATAGTCTTCTTTGGGTTGAGCTTATTTGGTTACTTTTGACCTTCATGGATCTAGAGATCTATATCCTTCCCAAGATTTGAGACGTTTTCAGTCAGTATTTCTTTAAATAAGCTTTCTTCCCCTTTCTCTCCTTCTCCTTCTGAGAGTCCCAAAATGTTTATATTGATTCTGTTGCTAGTATCCTATAAATCCTGTAGGCTTTCTTTACTCTTTGTCAGTTTTCCTTTCTTCTCCTCTGACTGGATGATCTCTCTTTGAGTTTGCAAATTCTTTCTTCTGCTATTAAAATTGTTGTATTCTTCACTTCTAGAATTTATTTGGTTCTTTACTGTGATTTCTATATCTTGTTTGAACTTTGCATTTTGTTATCGCATTGTTTTCCTTATTTCATTGAGTAGTGTGTATATGTTTTCTTGTAGCTAATTGAACAACCTTAAAACAATTATTTTGTTTTCATTGTTAAGAAATTCATAAATCTCTGTTTCTCTGGGATCTATTACTGGATTTTTATTAGTTTCTTTTGGTGGTACTATTTTGTCTGGTTCTTTGTGATCTGTGTAGCCTCAGGTTGATATCTATGCATATGAAATACATTTTCACATATTTGGCAGATAAAGACCTTCTTCTGCCAAGTCCCTGAATACATGGAATGGCCCTCAGGATTGACAGAAAGTGTGGCTGAGGCCAGGAGACATAGTTACAGTTGAATACATGATTTTCAGATCTGTTTGAAATGTAGTGGGTGGGTGTAGTGTCAGGTCCCAGCGGACCAGACTGCTTCTGGGATAATGTCTAACAGTGCTTAAGCTATATCATGGGGCTATTTTGGATTCACAAGGCTTCCCTGGTGGCTCAGAGGTTAAAGCGTCTGCCTCCAATGCGGGAGACCTGGGTTCGATCCCTGGGTCGGGAAGATCCCCTGGAGAAGGAAATGGCAATCCACTCCAATATTCTTGCCTGGAGAATCCCATGGACAGGGAAGCCTAGTACATTACAGTCCATGGGGTCGCAAAGAGTCGGACACGACTGAGCAACTTCACCTTCACCATTTTGGATTCACAGTCAAATCCACAGGTGATAGACCAAATACTAGAGGCCCAGATGTGTGTGGTTTCCATTGGTTCCCTGGGTGAGTCCCTAAATGCATAGGACTGATTCTGGAGTGCAGTAGAGTGGGATTGTAACTGGGTCACAGGGCCTGTTATTTGAGGGCATGGACAGATGTGTCTTCTGCAGGTCTCTCAACATGCAGGACTGACTCCTGACCATGGCATATCACAGTTGGAGCTGGTTCACAGGGCTACTTCAAAATCTGTAGCCAGGATTGTGGTAGAAAGGCCTGTTGCAGAGGACATAGATGTGTGTGGCTCCTCCTAGGTCCCTTGGTGGACACGATTGGTTGTAGGACTATAGCCAGGGAGAAATGAAATCCAGTTCTTAGTGTGATGGAGCTGCTTTCAGTCTGCAGCTGAGACCATGTTTGGCAAGCTTGCCACTGAAGTACAGGATTGTCTTCTCAGAGTGGCTCTCCTCAGTCTTGGACTTCACCAGGAATTGTAATCTCTTGCCTAGATATAAAAACTCCCATGAAGGCACTCCCCCCCCAAAAAAAAATTTGGTTACCAGATCATTGTGTCCATCGGGGAATGCAAGCTAGGGACCTACTCTTGCATCTTCTGACATTAATTTCTAGGTATAATTTTTAAAAATACATAGGTCTTTTTTATTTCAAGACTCAAAATTCGGTTTGAAATAAAGCTTGCCTGATTTTCAATATGTCTCTTGGATAACTATCATTTTCACTTTGACTTTAGAACTTTGGGTAGAATACAAAGATACATATACCTATTGTTAAACTTAGAATTTTAACCTATGTAAAATATCATGTTTTATTAAGACATACTGATATCCCTAAAGAATGACCCATCTTGCATGCTGAGGTGTTCTGGAGATTTTTCTTTGAAAACATTTTTTTTTTCTTTCACTTAATCTTTGAATTGTATTAAAAGCTAGAGTTTTACAACTAAAAAAAAAAATAGCACAAAATTATTCCTATAGACAAAAGTTTAAAGAAAAAGAATGCATGTTGAAGTTACAGGTCCAATGTAATTTTCTCAACTAGTAGAAACAATTCACCTTCAGAATACCTAATTGCTCCTCATTCACTCCTTACTTCTCGACAATTTAAGTTTATGCTGAAGTAAAGTGAAGTCCCTCAGTCGTGTCCGACTCTTTGCAACCCCATGGACTGTAGCCTACCAGGCTCCTCCGTCCATGGAATTTTCCAGGCCAGAGTACTGGAGTGGGTTGCCATTTCCTTCTCCAGGGGATCTTCCCAACCCAGGGATCGAACCCAGGTCTCCTGCATTGCAGGCAGACACTTTACCATCTGAGCCACCAGGGAAGCCCCAAATTTATGGTAATTAGGAACACGTTTGTCATTTCTTTTAAAATGGAAATATGTACAAATGCTGCCACCACAGAGCCATACTCAGTTGACCCCATGGACTGTAGCCCACCAGGCTCCTCTGCTAGTGGAATTTTCCAGGAAAGAATACTGGGAAAGGTGGACATTTTTCCTTCAGTGTACAAATGAGATACAAGTAAATGCTTAAGGCATATCTTAAATGGCTTAAATGAAAGTAATATCAACACATGTTATCGAGTGTATTATCAACATATGATATCAAATATAATGTTAAATTTCATTTTAAGAACAAGGGAAATGATTCTTTATTTGTTGCAAGAATATATAATTACAAATAAAGAATACAATAATTATTTAGTAATGTTATCTTGTGCAAAAATCATGTATTACACATCAAAGAAATGAAAAATATAGCAAAAAAGTATCTACAGCCACAGATATGTATCTATCACATTCCAAGTCTTTTATTATCTCTGATTTTTACAAAAGAAAGTAGCATTTGATATCTCCAAGGTTCGTAGCTACCGACACATATCTAAATATCAAGTACATGCTAGAAGATTTTATCACATAGCAACAGCTTAAGGAGATGATAATAGCTGCTTGTGAAAAATAATGTACATTTCAACTGAGGTGCTCAAGAGGATTGTAGGGGCACATTTTCATCTATTATGTAAATGAAAATATCTCTATTTCTTGAGCTAATCAATGCACAAAAGGGACTATAGACTTTATGATTCATTGACAGTGATAGAGTGAAATATTCTACACAGTTAGCTGACTTTATGAGGTTTAATTTTCAGTTCAGAAGCTAACAGTAAAAATTTTGGCACATATACTAAATTAGCATAAATGCTCGTGGTAGCAGTACTAATGTAAAAGTGACAGTGATGCATACTAGACTACTAAAACTCAAGAACAAGTGAAGCTGAATAAGTAAAGAGAAACCTATAGGACCTTAAAGCAATATTCATATTTTCCAAAGGCAAACAGTAATTTACTACTTAATCTATATATCAGGTCATGAATAATAAATAATCCACATTATACCAATTCATTATACCATTATAACAAATTCTGTTTCAAAATACTTTACATGTTGGGAGAAAAAAATTGCATTAATAGGTGGAGGTGCTGGTGTGTTATAGCCAGTAATGGTTGTGAGCCTTTCTATCTTTGCCCAGGGCACTGCCAGTAACAAAAAACTAGCCACTGAAGATCATTCTGTCGTTTTTGAGATTGCATCCAAGTACTGCATTTTGGAGTTTTTTGTTGACCATGATGGCTACTCCATTTCTTCTGAGGGATTCCTGCCCGCAGTGGTAGATATAATGGTCATCTGAGTTAAATCCACCCATTCCAATCCATTTGAGTTTGCTGATTCCTAGCATGTCAACGTTCACCCTTGCCATCTCTTGTTTGACCACTTCCAATTTGCCTTGATTCATGGACCTGACATTCCAGGTTCCTATGCAATATTGCTCTTTACAGCATTGGATCTTGCTTCTATCACCAGTCATATCCACAGCTGGGTATTGTTTTTGCTTTGACTCCATCACTTCATTCTTTCTGGAGTTATTTCTCCACTGATCTCCAGTAGCATATTGGGCACCTAATGACCTGGGGAGTTCCTATTTTGGTATCTTATCATTTTGCCTTTTCATACTGTTCTTGGGGTTCATAGTCAATCTAAGAAATTTTAAAAAAATTATTCAAACCAACCTGAGGGTTAAAACCTGGTAAACGTCTTTCAGAAAGCTCTAAGGAGTGTTCAAAAGAGATAATGGGGTATATCAGTATATATGTGATTTTAGAGAAGGAAAACATGCATTCAAGTACATATCTTGGTAGAAGGTTACTACTATTTGCAAGGTACAGCTATCTTAGTTAATGGTTTTAGTGCTTTTCTAAGTATAGGAAGATGCAAGAAACTGAGTTTATAAAATTTTATTTTGAAAATATTTAACTATCTCATGGCCTGTTTTGTCAGTTTTCCCAGGGCACTGAATGCCTTAACCTGATATTTCAGCAACTGGACTGGCTAATATCTTGATTCTTATAGAACTAGATGATGGGCAAAATTACTTATTTTAGAATTACCTCCCATATGGCCTTATTAATATTTCTACGAAGATTTATGAGGCATTTCCTGATCTGCTGGGGTCCAGCCTTAGTAGAGTCCATGGATACCCTAGGATGAACAGCGCTGGCGAGAGCAGAGGAAAAAAAAAAAAGAGAGAGAGAGAGAGATGGAGAAAGAATGACACGGGGACTCCAAGCTTAGGTGAAGCAAGGCCTGTAACTTTATTTTCAAAAGGAGCTTTTATAATCTGACTGGTACATAGAGGGAAATGAAAGATGCAAGGTCTTGCAGAGTCAGCCCAAACACTCCAGCAGTTTTGCCCTTATTGAAACTAGGATTTTTTGAAACCCTAACCTTTCCATAAACAATGGTCTAATATTATGTACATTATCTTCTGGCCTGGAAGCCTGTTGACATTTTATGACCCTTTTTTGATAACGGTTGGTCAACCAGAAAACTTGTTTTCCCTGGAAGTGTTTTTTTTTTTTTTTCTTTATATTTCTAATCTGTGTCAGCCTCAGAAAGTACTGAACAGAGTTACATTCTCACGGAGCAAAGGTGCAGTGGGTCACACCAAAGAAAGAACTTATTAGCTCAAAGTTCTGATGTGGTTAATACCAAGGCTACCACTTGTTTTTCTTACATTCCAACTACATTAACTTATGCATTCCCAGGTTCACAGTGGATAAAGGATATGGGAACTTAGCAGCAAGCATTGGCCCAATAATGAAGCCCTTTACCAGTACTATTCTAATAATTTTTCACCCCTTAAAGGGCTCTATGCTCATTAGGACTTTTAGAATGTTTAGGCTTCCTGTGCCTTTCATGGTTGGGAAGTTTGTGAACAATCATGTGCATTAGTTGCAAGAGTATAGATAAACCTGCCAAGCAAGCTGGAATGCTAAAAGGGGGGTTTGAATTGAAATACTCCTTTCATGCCCAGGAGACTTATCAACTAGAACCCTAAGTTGATTTTCACCAGAGAAAGGTGGAAAGGCCCTGGTAATAGCTGGATAGCCCTGTTAATGTCAGAAGAGTTGGTGAAAGGCATAATATAGTAAACAGTAGACAGACAGATTTTGGTTTGGGGTAGATGCTCAAGCAGCTCCAGGGAGTCCCTTGAGTCCTGATCGCCTTGCCTGTCAGGTCTCCTCCACATGACCTTGTCATGGGTGGGATCTCCTGTGCTGGCTCCCGGCACTGATCAGTATGTTCATGGCACTAGGAACATCCATTCCTAGGTCAAATGAGGATTCCATTGGCAGACACTCGGTATGCTATTATTGGACCAGGCCCTGTTAAGAGTAGCCAAAACCCTCTAGACTGCCTGTCTTATTAATCTGTCATGGTCCACAAAATGGTGTGCTTTTTTTACTTTTTCCTGTATCTAGAGTTCAACTCTTACAATCTTATCATTTCTGCTCAGTTCAGTCTCAGTCGTCTCTGACTCTGTGACCCCATGGACTGCAGCATGCCAGCCTTCCTTGTCCATCACCAAATCCTGGAGCTTGCACAAAACTCATGTCCATGGAGTCAGTGATGCCACCTAACAATCTCATCCTCTGTCATCCTCTTCTCTTCTTGTCTTCAATCTTGCCCAGCATCAGAGTCTATTCTAATGAGTACATCCTTCACATCAGGTAGTCAAAGTATTGGAGTTTCAGCTTCAGCATCATTCAGAAATATTTATTTCTTCCAATGAATATTCAGGACTGATTTCCTTCAGGATTGACTGGTTTGATCTCCTTGCAGTCCAAGGGACTCTCAAGAATCTTCCCAACACCACCTTTGAAAAGCATAAATTCTTCAGTGCTTAGCTTTCTTTATAGTAAAACTTTCTCAGCCTTACATGAATACTGGAAAAACCATAGCTTTGACTAGATGGGCCACTGTCAACAAATTAGTATCTGTGTTTTTTAATATGCTGTCTAGGTTGATCATAGCTTTTCTTTCAAGGAGCAAGCATCATTTAATTTCATGGCTGCATTCACCATCTGCAGTGATTTTGGAGCCCAAGAATATAGAGTCTTTTACTGTTTCCATTGTTTTCCCATCTATTTGCCATGAAGATCATGGATGCCATAATCTTGAGTTTTAAGCCAACTTTTTAACTCTCTTCTTTCACTTTCATCAAGAGGCTCTTTAGTTTCTCTTACTTTTTTGCCATAAGAGTGGTGTCAACTGCATATCTATGGTTATAGATATTTTTTCCTGACAATCTTCATTCCAGCTTATGTTTCATTCAGCCTGACATTTCGCATGATGTACTCTGCATAAAAGTTAAATAAACGGGGTGACATTATATAGCCTTCGTGTACTCCTTTCCCAATTTGGAAACAGTCTGTTGTTCCATGTCTGGTTCTAACTGTGTCTACTTGACATGCATGTGGATTTCTCAGGAGGCAGGTAAAGTGGTCTGGTATTCCCATCTCTTTCAGAATTTTCCATAGTTTGTTGTGATCCACACAGTCAAAGGCTTTCACATAGTCAATAAAGCAAAGGTAGATGTTTTGATGGAATTATCTTGCTTCTTCTAGGATCCAACTGATGTTGGCAATTTGATCTCTGCTTCCTCTGCCTTTTCCAAATCCAGCTTGAACATCTACAAGTTCACGATTCAAGTACTGTTGAAGCCTAGCTTGGAGAATTTTGAGCATTATGTTGTTAGTGTGTGAGGTGAGTGCAACTGTGAGGTAGTTTAAACATTCTTTGGCATTGCCTTTCTTTGGGATTGGAATGAAAACTGACCTTTTCCAGTCCTGAATTTTCCACTCAGGAAAACCACTGCTGAGTTTTCCAAATTTGCTGGTATATTGAGTGTAGCACGTTCATAGCATCATCTTTTAGGATTTGAACCAGCTCCACTGGAATTCCATCACCTCCACTAGCTTTGTTCATAGAGATGCTTCCTAAGGCCCACTTGACTTTGCATTCTAGGATGTATGGCTCTAGGTGAGTGATCACACTATCATGGTTATCTGGGTAATAAATATATTTTTTAATAGTTCTCTGTATTCTTGCCACCTCTTCTTAACATCTTCTGCTTCTGTTAAGTCCATCCCATTTCTGTCCTTTATTGTACCCATTCATCTTTGCATGAAACTTTCCCTTGGTATCTCTAATTTTCTCAAAGAGACCTCCAGTCTTTTCCATTCTGTTATTTTGCTCTATTTCTTGCATTGATCACTGAGAAAGACTTTCTTATCTCTCCTTGCTAATCTTGGAACTCTGCATTCAGATAGGTATGTCTTTCCTTTTCTCCTTTGTCTTTAGCTTCTCTTCTTTTGTCATCTGTTTGTAAAACTTCCTCAGACAAGCATTTTGCCTTTTTGCATTTCTTTTTCTTGGAAACAGATGACATAATCTTAGTTTTTTGAATGTTGAGTTTTAAGCCGACTTTTTTACTCTCCTCTTTCACTTTCAACAAGACTCTCTTTAGTTCTTCTTCACTTTCTGCCATAAGGGCAGTGTCATCTAAGTATCCGAGGTTATTAATATTTCTCCCGGCAATCTTGATTCTATCCAGCCCAGCATTTCATATGATGTTCAGAACTGTATATTTGGTCAATCGTTTCAAGTCACCTAATCATCATTAATTTTTTCTGAGTCTCAATTATCAGTTGGTAATGCGAGAAACAATAATCTTGTAGAGAAGGCAAAACAAGTAACGTAGCTAGTCACACTAATAGGGTCAAAAATAAGTATTTAACCTAAGAACTTCAATTAGGAGTGGCCCAATATTTTCCCAGTATCTGATCTGATCATTCTCTTCTGCTCCAATAGCTATATGTAGGGGAAATTATATGTTGGCATTATACATAAAGTTCACCAAAGATGTCTGCACATACAAAGTGAGTGATGGTTCATCATGACCACTTATAGGATTGAGAAAAGAATGTTATCTTGTAAGGAGTTACATGGTTGATGCCAAAAGAAGAGAAACTAATCTTTATGGTAAAGCAGAAATATTTCTGCGACCAAGGAGGTCATATTAACACACAATGTAGATGTGCAGAGTGCACTAAAGGGGAGAAAGGAGGCCCAAATAGGGAGAGAAAAATTTTTTTCTTGTTTTCCCTCAAATATGAATTTTTATTTCATCATAGATATTTATCTTACAACTGTAAGTTTGTATATTTTGACTACCTTCATCCAACTCCCCTCTTCCCACATCTGGTAACCACAAGTCTCATCTCTTTTCTTTGAGTGTTTTATTATTATTATTATCCCACATAAGTGATATAAGACGGTGTTTTTGTCTTTCTCTACCCAAATTATTTCACTTAGCAAAATGCCCTCAAAGTCCATCCATTCATGTTGTTGCAAATGGCAGTATTTCCTTCTTTTATGGTTGAATAATATTCCAATGTGTAAATGTACTACATGTTTAATATTCATATGTCAGGGGCCACTTAGTTTTCCCCCATATCTTGGATATTGTAAATAACCCTGCTATGTGGTAAGCTGTGATGACCTAGAGGGGTAGGATAGGAAGGGTGAGAAGGAGGCTCAGAAGGGAGGGGATATTTGTAAACTTATATCTGACTTACATTGCTGTATAGCAGAAATCAGCACAACATTGTAAAACAACTATCCTCCAATTAAAATAATAATAATAATAATACAGATCCAACACATGGGAAGGAAAAAGACAACCCAATTTAGAAACAGGCAATTTCTAAATGAATATTAGACTGGAGAAGATATACAAATGGCCAGTAAATACAAGAAAGGATGTTAAAAATCATTAGATATGATGGAAATTCATATTAAAACTACAGTGACATACCACTTCACACCTTAACAGAATGCCTATCATCAAGAAGAAGCACTTGATGGCAAGTGTTGGTGAGGATGTGGAGAAATTGGAAACATCATGCATTGTTGGAAAGATTGAAAAAAAAACTTTGAAAACAAATCTGGCAGTTCCTCAGTTACCATAGCTATCATATGACCCAGAAATTCTACTCCTAGACATATACTCAACTGAATGCAGAGTTCCAAAGAATAGCAAGGAGAAATAAGAAAGCTTTCCTCAAAGTTCAATGAAAAGAAATAGAAGAAAAATATAGAATGGAAAAGACTAGAAATCTCTTCAAGAAAATCAGAGATAGCAAGGGAACATTTCATGCAAAGATGAGCACAATAAAGGACAGAAATGGCATGGACCTAAAGAAGCAGAAGATATTAAGAAGAGGTGGCAAGAATACATAGAACTGTCAAAAAAGATATTCATGATACATATAACCACGATAGTGTGATCATCCACCTAGAGCCTGACTCCTAGAATGTGAAGTCAAGTGGGCCTTAGGAGGCATCATTATGAACAAAGCTAGTGGAGGTGATAAAATTGCAGCTGAGTTATTTTAAATCCTAAAAGATGATACTGTGAAAGTGCTGCACTCAATATGCCAGCAAATCTGGAAAACAGCAGTGGCCACAGGACTGGAAAAGGACAGTTTTCATTCCAATCCTAAAGAAAAACAATGCCAAACAATGTTCAAATTACTGCACAGTTGCACTCATCTCACATGCTAGTAAAGTAATGCTCAAAATTCTCCAAGCCAGGCTTCAACAATACATGAACCATGAACTTCCAGATGTTCAAGCTGGATTTAGAAAAGGCAGAAGCAGAGATCAAACTGCCAACATCCATTGGATCATTGATAGTGCAAGAGACTTCCAGGAAAACACCTAATTTTGCCAACATCCACTGAATCATTGAAAAAGCAAAAGAGTTCCAGAAAAACATCTATTTCTGCTTTATTGGCTATGCCAAAGCCTTTGACTGTGGATCACAATAAACTATGGAAAATTCTTAAAGAGGTGGGAATACCAGACCAGCTGACTTGCCTACTGAGAAATATGTATGGCAGTCAAGAAACAACAGTTAGAACTGGACATCGAACAACAGACTGGTTCCAAATCAAGAAAAGAGTACATCAAGGCTGTATATTGTCACTCTGTTAATTTACCTTATATGCAGAGTACATCATGAGAAATGCTGGGCTGGATGAAGCACAGCTGGAAGCAAGCTTACTGGGAGATATATCAATAACTTCAGATATGCAAATGACACCACCCTTATGGCAGAAAGGGAAGAAGAACTACAGAGCCTCTTTATGAAAGTGAAAGAGGAAAGTGAAAATGTTGGCTTAAAACAACATTCAGAAAACTAACATCATGGCATCCAGCAGTCCCATCACTTCATGGGAAATAGATGGGTAAATAATGGAAACAGTGACAGGCTTTATATTTTGGGGCTCCAAAATCATTGCCAATGGTGACTGCAGCCATGAAATTAAAAGACGCTTGCTCCTTGGAAGAAAAGCTATGAAGATGCGATTCATGGGGTCGCAAGGAGTTGGACACGACTGAGCGACTGAACTGAACTTACTTTACCAGCAAAGGTACATCTAGTCAAAGCTATGGTTATTCTGGTAGTCATGTATGGATGTGAGATTTGGAGTATAAAGAGAGCTGAGTGCCAAAGAATTGATGCTTTTGTGCTGTGTTGTTGGAGAAGACTCTTTAGTGTTCCTTGGACAGTAAGGAGATCCAACCAGTCCATCCTAAAAGAAAACAGTCCTGAATATTCATTGGAAGGACTGATGCTGAAGCTGAAGCTCCAATACTTTGGCCACCTGATGCGAATAACTGACTCATTGGAAAGGGCCCTGATACTGGGAAAGATTGAAAATGGGAGGAGAAGGGGACGACAGAGAATGAGATGGTTGGGTGGCATCACCAATTCGTAGACATGAGTTTGAATAAGCCCCAGGAGTTGATGTTGAACAGGGAGGCTTGGCGTGCTGCAGTCCTTCGGGTCAGAAAGAGTCAGACACGACTGAGCAACTGAACTGACTGAGACATATATCCAAGAAAAATTAAAACACATGTTCACCCAAAAACTTCATAAATATTCATGGCAACATAATTCATAATAGCCTAAAAAGGGAAAGCAACCCAAATGTCCATTAAATGATGAATGGATACACAAACTGTGAAATGGAACAGCATTTGAATTGTAAAATTCCAAACAATTGAATATTATTTGGCAGTGAAAAGGATACAAGCAGCAACATGAATGAATTTTGAAAACATTATGTTAAGTGAAAGAAGCCAGTTACAAAAGACCACATATTATATGATTCCACTTATGTTAAATATCCGAAGTAGAACTTCCTGTCCAAAGACAGAATGTTTGTTAATAGAAGTTGCCTGAGGACAGAGCGGTTAGGAGTGACAGTCAAATCTTTGTGGTTTCTTTTCGATGTGATGAAAATATTCTAAAATTGAATGTGATGATAGTTACACAACTCTGTGATTACATTAAAACTATTCAGTGGTACACTAAATGAGTGAATTGCGTGGTTTATAAATTATTTCTCAAAATAGCTGCAACCAAAAAAGAAAAAATGCCGCCATGAATATGGAGGTGCAGATATCTCTTCAACTTAGTGGTTTCCTTTTCTTTGGATATAGTTCCAGATGTAGAACTGATGGATCATATGGTAGTTCTATTTTTAGTTTTTTGAGGACTCTCCAAATTATTTTACATAGTGGCTGCATTATTTATATTCACATCAACAGTATACAAGTGTTCCCTTTCTCCACATCCTTGTGAGCATTTTTTATCTCTTGTTTTTTGATGATAGTCATTCTAGCAAATGTGAGATGCAATCTATGACTTTGACTTGCATTTCTCTGGTGATTAGTGATATTAAACACCTTTTTATGTATTTGTTGACCATTTTTATATCTTCTTTGATAAAATATCTATCCATGTCCTTTACTCATTTTAAATTGGATTGTGTGCTCAGTCACTCAGTCGTTTCTGACTCTTTAGTATACAAGTGTTCCCTTTCTCCACATCCTTGTGAGCATTTTTTATCTCTTGTTTTTTGATGATAGTCATTCTAGCAAATGTGAGATGCAATCTATGACTTTGACTTGCATTTCTCTGGTGATTAGTGATATTAAACACCTTTTTATGTATTTGTTGACCATTTTTATATCTTCTTTGATAAAATATCTATCCATGTCCTTTACTCATTTTAAATTGGATTGTGTGCTCAGTCACTCAGTCGTTTCTGACTCTTTGCAGCCCCATGGACTGCAGCCCTCCAGGCTCCTCCATCCATGGAATTTTATATGCAAGAATACTGGAGTGGGTTGTTTTTTTCTCCTCCAGGGGATCTTTCTTACCCAGGGATCAAACCCATAGCTCCTTCATTGTATGGTTTTATACATTTTTGGATATATGGTTTTAAAATATTTTTCCCATTCCATAGGTTGTCTTTTCACTTTGTTGATTATTTCTTTCATGTAAAAATAATTCTGCTGTCATGTTTACATGGCTCAGTATTAGCAGAAAAATATTGCTATTGCTAAGTCACTTCAGTCGTGTCCGACTCAGTGCGATCCCATAGACGGCAGCCCATCAGGCTCCCCCGTCCCTGGGATTCTCCAGGCAAGAACACTGGAGTGGGTTGCCATTTCCTTCTCCAATGCATGAAAGTGAAAACATGAGTTACTACAGTAACTCACAGATGTAGGAAGACTTTCATTTGTTTAGAACTAAGAAAATAAGTCAGGCAAATGAAGGAACAAAATGTGTCTAAAAAGTGTGCTGCCTCTAAGGCGGCAACATGTCAACTTGCATTCCCATGAACAACTGCTCCAAAGTAATGACTGTTTGACAGGAATTCTTTTTCCACTAGGGGGTCAGTTATGTGAGAAGTTGAATATTTTAAAAAAAGAGTTGAATTAATAGAACTAACATTTATTTAACCAATTTAAAAATACTTCCTTATTTCTCCAAAATGCACTTGCCATTTTTATTAGAATTGATTTAAACCACTGAAAACATAAGTAGACACAAGCATGCCATGAACAAAATTGGGGAAATTATTTCATGAACCTAAACTCAAGGACATGTTATTTTTCTCTGTCTAATAGGTGATGTGTTGATCATTTGGGGTACTGCACAAATCTCAGTTTTTCTATAAATGGCTCCTTGATCCTTCTAGAGAGTTTTTGTGAATCTTTCTTTTTATCTGGAAGCAACTTCTTTATGCTTTCTATGCCAAATCATACACTGCACTGAAATTATATTTTCATGTTTACCTTACTACTGTGCATTTTATAGAGCTGGAATTGGGTGTGTATTCATTTCCCTACCTCTACTAAGTAAGTAAGTAAAGTCACTCAGTCGTGTCCAACTCTTTGTGACCCCATGGACTGCAGCCCACCAGGCTCCTCAGTCCATGAGATTCTCCAAGCAAGAATACTGGAGTGGGTTGCCATTTCCTTCTCCAGGGGATCTTCCTGACCCAGGGATCGAACCTGGGTCTCCCGCATTGGAGGCAGACGCTTTAACCTCTGAGCCAATTCCCAACGCATAGGAAGCACTTAAGTATAGCTTAATGAACAGATAGAAAGTAGTCTTGCTGAATTCAGAGTCAGCTCTCCACTATGGTATTTAAATCTGACAAAGATTGAGCTTCACTAAAATACAATATTTGGACTCCAAGAAAATGGAGTATGAAAGCATTCACAATAGTTTGAGTTTTAATGAAATTTTGGGCATTATATATATCCAAAATATTGTCAGGTAAAATACACGACTAATTTCTTCAATTCTCCAACCCTCTGATTAATAATAAATGCAGTAAGACTATAAATTCTTTGCATATCTAATTCTCATTCAAATGCATACCAAAGTTTAGCTAGATTTTCCTAGAGAAAACATCAGAAGGGAGAACATTTTGATATGGTTTACTTTCTAAAGTCTTGATATGATAACAAGTTCTGCTTAACTATTTGAGAAGTACATTAAGAAATACTGATATCCTGTTTGTTTCATTATTGAATGGATCTTCTAGACAATCCTGGATTTCCCAAGAATTTTGCATACAGTTGTCTTTTCTGTTACTATTTTATGACAAGTTGTGTTCAAGTATTTTGGTTTATAACTATTTTTTGTACACCACTAAACTGCAACAATCTCCATATAAAATGCCTAACAATAACTCTTGAGAAAAATGCTAAGTAATGACAATGCTAACTTGACAATAAATAAGAAAAACACTGCTCTACACTTGACTATTTTATCTGTGTGTTTTCCTTATAGATTATGGAACCAATTAATTGTTAGCAACAACAAAGTGATTGACCTATAGTTAGAATAAATTCCAATTTTATTGTTCATAAACATCATAGCAACTTTTCCAAATGTATTATTTCCATAATGTAGGGATGAATAAATGATTTATAATCATCTTTGGAAATAAAAATCCATAGCTAGACATTCTCTCAAAAATGTCTCCTCAAAGCAAATTGCACCTTTAGACAATTTTCCTACCTATCTACTGCTTATAAAAAGCTCATCAGTCATGAAATTATTGTATAAGCACAGAACTAATGATAGGTAAGTTGTTGGAAACAATCATTTCTTATGAGACACTATACTGATCAGTATTGAGGTCTAATTGTGTGAAAAAATTAATCCTTTTACAAAAAAATTATTAAAATGAATTTAGTGATCAGATACCAATGTGAAGACTTTGCCAGATAAGATGAGTTCCTTCTGTTGATATGACATTAGAATTTCAGGAAAGGGAGCACTGCCTTCCTAGGCTCACCGGGAAGTGAGCTTCCCTGACCAGTGAATCTAAGCATTTTCATCATGGGGTGTGGAAATCTCTCTCCCAGTAACTGAAGCTGACAAGAGAACCAGGAACAAGATGGCAGAGGAGTAGGTGGATGTGGAGTACAACTCTCTCCACGGATAATTGAGGAATACACCTTCAGACACAGAAGTGCATGAAGAACACCAGCTGAGAGTGGAGTACCTGACCAGTGGAAAATAATATACAGAACCACGCAAAACTAAAGATCAAGCCCTGAGTCTTTGGAGTGGGAGTACTGATGTCAAGACCCTAGACTACCAGAGAACTAACCCTAGGGAGTATCAAATAGTGAGAACTTACACAAAGGACACCACTTGAATACAAGGCATGGCATCACACAACCACCAGTAGCACTCTGTGCAGGACACCTCATTTAAACAACAAACAAAACAAAAATACAAAGCCAGTCATCAAAAGAAAGGATCACCATCTCACTCAGCCTTACCCATCAGAGGAAAAACAAACAAACAAATAAGCAAATAAAAAACTCAGCACAAATCTCACCCTATACAAAGCTTACACAAACCACTGGACCAAACTTAGGAGAGGACAACTTAAAAGGAAAAAAAGAATCAACCTTGAAGCCTGTGAAAAGGAGACCTCAAACACAATAAGTTAAAAAAAATAATAGTGAAAAGGCAGAGAAATACTACACAAATGAAGGAACAAACTAGAAACACAAAAGTACAAATAAATGAAGAGGAAATAAACAAATTACTTGAAAAAATTTCAGAATAATGATAGTAAAGATGATCAAAAACCTTGAAAACAGAATGGAGAACAGGTAAGAATGAATTAACAAAGACCAAGAAGAATTGAAGAGTAAATATCCACAGACAAACAACAAAATTATTGAAATTAAAAATACTCTAGAAGGAATCACTAACAGAATATCTGAAGCAGAAGAACAAATCAGTGAGCTGGAAGATAAAATGGTGGAAATAACTTCTGAAGAGCAAAATAAAGTAAAAAGAATGAAAAGAAATGAGGATAGTATCAGAGACCTCTGTGACATATCAAATGCACCAACATTTGAATTATAGGTGTCCTTGAGAAGAAGTGGTTCCAAATCAGGAAAGGAGTGTGTCAAGGCTGTATATTGTCACACTGCTTATTTAACTTATATGCAGAGTACAACATGAGAAATACTGGGCTGGATGAGGCACAAGCTGGAATCAAGATTGCCAGGAGAAATATCAGTAACCTCAGATGTGCAGATGTCACCACCCTTATGGGAAAAAGTGAAGAAGACTAAAGAGCTTCTTGATGAAAGTGAAAAAGGAGAGTGAGAAAGTTGACTTAAAACTAAACATTCAGAAAACTAAGATCATGGCATCCATTCCCATCACTTCATGGCAAATAGAGGGGGAAACAGTGTAAATAGTGGCTGGCTTTATTTTCAGCGTGCTCCAAAATCACTGCAGATGGTGACTGCAGCCATGAAATTAAAAGATACTTGCTCCTTGGAAGAAAAGTTATAGCCAACCTAGACAGTATATTAAAAAGCAGAGACATTCCTTTGCCAACAAAGGTCCATCTAGCAAAGCTATGGTTTTTCCAGTAGTCCTCTATGGATGTGAGTGTTGGACTATAAAGAAAGCTGAGCACTGAAGAATTTGTGCTTTTGAACTGTGATGTTACACAAGTCTCTTGAGAGTCCCTTGGACAGCAAGGAGATCCAAACAGTCCATCCTAAAGGAATTCAGTCATGAATATTCATTGGAAGGACTGATGTTGAAGCTGAAACTCCAGTACTTTGGCCACCTGATGCAAACAGCTGATTCATTGGAAAAGACCCTGATGCTGGGAAAGATTGAAGGCAGGAGGAGAAGGGGACAACAGATGGTGAGATGGTTGGATTGCATCACTGACTCAACGGACATGAGTTTGAATAAACTCAGGGAGTTGGTAATGGACATAGAGGCCTGGCATGTTGCAGTCCATGGGGTTGCAAATAGTCGGACATGACTATATCCGACTGCAATGAATTGAAGAAGAATAGGAAATGAAAAGGTATGAGAAAATTTTTGAGGAAGTATAGTTGAAAATTTCCCTAACATGGAAAAGGAAATAGTCAATCACGTCCAAGAAGCACAACAAGTCCCATATAGGATAAGCCAAAGGAGAAACATGCCAAGGCACTTATTAATCAAACTAACAATGTCTAAACACAAAGAAAGAATATTAAAAGCAGCAAGGGAAAAGCAACAAGTAACATACAAGGGAAATCTCATACACTTAACAGCTGATCTTTAAGCAGAAACTTTGAAGGCCAGAAAGGAATGGCAAGATATATTTAAAGTACTGAAAGGGAAAAATCTTCAACCAAGGTTATTGTACTCAGCAAGGATCTCATTCAAAATTGATGGAGAAATAAAAAGATTTTAAGACAAGCAATAGTTAAGAGAATAATACCACCAAACAACAAATGCTAAAGGGACTTTATATAGTTCAAGAAATACAAGAGAAGAATAAAAGACCTACAAAATCAATCCCAAGCATTTAAGAAAATGACAATACAAACATATATGTCAATAATTAATTTAAAATTTAATGGATTAAATGCTCCAACCAATAGATATAGACTGACTGAATGGATACAAAAACAAGAACCATATATATGCTGATATAAGAAACCCACTTTAGACCTAAAGACACATATACAGGGAAAGTGAGAGGGTGGAAAATATACTCCATGTAAATGGGAAGCAAAAGAAAGCTGAAGTAGCAACTCTTATATCAGACAAAATAGACCTTAAAATAAAGAAGATTACAAGAGATAAGGAAGGACACTACACAATGATCAAGTGATCAGTCCAAGAGGAAGACATAACAATTGTAAATATCTATGCACCCAACAAAGGAGCACCTCAATACATAAACACTAACAGACAGAAAAGGAGAAATTGACAGTAACACAATAATAGTAGGAGACTTTAACACCCCCACTTACACCAATGGACAGATCATCAAAAAAGGAAATTAATAAGGAAGCACAAGTCTTAAATAATACATTAGATGAGATGGATCTCATTGATATCTTCAGGATATTCCATCCAATGTAGAAGAATACACCTTATTCTCAAGGGCACATGGAACATTCTCCAGGATAAACAACATCTTAGATCACAAATCAAATTTCAGTAAATTTAAGAAAATTGAAATTGTATCAAGCATCTTCTCCAACCACAATGCTATGAGACTAGATATCAATTACAAGGAAAAAAGTGTAAGAAACACAGACACATGGAGATTAAACAACACATTTCTAAATAACCAACAGGTTACTGAAGAAATCAAAAGGGAAAAAAAATTCTAGAAGTAAATGACAATGAAAACAAAACAACTCAAAACCTATGGGATGCAGCCAAAGCAGTTTTAAGAAGGAATTTTATAGCAATACATAATCCTATGTCAAGAAACAAGAAAAACATCGAATAGACAGCCTAACTCTACACCTAAAACAGCTGGGAAAAGAAGAACAAAACAATTTAGTAGAAGGAAAGAAATCATAAAAATCTGAACAGAAATAAAAAAGAAATGAAGGAAACAATAGTAAAGATTAATAAAACTAAAAGCTGGTTGAGAAGATAAACAAAATTGACAAACCCTTAGCCAGACTCGGACTTCCCTGGTGGCTCAGACGGTAAAGCGTCTGTCTACAATGTGGGAGACCCGGGTTCGATCCCTGGGTTGGGAAGATCCCCTGGAGAAGGAAATGGCAATCCACTCCAGGACTATTGCCTGGAAAATCTCATGGACAGAGGAGCCTGGTCGGCTACAGCCCATGGGGTCGCAAAGAGTCAGACACGACTGAGCGACTTCACTTCACTTCACTTCACTTAGCCAGACTCATCAAGAAAAAAAGAGAGAAAAATCAAATCGATAAAATTAGAAATGAAAGAGGAGACATTACAACTGACAATGCAGAAATACAAAGGATCATAAGAGACTATTATGAACAACTATATGGAAATAAAATGGATAACCTGGAAGAAATGGACAGATTCTTAGAAAAGTCCAATCTTCCAAGACTGAACCAGGAAGAAATAGAAATTATGAACAACCCAATTACAAGCATGAAATTGAAGCTGTGATCAACAGTCTCCCAAAAAAACAAAATCCCAGGACCAGATGGCTTCATAGGAGAATTCTATCAAACATTTAGGGAAGAGCTAATGCCTATCCTTCTAAAACGCTTTCAAAATATTGCAGAGGTAGGAACACTTCCAAACTCATTCTACGAGGCCACCATCATGCTGATACCAAAACCAGACAAAGACAACACAAAGAAATAAAACTACTGGCCAATATCACTGATGAACATAGATGCAAAAATCCTCAACAAAATTTTAGCACACAGAACTCAGGAACATATCAAAAAACTCACATACCATGATAAGGTGAAGGTGAAGTCGCTCAGTCGTGTCCGACTCTTTGCAACCCCATGGACTGTAACCTACTAGGCTTCTCCGTCCATGGGATTCTCCAGGCAAGAATACCGGAATGGATTGCCATTTCCTTCTCCAGGGGATCTTCCCGACCCAGGGATCAAACCCAGGTCTCCTGCATTGGAGGCAGATGCTTTAACCTCTGAGCCACCAGGGAAGCCACATACCATGATAAAGTTGGGTTTATTCCAGGAATGCAAGGATTCTTCAATGTCCACAAATCAATCAATGTGATGCACCAGATATTAACAAATTAAAAGATATGATAATCTCAATAGATGCAGCAAAAGCCTTTGACAAAATTCAGCACTGATTTGTTGTTAAAACTCTTTAAAAAAGGGGGGGGCATTCAAGGAACCTACAACATAGTAAAGGCCATATATGATAAGCCTACAGCAAACATTATTCTCAATGGTGAAAAACTGAAAGCATTCCCTCTAAGATCAGGAAAAGACAAGGGTGTCCACTTTTTCCACTGTTATTCAACATAGTTCTGGAAGTCTTAGCTACAGTAATCAGAAAAGAAAAATAAATAAGAGGAATCCAGATCTGAAAAGAAGTAAATCTCTCATTGTTGCAGATGACATGATACTGTACATAGAAAACCCTAAAGATAGTATCAGAAAGTTACTAGAGCTAATCAGTGAATTCGCAAAATCACACAATACAAAATCAATACACATAAACTATTTGCATTTCTATATGCAAATAATGAAAATTCTGAAAGAGAAATTAAGCAATCCATCCCATTCACCATTGCCACAAAAAGAATTAAATATCTAGAAATAAAGTTACCTAAGGAAACAAAAGAACTGTACACAGAAAACTATAAGACACTAATGAAAGAAATCAAAGACAACATAAACAGATGGGGAGATATTCCATGTTCCTGGGTAAGAAGAATCAATATTGTGAAAATGAATATACTACCAAACGCAATCTACAGATTCAATGTGATCCCTATCAAATTAACAATGGCATTTTCCCCAGAACTATAACAAAAAATTTCACAGTTCATATGGAAACACAAAAGACCCCGAATAGCCAAAGCAGTCTTGAGAAAGAAGAATGGAGCTGGAGGAATCAACCTTCTTGACTTCAGACCATACTACAAAGCTACAGTCATCGAGACAATAAGGTACTGGCACAAAAACAGAACTATAGGCCAATGGAACAAGATAGCCCAGAAATAAACCCATGCAACTATGGGTATCTTATTTTTTGCAAAGGAGAAAAGAATATACAATGTAGCAAAGACAACCTCTTCACTAAATGGTGCTGGGAAAACTGGACAGCTACATGTAAAAGAATGAAATTAGAACACTTCCTAACACTATACAATAAATGTAAGACCATAATCCATTAAACTCTTAGAGGAAAACATAGGCAATAGGCAGAACACTCGATAACATAAATCAAAGCAAGATCCTCTATGACTCACCTCCTAGAGTAATAGGAAAAAAAAAAAAAGGTAAGCAAGTGGGACCCGATTAAGCTTAAAAGCATTTGTACAATAAAGGAAACTGTAATCATACAACTCAATGTGAGAAAACAAACAACCCAATCAGAAAGTGGGGAAAAGACCTTTAAATAGACTTTTCTCCAAAGAAGACATACAGACAGTGTGAAGACAGCTAAATTGCTCAGTCGTGTCCAACTCTTTGCTACCCCATGACTGTAGCCTACCAGGCTTCTCTGTCCATGGGATTTTCCAGGCAAGAGCGGGTTGCCATTTCCTTCTCCAGGAGATCTTCCTGACCCAGGGATTGAACCCAGATCTCCCACATTGTAGGCAGACGCTTTACCGTCTGAATTTATGAAGACATACAGATGGCTAACAAATACATGAAAAGATGCTCAACATCGCTCATTAACAGAGAAATGCAAATCAAAACTACAATGAGATATCACCTGGCACCAGTCAGAATGGCCATCATCAAAAAGTATACAAACAATAAATGCTAAAGAGGGTGTGGAGAAAAGGGAACACTCTTGCACTGTTGGTGGGAATGCAAATTGGTACAGCCACTATGGAAGATGGTAAGTAAGTAAGTAAAGTCACTCAGTCGTGTCCGACTCTTTGTGACCGCATGGACTGCAGCCCACCAGCCTCCTCAGTCCATGAGATTCTCCAAGCAAGAACACTGGAGTGGGTTGCCATTTCCTTCTCCAGGGGATCTTCCTGACCCAGGGATCGAACCCAGGTCTCCCGCATTGGAGGCAGACGCTTTAACCTCTGAGCCACCAGGGAAGATGGTATGGAGATGAATTAAAGAATAAACTAGGGATAAAAGCACCATATAACCCAGCAATCCCACTCCTAAGGATATACCCTGAGGAAACCAAAATTGAAAGAGACACATGTACCCCATTGTTCATTGAAGCATTATTCACAATAGCTAGAACATGGAAGTAATCTAGATGTTCATCAACAGATGAATGGATAAAGAAGCTGTTGTACATATACACAATGGAATATTACTTAGCCATAAAAAGGAACACATATGAGTCAGTTCTAATGAGGTAGATGAACCTAGAACCTATTATACAGAGGGAAGTAAGTCAGAAAGAGAAAGATAGATATCATAGTCTAACACATATATACGGAATCTAGAAAAATGGTACTGAAGAATTTATTTACAGAACAGCAATGGAGAAAAAGACACAGAGAATAGACTTTTGGACATGGGGGGAGGGAGGAGATGGTGAGATTTATGGAAAGAGTAACATGGAAACTTATATTGCAATATGTAAAATAGATAGCCAACAAGAATTTGCTGTATGGCTCAGGAAACTCAAACAGGGGCTCTGTGTCAACATAGAGGGGTGAGATGGAGAGAGAGATGAGAGAGAGGTTCAAAATGGAGGGGATATATGTTTACCTATGGCTGATTCATGTTGAGGTTTAACAGAAAAAGACACAGAGAATAGACTTTTGGACATGGGGGGAGGGGAGGAGATGGTGAGATTTATGGAAAGAGTAACATGGAAACTTATATTGCAATATGTAAAATAGATAGCCAACAAGAATTTGCTGTATGGCTCAGGAAACTCAAACAGGGGCTCTGTGTCAACATAGAGGGGTGAGATGGAGAGAGAGATGAGAGAGAGGTTCAAAATGGAGGGGATATATGTTTACCTATGGCTGATTCATGTTGAGGTTTAACAGAAAGCAGCAAAATTCTTTAAAGCAATCATCCTTCAACTATAAAAAAAGAAAAACGCTGACAAAAGGGAACTTTCAGAGCATTCTCACCCCCACATGGGGCAAACAGGATGTTTTGAAGGAGTATAGGGGTGTGTGCCTTTTATTTTAATATATATTAAACACATTTTAAATGTGAAAAAAAAAAGAATTTCAGGAAAGGATTCACTATTTTTAAAAGCATTAAATATTGCTTTTTTCCCAGTAAGATTTTTAAATAATTTACATTTTGAGCTTTTTAATGATGTTAATCAATACCTTTCCAAACACAATTTTACCAATAGCTAATGAAACTAATAAGACTATCTTGTATGTTACAGCAACTTCAAAGCTGTCACTATATGGTTTTGGCATAAAGTTTTCAATAAGAGTACTAAGTGAGACATAATAGCACAAATTTTACAGACTAATACATTTCCTTTCTCAGCCTCTGAACATGGGCATAACCACATTAGAGCTCATTTTGGTTTATATGCAGAGTACATCATGAGAAACGCTGGACTGT
>SJXQ01005212.1:109640-141051 GCA_006408695.1 Aepyceros melampus | reverse complement strand
ATTGGAAAAGACCCTGATGCTGGGAGGGATTGGGGGCAGGAGGAGAAGGGGATGAGATGGCTGGATGGCATCACGGACTTGATGGACGTGAGTTTGAGTGAACTCTGAGAGATGGTGAAGGACAGGGAGGCCTGGCGTGCTGCGATTCATGGGGTCGCAAAGAGTCAGACGTGACTGAACTGAACTGACCTCCACCCACTCCATGTTCACAGGACAGGAAGCCCTGTTTGAAGCTCGTCCAATATGCTTGCTTTTCCAGGACCCCTGCTGTCACTCTTGCGTTCGTTCTCTCTGATGGAAAGACCCTTCCTCATTGTCCATTGGTCAAGTCTCCCTTTCAGCGCCTCATTGACATATCCCTTCCCAAAGCTATTTGTTTATTTGGCGGTGCCAGGTCTTACTTGCAGCACATGCATCTTTCATCTTTGTTGCAGCATGTAGAATCTTTAACTGCAGCGTGAGAACTCTTCTTTGCAGCACGTGGGATCCTGTTCTCTGACCAGGGATTGAATCTAGGCCCCCTGCATTGGGAGGTCTTAGCCAGCAGACAAGCCACAAAATCCCCAAACTTGTTCTTAATAAATGAAGAGGTGATACTGACAAATGACTGGTAGTAGAGACACCGCTCATCTTTAAGAACAGATAGCTAAAAGAAATGTTTCTGTTTCTTTGTAAATCATATTTGCTTTCAGACTTTAAATTCCATTTTATATTAAAGGAAATACACTTTCAACATTTTAAACCTCTCTTCCCAGTGCTATAGATCCCAAGGGCAGGCGTAACTCAATAAATAAAGGAGATTTTTGAATCAGTAAGTCATTAGTGAGACCAATGAGTGAAAACACATTTTGCATTTTTCACTTTTTTGAGGCTTGTAATTTTTTGTAACCACCGGTAAGAAGGCTTACCAGTCTGAGCGCAGAGTCAGGGGCTGGACCTTGTTTGAAGCCCCACTGGGTGGATGTCCTCCAGGAAATCCCACTGCCGGAGCTGGGGACCAGACCCTTGCACAGATTCCAGTGCTGCAAGATGGTAGAAGTCCAGGAACAGCACATTGTGTGGACAGAGCAGAGATTCAAGGTCAGACAGTCCTGAGAGAATCCCAGCTTTGCCACTTGCAAACTGTGTAACATTGGAAACTTGCTTAACCTCTATGAGCCCCAGTTTCTTCATCTGTGAAATGGGAAGAATATTACATCATTGCAATATTAGCATATAAGGGTGATATTAGCATAATAGTATGTAGAGCTATTTTCGGAAATATATGACTGTAAAACCTTCAGTGTCTGCCATACACGCCAGAAAGATTAGCTTCAAATTCCTTCCCCACATCACACCCCACTGCCCCACTTACCCACAGGGATAACTTACACCTCCTTCCCTGCCTTGGTTGCTGCCACGGAAACTCCTCCCTACAGGGAGTAAGAAATGTGGCATCCAGGGTAGCTCAGTGCCTGGCACACAACAGATGCTCAAGGAATCATTTTTTATAGTGGTTAGACTCACTAAATTTTTATTATTTTATTGATGGCTGTGCTGGGTCTTCTCTGCTGCGCACGGGCTTTCTCTAGTTGCCATGTATGGGCTTCTCGACACAGTGACTTCGCTTTGCAGGCTTTCTTGGTTGTGGTGCTCAGGCTTAGTTGCCCTGTGGTGTGTGGGGTTGAACCTGTGTCCCCTGCATTGACAGGCAGATTCTTAACCACTGGACTACCATGGAAGTCCTCAGTGAATAATTTTTGAATCGATTGTTTCGTTAACAAATGAGCTGATGTAGGGTAGTAGCCCCGACCTACTTGTCCATCCTGGAGCCCATTCTTTGCCTTCTCCTGCTCAACCTTCCATCGCAGGGAGCTGACCCCTCAGGTTGCGATTCTCACCACCTCTTGTCAGCTGGCCACTAGCTCGGTTTGGGCAGTGATGGGCACTCGCGTTGGAGATTGTAAGGTGGGAGAAAGGAAAAAGCCGAGGCATCTTTCCCCTCTGTCCCCATCACAGGTACCTTCCTGAACAGCTAGGGAGTCTCTTCCTTTTCTCCAGCTCCACCAGAGAGGCCGCCGCAGCTCCAGCTCCCACAAGTGCCCGCCTCCTCGGGCTCCGGGGCCCTCGCTTCCTCCCTCTGTCCCACCTCCCTGGGGAGGCAGTGTCTCCTTGTGAGTGTTTATTTTCAAATTACTCCTCCCTCCTCCCTTTGGCCTCTCAACCCTTCCATCACCTAGGTAACCACTTGGCTGTCGTTAACACCTCTGCTGTGCACCGGTGGAGAAGGAAATGGCAACCCACTCCAGGATTCTTTCCTGGGAAATCTCATGGACAGAGGAGTCTGGCAGGCTACAGTCCCCATGGGGTCACAAAGAGTCAGACACAACTGAGCGACTAAGCACAAGTACCCTTGAAGTGCTTACTCCTATCCTGCTTAGACTCCTCTTGGGAATCAGGAGTGTCTGGGCTCAGAGTTAAGAGAACCTCACTCTTCTAGGCTCCACCATCCACTGACCATGTGGCCCTTCAGTCCTTGGGAGCCTCAGTTGCCTCATTTGTAACAAAGGTTAACAGCATCCATCCTGCTTCTCTCCCAGGTCGCTGTGAGAGCCCAGAGAGGTAACCCACTCACCTGCTCCCCAAGTACTTATCGAGTACCTGTGCAGAGGATAGAACAGGGAGCAAAACATGTCGTGTCCCTGTTCTTGAGGGTTCCGGTTTGTAGTAGCAGATATGCTTATAAACTGCAAAGTTCTGGAAAAGGCCCGCAGGATAAGCTGACCCGACTTCCTTGATCCCCACAGACCCCTGTGGGTGCCCAGAGCTCCCCAGTCCACCCTTGGGAACCCCAGCCCTGCCAGTGGACGCAGCAACACTTGGTGATGTGAACCCAGTGATGGGGACAGCAAGCTGAGCCCCTCCCCCTCGCCTGACCCAACCCGGACGTTCTGTTTGTGTGTCTTTTAGCATGTTGGAGCTGACTTGAATTAACTGTAAAGGATTAGCCTGATTCTTCTGCTGAGGAAGGGTTTTTTTCCTTAATTGTTTTTATTTGGTGTTATTTGAAGTAAGTGTGCCATTGACAGAGCCTCCACATCTTGTTTATGCCTAGGTTGTGTTTAAATGGTGTTCTCTGTAACACAACTTTTAGTTATTGATGACCTCTTTTATAATGACTTAGTCAGCTTCACTTGAATGATAGTATTGATAACAATATGTGGCTGACAATCTGCTTGCAATAATACTCCAAGAGGCAAAAGGAAAGCATTTGTACACACGTAGAAAATAGATTCATTTGCTGGTTTTTAGAAAGCATGAAAATGGAGCGTATTAATCCTGATCGCACTTCCCGAGACACTTCCAGAGTGTTTTCATGTGGTCTTTCCTGCATTGTCCTCTGCAGAAGGCATCTCTAACCTGCTTTTAATAACAAAATCGCTAAGATTTAAAGAGGCAGGTGACTCTCCCCAGCAAGTAATGACAAAACCAGAACCAGAAGGGCAGGTAGGAAAAAAGAAGAGCACGTACGGGCCCTTTGTAAGGCAGAGTAATCTCCCTCCCTGAACTTCCTCGTCTGTGAATGGGGATAATAACTGAGGGTGATGCTAGGGGTTCCAGGAGAATGTGTATGTCACTGGCATGATGCCTGGTGTGTGCCGATAGATAGATAGTAGCTCTGAAGCAGGCAGAGCTGGCTCCTCGCCCGAAGCCCTCTGATCACTCACACCCTTGTTTTCTGCTCTCTCTGCAGACGACCATTCTCGAGTGAGACTGCTGGTGCTGGATGGAGACCCGCACTCCGACTATATCAACGCCAACTACATCGATGTGAGGCTCTCCACGGGGCTGGGGGGCTGGGCTCTGGGCGGGCTGCAACAGACTCAAATCTGCGACTCTCCCTCCAGCCAATACCCTAGACAGGGGCCCTCCTAGAGCGAGTCCACAGGGTCTGGCTCCTCCCTGTGACTCGTGTAACGCAGGTTGATTATCCACCTAAAGATGCACCTGCTTTCAGGCTGGCTAGAGTGGCCTGCTCTGTGGAGCCCAGGACTGCCAGCCTTGTTCATTCGCCCATTAATTCTTCAATTTTTAAGAAATTTTACTTAGCATTTGTTTGCTGTACTGGATCTTCATTGCTGTGCAGAGGCATTCTCTAGACGCAGCAAGCAGGGCTTACTCTCTAGTTGTAGTTCGGGGATTCCTCATTGCAATGACTCTTCTTGTTGCAGAGCCCAGGCTCTAGGGCTCACAGGCTTCAGTAGCCGTGATATGTGGACTTGCTTGCCCCATAGCATGTGAAATATTCCCAGACCAGATATCAAACCCGTGTCCCCTGCTTTAACAGGCAAATTCTTAACTGCTATACCTCAGGGAAGTCCCATTAATTCTTGTGTGTGTGTGTCTGTTTGCCTATTCATTCATTCCTTTGAAGGTACAGCCATTTATGTAATGAAAATTTCAGAGTTGGATGCTATGGGAACCAGAAAGCTGAAAATGCCATGGTCTCTACCTTCTAAAACCTTAGCAGGAAAATAAGCTGTGCACATCAGTAATTCCAGGGCAAACTAGAAAGTGAGTGTCATAAGTTCAGATAAAATGCCACAGGGATTCAGAGGTGGGGGTGGAAAGTCACCCTGCCATCAGGGATGCGAAGTGCAGTGTGAACCAAAGCTTTAAGCACAGGTAGAATTTAAAATCAAAGAAGGGAGAGATGGGCCTCTGGCCAGAGAACTGCACAAGCTGAGATGTGGCAGAGGATATGGCATAGCAAAGTGTGAGGGGAGCAGAGACTCTGTAATGAGAATAGAGAAAAATAAGGTTGGCGCTGGATCATGGATGGTTTGTGATCAAACATAGGAAGTCGGACTTTATTTTGTAGACAAGAGGAAGCTGTGGAAAGTGTTTGATCAAGGAGGTGACCGGTTCAAAGCTGAGCTGTGGGATGGCTTATCTATTACTGAGGTTAAGGCAGATGAGAGAGAAGAGGGTCTGGGATTAAGACCCCCAATTAGGAAAGGGGCCGCTTCAGTGCTCCAGAGAACATGGAGGAAGGGACTAAATACAATAGGAGCCAAGACAGGTGTACATGGAAGTGAGCGAGTTTTTGAAAGGGAAGCGTGGTCACTGGGCCAGAGAGACATCGCAGCATGGCTGATGCAAGCCAGGCTTCTCGGGGCCTCGGCTGGGAGGCCCAGGACCCTTGACGAAAGGCTCAGAGTTCGTCCCGGGCCCTTCTGACTCCCAGGTGTTTTTATAGACAAGCGATAAGGTACTGTGGCAGGCTTTGGAATTTCCCGTAATCTAAGCTGAGCCAGATGATTCACTGATTCAACAAATATGCATTAAGCCTCACCTTAGACATTTACCTTTTGCCCTCTGATCTATTCCATGTCTTTCTCTGTTCTGCTTTGCATTGCTGGTGTGTGTGTGGGCAGAGGGAGATAGGTGGTGGGGAGGCGTGGGTTACAGAGAGGAGAGAGAGCTGACCCCTTTAAGGAAGGTGCAGTGGGAGATAGGAGGGTGAGAGGAAGGGAGAAGCCATCATGTTTCTCCACCTCTGTTGCTTCCTGGGGCAGCAGCTCCGGCAGTGGGTCCAGCTCCATCCACCAGGACCACCAGGGTGGTCCAGCCTCAACAAGGTGGCCCCAGTCCTGGGCTCTGGCGGCGTCTCTGTCTCCCATTATACCTGCTGGTTCTGGGGTGGCCGTAGCCTCTTGCTATTGCCGATCTCCAGGCGGCCCACTGTTCTCTGTTTTGCGTCTCAGCTCCACCATCACCTGTATGACTAGCTCCCTGCACTGAATTCCCTCTGTCTGAAACGCCTGGCATGGTCCCTAGGTACACCCCAGACCCTGGCTAACAAAGGGCCTGCATGTGGTCAGGAGCTGGGCCTGGAGCTTCCGTAGAGGTCTAGATAGACATAGCCTCTGTCACGAGCAGGTCATGGAAGGGAACAGAGGGTCAGTGGAGGGACAGAGAAGACACCAAGCCCTGGCTTCCAGCGCAGTGTGAGCCGTTCAGGGTTGGGGGGAGGTGGCGGTGGCACTGCACCAGGTGTGGGCCTACTCTCTACTCCAGCAGAGTCACGATTCCCGGGGTCACTATGGGGATGCCTGGCAGGCTTCGCCCTGGGTAGCTATCGGGCTCACCCCTTGGCCCGAGTTTCCACCCAGCCAGAAATGCAGCCCTCCAGAGGGCTGACTGCCCATGCTGGAATCATTTATCCAGTTGGATCTTGACAGTGCACTAAAACAACTCCACCTGGATAACGAGCTGAAGGGGCAGCCCTGTCTAGGCCTCCAGAGGCCTCTGCTGTCAGCCCACTGGCAGGCTTGTTTACCTACTCTCTACTCCAGCAGAGTCACGATTCCCGGGGTCACTATGGGGATGCCTGGCAGGCTTCGCCCTGGGTAGCTATCGGGCTCACCCCTTGGCCCGAGTTTCCACCCAGCCAGAAATGCAGCCCTCCAGAGGGCTGACTGCCCATGCTGGAATCATTTATCCAGTTGGATCTTGACAGTGCACTAAAACAACTCCACCTGGATAACGAGCTGAAGGGGCAGCCCTGTCTAGGCCTCCAGAGGCCTCTGCTGTCAGCCCACTGGCAGGCTTGTTTCACACCCGAGGATGCATTGGCCACTTGAATCCGTTATAAATTACCAGTCTGGAAATAAATATCATATCTGGGTCCCCAGTAAGTAACAGATGCATGAGTAGAGTGAGATAAATGCGTTCTGGATGCAAGCCTCTTTCCCATTGCTCACAGGCGGATGCAGGCAGGCCCAGAGCGGGTTTGTGGCTGATCTCTGTGCTGTGTAGGTAGGACTTCAGTGAACTCAAAGTTCTTTTAAGGTTAGGAAGTTTCTGTACCAGCTTGGCAGGTCCCCAGAGGAGCCCCGAATGAGCAGTCCATTTCCTTTTATTTCCAATTGCTAGAGTCCAGTCATTGGCACGTTTTCTTTCAGGGGACCGTATGGGTTCCAGGATGCCAGAGAGGGTCTCTGGACTCAGGCGCCATGTGTGGACAGGCACGCAGCAGGCAGGCATTCATTCCATATACATTTATCAAGGTGATGGCCAAAGCAGATTTCTCCATGCTGGGGACACAGCCATGAGCCAGCCCATTACAGCCCTGCCCTGCTGGAGCTCTCATTCAACTGGGCAAACAGACGCTAAGCATGTAAATAAAGACTTTGGTGTTAACTGCCCCAAAGAAAAGTAAAGCAGAGAAAGCACTCCCCACCCCCGCAAAAAAAACAACAACAACAACAAAGGTGTCAGAGGACTGTCTGCGGAGGTGACTGCTGTCCTAGCAGAAGCCTGGGTGAGAGGGGAAAGCAAACCCCTGGGTTATGTGGGGACAGACACAGCTGACATGGTCCCAGGGAAGGGCCGGCGCTAAGGCCTGCAGATGGAAACATGACAGCCAGCAAGCGTGGGCAGAGTGGGAGGAAAGCTGAGAATACTGCTTCAGGGATGAAGTGGGAACCACAGCGGTGTTGAGATGGGCAAACCAGGCTTAAGAGGCCCGTTCGACTGCAGTGAGTTCACAGAGAACACTTCTCTGTCCTCCTTGGTTGAGTCCACTCCCCAGCGGGGCTCCCCAGAGCCCGAGATCTTTTCCTCGGTGGCCCTTATCTCAACTTGTTGACGTCTGCAAGCTGCTTAGAACCTAAGCCCACATTCACCTGGTCCACTTTTGTATCTCTAGGGCCTTGTACAGAGTAGCAGATGCTCAGTTAGTACCTGTTGCTTGAATATTGAAGGCCTGGATGACCAAACAAACGCACACAATAGCGAACCCAAGTCATCTAACCTCCACGACCGAAGTGTGAAGGCCTTGCTCAGAATTCCAGCCCACTGATGCCGAAGTGCAGTGTGAGTGAAGGGAGAGTGTGAGTCGCCCAGTCATGTCTGACCCTTTTGCCAACCCCATGGACTGTTGCCCGCCAGGCTCCTCTGTCCTTGGAATTCTCCAGACAAGAACACTGGAGTGGGTTGCCTCTCCTTTCTCCAGGGGACTTTTCTGACCCGGGTCTCCTGCGTGGCAGGCAGACTCTTCACCATCTGAGCCCCCAGGGAAGCGTGTTGGAATCGTCCAGATTCCATGCATTTTGTCTTTGCCTTTTGTCTGCCAACCGGGGCATTAAAGGAGCGCCCCAAGCTCTCCTCAGAAGATGTGTTCACGCACGTATGCAGCAGCCATGCTTTGCTGAAGAAGCTGCGCCCAGCTCTGGGTAGCCTACCCAATGGCCCAGAAAGAGAAAGTATTAAAATAAAAAAAAACTTACTGTGACATACATCATAAGGGTGTTGACTGGGCATCTCCCAAGCCCTGCAGGACCGCTCAGGAGGAAAGAGGGTGCATTTGAAGCACAGTATGCGAAGCTGGGGACATAGGGTACCTGGAAGGGCCTCAGAGGGACAGCTGAGAATGAGTCTGGAGACAAGGATGGAGACAGGTGATCAGCCCCACGCTAAAGCATCTGGACGTTATTATACAGGCAGCAGGGAGCCACAGCAGGCTTTTAAGTGGAGAAATAATAATCAGGTGGGCATTGGGACGTTCACCCTGGCAGGAAGCAGATGGGCTGTGGGACCAGATGGGAAGGTAGGAGGCAGGGAGGCCAGCATGAGGCCTTGGCCCAGATCAGGGAGGACGAGGGCTGTAAGAATGGATGATGGTGGGGATGACAGAAGGCCACGGACTTGAGAGGCCCCATCTTTCCACGCTCCAGGGTGCTATTTTCTAGTCCCAGACCTGCTCAGGAAAACTCCCAGAGTCTGTCCCTCCTGTGAAGAGCACGGGCAGTCTTAACTGGGAGGGACAGAGCTCTCTGTGCCTCTCATTGTCCGCCCCACCTCTCACGGCTCAGAGAGGGCCTCAGTTACTACCTCTGGAGGGAGACCAGAGAGGAGGGAAGGATCAGAAGGATCTCAGGATCCCTTATGGCCAGCGCAGACTTTGAATCATGGTAGGCACTCGATAAATGCTTTCCAGATACACAATAAAATAATAATAGCAGGGACATATGTTAAACTCTAGACTACTGCCTGACACATGGTAACAGTCATCTATTAACTCACTTAATCCTAACCGCAAGGCTATAATGTAAATGCTGTTATCCCCATTTAACAGCAAAAATCAATTAAGGCCCAGGAGGTTAAGTAGCCTGCCCCAGACCACACAGCCTATAAGGAACAGAGCCAGCATTCACACCCAGGCTGTTAAATTCAGAGTCTGAGCACATGACCACCTGCTCTGCTGCTTTTCTTTCTTTTTAAAACATTTATTTTATTGGAGTCTAGTTGCGTTCCTGTGCTGGTGTTCATCTCTGCTGCACAGCACAGCGACTCCGTTATACAACTCTCGATGTTCTTTTCCATATTATTTTCCATTATAGTTTGTCGCAGGATATTGAATGTGGTTCCCTGTGCTCTACAGCATGTGTATGTGTGCCCCCATGGACTGTAGCTGCCCAGGTCCCTCTGCCCATGGAATTTTCCAGCCAAAGATAGTGGAGTGGGGTGCCATCTCCTACTCCAAGGGATCTTCCTGACCCAGGGATCAAATGCGCCTCTGCTGAGTCTCCCGCACTGGCAGGCCGATTCGCTGCCACTAGCGCCTCCTGTACAGTAGGACCTTGTTGCTTCTATATACATAAGTAAAAGTAGAAATAGTGTCAGACTTTATTTTTCTGGGCTCCAAAATCACTGCAGATGGTGACTGCAGCCATGAAATGAAAAGACGCTTACTCCTTGGAAGAAAAGTCATCACCAACCTAGATAGTATATTCAAAAGCAGAGACATTACTTTGCCAACTAAGGTCCGTCTAGTCTAGGCTATGGTTTTTCCTGTGGTCATGTATGGATGTGAGAGTTGGACTGTGAAGAAGGCTGAACGCCGAAGAATGGATGCTTTTGAACTGTGGTGTTGGAGAAGACTCTTAAGAGTCCCTTGGACTGCAAGGAGATCCAACCAGTCCATTCTGAAGGAGATCAACCCTGGGATTTCTTTGGAAGGAATGATGCTCAAACTGAAGCTCCAGTACTTTGGCCACCTCATACGAAGAGTTGACTCATTGGAAAAGACCCTGATGCTGGGAGGGATTGGGGTCAGGAGGAGAAGGGGACGACCGAGGATGAGATGGCTGGATGGCATCACGGACTCAATGGACTTGAGTCTGAGTGAACTCCGGGAGTTGATGATGGACAGGCAGGCCTGGCGTGCTGCGATTCACGGGGTCGCAAAGAGTCAGACACGACTGAGCGACTGAACGGAACAGAATAGAACGGATCCCAAACTCCCAGTCCATCCTCCCCTGACCCCTCTCCCCCTTGGCAGCTACAGGTCTGTGCTCTGTGTCTGTGAGTCTCTTTCTGTTTTGTAGATACGTTGGTTTGTATCTATTTTGGATTCCACATACATGACGTCATATAGCATTAGTCTTTCTCTGACTTACTTTGGGCCTCCCTGGTGGCTCAGCTGGTAAAGAATCCGCCTGCAATGAGGGAGACCTGGGTTCAATCCCTGGGTTGGGAGGATCCTCTGGAGAAGGGTATGGCTACCCACTCCAGTGTTCTGGCCTGGAGAACTCCATGGAGTGTATAGTCCACGGGGTCGCAAAGAATCAGACATGACTAAGCGACTTTCACTGACTTACTTCACTCAGTATGATAATCTCTAGATCCATCAAAGTCGCTGCAAATGGCGTTATTTTGTTCTTTTGTATGGCTGAGTGGTATTCCATTGTCTAAATGTACCACATTTTCTTTATCCATTTATCTGTCCGCAGACATTGTTTCCATGTCTTGGTGATTGTAAATAGTGCTGTTATGAACACACTCTTTGAATTATAGCTTTGTCTGGATATGTGTCCAAGTGTGGGATTGCTAGATCATATAACTCTATTTTTAGTTTTTTGAGGAACCTCCATACTGTTCTCCACGACGGCTTGCTCCAGTTGACATTCCCATCAACAGTGTGGGACTGTTCCCTTTTCTCCACACCCTCTCGAGCATGTGTTACTTGTAGACTTTTTTAAGTGTAGACCATTTTGACTGGTGTGAGGTGTTGATTTGCATTTCTCTAATAATTATATGCTGCCATCCTGGTTGGTCTCTCTCAAGAGCTTGTTTATTGGGCATTCACTCTGGGTTTCACACTGTACTAGGCTCCACAGACAAAGTAATTAGCCTCCAATTAAAATAAATAAATTTAAAGTAAAAAAAAAAACTTAGGAGGCAGTGTTTGTCCGCAAGAAGCTGACAACTTTCCTAAGAAGATAGGACCACGCATACAAAGAGTCTAGGTTGGGCGGATTGATTCCTGGTAGTTAATCCAACCATTGGCTTCCCTGGGGCTAAGTGGGTAAAGTGTCTGCCTGCAGTGCAGGAGACCTGGGTTCGATCCCTGGGTTGGGAAGATCCCTTGGAGAAGGAAATGGCAACCCACTCCAGTACTCTTGCCTGGAAAATCCCATGGACTGAGAAGCCTGGTAGGCTGCAGTCCATGGGGTCACTAAGAGTCAGACACGACTGAGCGACTTTCCCTAACCTAACCTAATCCAACCATTGTAGCCATGACACTGGCCTTGGGTTGGGACTGACGGTTTATTTGTTCATTAAACTTTATGACTTGTTTTCTCTTGAGATTAAAAGTGGAATTTCAGGACTTTCCAACAACCTTCCCGCCAACAGGCTCCTTATTTGGCATCTATATCTTTTAGATGTACCCATTCATGTATTTGTTTACTCATTTAGTCATTCAGTTATTACTGATTATGTTCAATGTCATGTATTAAATACAGATGTCTCCAAAACCTGAACTTCTACCCAATATGATACATTTCCTCTCTGTAACAAGAAAGGGGACCCTCCATGTAGTCCATGCCCAGACAGAAGGGAAAGTCATCCTTAGCCTCTCCCCAGTGATTAGGCTGATGAGGCACCAGAGTAACCCCACATCAGAGCCCAGCAGGGTCTACTGAAGACCCTGAAATGTACAGGGAAATATCTCTGAATTAGCAAATGGCTTTGTCAGTCTCTGGGTCACACCCACCTGGGGCCTTCTCTGTGAAAGGAGCTTCCGTTCCAAGCCCAGCCATGTGGCAGAGAGGCAGTGGGACAGCCTTCCCAGCTCTCTTTTTCTGATTGTTACTCACGTGAGGAGTCAGCAGTGCAATTGTTGTTTTCTCTCTGGTGCCCTCTGGGGCCTTGCCCAGTGTTCTGCATGGAATCACAGCTCAGGAAAGGCTTGGTGGTGGGTGATGTCCCACAGAAACCTGAAAATTCATTCTCCACCTCTTTCTGGTGTGCCTGGCCACAGCTGATGCTCATCCAATCTGGGCTCCCAGTCCGTGGCTCCAAGGCAAGCCTGTTTGGGCCCCTCACAAGGAACCATAAGAACAGCTAACATTTAGCAGTTGACTCAGCATTTTATATGCATGAGCTTATTTAATCTTCGCCACTTGTCTGGGAAATGTCTAATGCTGGCCTCATTTTGCTTATAAGGAAACCAAGCCTTGGAAAGGATAACTGTTGGTACTGCGCCATTCGCAAGCTTAGACTAGGCCCTTCACTGTGCTTTTCTCTTCTCATCCAGGGGTACCACCGACCTCGGCACTACATTGCAACTCAAGGTAAGAGCCGAAAGGGCCCTTGCCTTACGTGGGGGGAGTGGAATAAGCTTCCACCAGCCAAGACGTTACATAGGAGCAGGGCTGGAGAGGCTCCAGAGGGCTTTAGGTTGCCCATTTGTTTGTTTGGGAAGGAAGGAGGTGACAGGTTCAGCAGTGGAAGTGGGGGAGAGACGTAAGGGAGGAAGGAGGGAGGTGTCACTGGGAAATGGTCAAGAGAGATGGGCCCTGGCCCAAAAGCATTGGCCCCAGGCACATGCCATCAATATCCACCACCCCCAACTGGAGCTGATGGTGTCTTATCTCCCCAATGGCTGAACACCTAGAAGAAACAGGAGGCTGACTCTCCTAGAAAGCAGCTTACTAGGGTGTTATCAGAAGATCTAAAAATTACTCTCCCTCTCAGAGTGTTCTGGGAGGAAATCCTGTGGGCGATTACATATGTGGGCAATGACATATATAAAGATACCTACCCTTCACAGTGTTATCTACTAGGAAGACAAGGGAAAAATCTTCCGTGCCCAACAAATGTTAGATTGGTTAAAGTGTGATACTTCTATATTATGGAAAAAATTATGCAGCTATGAAAAATTTCATGGTGAGAATTTTTAAGGGCATGGAGAAATGCCTATAGTAGATACAATGCTTCTTATAATAAATACATACAAATATATTTATATAGAGAAATGGCATTCCAAATTTTGTATCAAAAGGATATATTACTCTTGTAATTTTAAAAACACTGAAGGCCCAGGACATTAAAAGAGAATTTCCAAGGACTCTCAGATCCTATCTCCCATTTCTTTTCTTTTTTTTTTTTCTTTTTTGCCCTGCTTTCTGCCCAGGCTCCAGGCAGATGCATTTGTCAAGCTGAGAACTGGGCCTCTTCACTTTGTGTTCTCAGCATCTGACTCCTGGTGGCTCCTCTGCCCTCTCACCCCACCCTCACCTCAATTTCCTTCCCATCTCTCACTGAGGATCTATAGCCCAATTTTTGAAAATTCCCTTAAGCTATGTTATTTACCCCAAATACAAGATGGTGGGTTGGTGGGAAAGTGGAGCCTCTGGGAGGAGTCTGAGCAGGGGAACAGTAACAAGGAGAAGCTGCGGGCATGCAGACCCGGCACATTGGAGCGCAGCTGTTCTCAGGCCCCAGGCTCAACTACTTGGGTGTCCAACAGGGAAGGCTGACCTCACTGTGATTCACCCATCCGGAGCCTTCACTGAGCAGCCGCGAGGGACAAGCCTCTTGTCTGTTTCCTGGCAGTTTCAGCCTTTGACCCTGTCCCGTCCTCTGTTGGCAGGTCCCATGCAGGAGACCGTAAAGGACTTCTGGAGAATGATCTGGCAGGAGAACTCGGCCAGCATCGTCATGGTCACAAACCTCGTGGAAGTGGGCAGGGTAAGCCCCCTCCCGTGGTGCCTGGATAGAGGATGCTGGCTGGCGAGCCACTGCCCAGCATCTCTGTTCCAAGTGCCTCTCGTTCCGCATTTCACCCTCCTGGCCCCTACCAGGGAGAAACCCTCCCTCCTGTTCATACTCGAGGAATGAAGGTCTCTACCCTTCAAACCCCACCCCCACCCCTTTCTCCACCCTCATGCTCTGCTGATGCCATCATCTCGTAGACTGAGGAAATCACAGCCATCAGATGTGAACTCTCATCTTCACACTGCAAAGCTGCATTCTACTCATGTCTACAACCATCTTCTCATTCTTCCCCTCTATTATTGGGCTGGACCACAAGACCTGCTTGTTTCTGTTGACCTTCAATGGTAGACTATTGGCTCTTCTTACGGCCCAGCCTCATATGATAAAAGAAACGATTCTCGCCCTTTCAAAGGCAGTCCTAGTGCCCTGAATCACAGATTCCGCTCAAAAATTTCTCATCCTTCCCCTCTCACTTGGAAAGTAATTCTTTCCCATTGCTAGATCATTTTCCTCAGCATACAAACATCCTGAGTACCTTCCCCCTTAAAAACGGAAAACAAGCAAACAAAACTGCTTCCTCTTGTCCCTGCTTTTCTGCCCAGCTCTGAAGACCCACACAAAGGTTCTGCTTCTTCACTTGCGTTTTCTTCCACCCACTCCAATAGCTGTTCCCTCCATCCCAGCATCAGTCAGTGTCTGCAGCATCCTTCATGTCGACACATCCAGCGGCCATTCCTCTCTTCTCCTGACACGCAGTCTCAGCAGCATCTGACCCTCTGTTCCTCGAAGCTTTGACATTCTTCAGGGTCCAGACCTTGGTCTCTCACTCTGTTCATCTTGACTCTCTCCTCTGTGCTCCTTAGCGACTCCTAGGGCTTAAAAATGGAACTGCTCTTGCCAGCTCACTTTCACCTACTGGATAAACTGTGGCGTGTGTGGTGTGGGTGGGCTGCTGGGTTTAAAGGCAGGGTGCACAGACACTAGAATTAAGAAGGGCTCTTTACTTATCACATGCGCTAACTAAAGAGTGCACAGGTAAGTTTTTGTTTTGGAAAGAACCAGATAATCCAGTAAAATTAAAAGAGTCCCAGCCTCCAAGATAATGGGCAGGGGGAGGATCTGGGCTGTCAGTTGTAATTCTCGGCTGTGGACATCTCATGGCCTAATAGTTTAGGGCCGGAAAAGGCTTTGTTCTCGAGCCCACTCTTATTGAGTCCATTCCCCAATTTTACAGATGAGGGAACAGACCTCAAGGTGGGGAGTAACTGCCATAAAGTCATTTAGACAGAACCTAGCCACTGTCTCTTGACCATTGACTCTCATTCTAGAGGTCATGATCAAGACCACTCCCCAGTGACTCTGGCTCAGGGAGCAGCTACTGTGACCACACATCCAGCCCAGGATTTAAGAATTCAGAAGCACATTCTAGCCTGTTCTATGGATGTCCCCACTGAAGACAGATTTCCTTGATTATGAGTCTAATTTGATTGGGGGAAGGGACGGGAGAGCCATCTCTTCGTGGAGTTCCGAGAAGGAGCCAAGTTCTCTGCCAGACACGGGACATGCATTGTGTCGCTTTATCCTCCCAGCAGTCGTCCCGGGATGATGTTCCTGGTCATTATTCAGATGGCCTGGCTTTGCATCCTGGCTCCCCCACCCTTACTGACAGTTGATCCGGAGCAATTTTCTTAGGTTCCCTTGCTTCCGATTCCTCATCTGTAAAACGAATAGGGCTGATAATAATATCTACTTCATCAGAGTATGGCGACCAGTCATTAAAGTAATCTGTGTAAAGCATTCATAGAAGACTTAGTCAGCAGGGCTAGAGGGAGTAAAAGCCATTAGACAGTGTTAGCTGCCAGTCATCACAGGAAGCCGAGGCTCAGCGAGGTCTCAGGACTTCCTGGAAGCGACACGGCGTTAGAACAAACTGCATCCATCTGCCTCCACACTCTGTGGCACTAAACCAGCATTTCCCTAAGTGGGTTCCATGGGCTGCTAGTCTGCAGGATGCTTAGCTAGCAGAGGGTTCGATGGTTAAATATGTTTGGGAAATGCTGTGGACTCTTCGCCCCTTTCGGAGAAATTGCAAAGATGTTAGCGTTAGCACATTCAAGCAGCTGAGCAGTCCTGTAGCAAAAGCAGCCTATTTAACTTTGTTTAATCCAGCATTTCCCAAACTCATTTGACCACAAAACCTGTTTTTGTTTGTTTTTTTGTTTTTTTTTTTTTACCTAACACCTATCAGCACCCAGCGGGACACACTGTGGGAAATGTCACTCTGGGCCGCGCGGCGTCCCCTGGAATGGTAATACTTTTGTTCTTTTAAGGGGAAAACCATCTCTTTCTCCTCCCGCGGCATGTGACTCACAGCAAGCTGTGGGAATCGCTTGTTCACAGCGTCGCACCCACTCGCGGGGCAGAGAGCAGTGGCAAATGTCTTCCTTCAGAGCCCAGCACCTGCCTTCCTTTGCCCAGCCACAAGCCTTTTTCCTTAAGGCCCACAAGCCCCACCTTAACGTCCCTCTCCCAGCTACGTCCGCTTCCACCTCTGCACTGTTTCCCACCTTTTATTCTCATCTCTGCTGGTATCACTCAGCTGCCCCAGCCTATTGCAGAAAGAGGACTCTGCCAAAGGCAGAAAACTGGCCACATGACCTTGGACGAGTCACCAAACCTCCCAGTGTGAGTGTGATGCTCACCTGTACCATGGGGAGGGCTCACCCAGATCTGGTTGATCTCTTAGTGTGATCATGGGTTTGAAAAGTACCAGGAACTCTGCCAAGGAAGTTACCCCATTAATTCCCCACACCTCTGGCTCTTCCGGAGGCCAGCCTGTCCCCGTGCATTTTGCCCCTCCCCAGCCCTCCCTGGCCAGCTGGGAGGGCGTCCCTGGTGGCTCAGTTGGTAAGGAATCTGCCTGCAATGCAGGAGACAGGTTCGATCCCTGGTCAGGAAGATCCCCTGGAGAAGGACATGGCAACCAACTCCAGTTTTCCTGCCTGGAAAGTCCCATGGACAGAGGAGCCTGGCAGGCTACAGTCCATGGGGTCACAAAGAGTCAGACATGACTGAGCAACATAACAGTTTCACTTGGCCAGCTGGGAACCCCTTGACTGCAGGTCCATTGAGGTCGCCCTTGAATTTGTTAGGACGGGAAGGCCAGATGAGACGGCCGCTCATACTTGGTATCCGCTCATTCATACTGTCCCTGTCCTTTCCTGCAGGTGAAGTGTGTGCGCTACTGGCCTGATGACACGGAGGTCTACGGAGACATCAAAGTCACCCTGATCGAAACAGAGCCCCTGGCGGAGTACGTCATCCGCACCTTCACCGTCCAGAAGGTGAGCAGCCTGCAGCTGAGCACAGCCTGCCCCCCACGCTAGCCAGCTTGTTTGCTCATTCAGGACTCATGGTGACTGAGGGCTGCTCTGCCCCCATCCTGTACTGGGTGCCAGGGGGAGATCAGGAGTCAGCATAGATGTGGGCCCTGCTCCAAAGGATCTCACCCCTAGCAGGAAGGACAAGTGGAATTCACTAGATTAAGGGATAGACTAAAGACATACAGTGATAAAAGTCACAGAGGAAACATGCCAAGAGGGGAAACAGAAATCCGCGGGAGGACGAGGTGGCCAGAGAGGGCTTCCTGAAGGAGAAGGCGTTTAAGCAGGCAGTGAAGGGCGAGAGCGAGCCAAGGGAAGAGCAGGAGGAGTATCATCCCAGGCAGGGGGAGACTCATGCGGAGTCTGGAGGGGAAAGAAAACCTTGACATGTTCTGGGCCTGTGCTTCTCAACTGAGGGTAACTCCATCCCACCAGTGTCTGGAGTCATTTCAGTTGTCAAAACCATAGTTGCCATTTTATAAAATCACCAATATTGATGATCCAAGTGGCCACAGGACTGAGGATGCAAAAGCATTGGGATGTCAATGCTCTGAGAACTGTACACTAAGCCTAACTCCACTGCATATCCACGAGGGTACACCATCATCCTGGTGTGCCCCGGGACCACCCTGGCTCTAGCATCGAAAGTCCCATACCCTGGGAAACCCCTCAGCCCTGGGCAAACTGACCAAGTCACTTAGTTACTGAATGCCAGCTGCCCATCGCCTGCTCCCAAGGGGCATGTATAGCTGAGGGCAACTCTGTGAAGCAGGGATAACTGTGAGCTGTTCATAGCCAAGGTCAAGGGAGCTGGGGATGGGTACACTGGCCCAGGAAAGAGCATCTGGGTGGGCATCAGCACCTTCTACACAGCCCCCCGACTCACCCAACCATACTCATCCTCCACGTAGCAGCTGCTATGATCCTCCCCAAGTGCCCATCTGGTGATGCCCTTCCCCTTCTGTGCTACCACCTGGGAATCCTCCCCACGGCTCCCCAGTGTCTCTAGGATAAAGTCTGGAGGTCTTAAAGTGGAATACCAAGCCGTTCAGGACCGAACCCCCGCCAGCCTCCCACCCCTTAGGCCCCGCTGCCCATCACTGCCTGTCTTCCACTCTCCTCTGGAGCTGCTCTGGGATGTCTGTGATTCTGTTCATGGACTAGGCTAAGTCCTGTCCCTGGACCTTTGCCCCAGCTGCTGCTTTGCCTCAGAATCCCTCCAGCTCTTCACTGTGTATCACTCAGGCCTCAGTGTATCATAACATTAGGAGGACAGACTGTGGAGCCAGACAGCCAGGCTTTAGATTGTAACTTTACAGCTTACTGGTTGTGCAACCTTGGACACATTTCTTAACCTTGCTTTAGTCCCACTGTCCTCATCCCTAAAATAGAGAGGATGATATGAGGATTAAACGAATGAATACATTGAAATCAGAAAAATAACAGGCACACAGTTGATGCTTCATAAACATCAGCTATATATTTTCACTGTTAATATGTTTCAAGACTCAGGCACCCCTTCCTTCGGGAAGCCTTCTCTGATTTCTCCTCTCCCTAATGGGGTTACACACTCCTTTCTGTACTTCAGTGGAATTAAAGGTCCACTTTGGGGCCTGTCTCCCCCATTACACCATGCCCTGTTCCAGGGACGGGGACTATGGTTTTATTTCCACCTTCCTAATGCCTAACACAAGGCTGGGCACAGATAACCCACCCTGACTATCTTGGAAAAATGAACCATCAAATACCCTTCCTATTCAGCATCTCTAATATCTGCAGGAGATTGCTAAGTAGAGAAAGACGGTTAGGGGGCACTTGACTGGACTAGTTGAGAACCGTCCTTTAGCCTGAAGTGGGAGGGGAGGGGAAGGATGGGAGCATGAGGCCCCACCGTCCCCATCAGCCAGAGAAGTTCTGCTTTTCTTTGTTTCATATTTTATCATCCCAAATAAGAATCTAGTTCATAAAGAAGTCTGCCTTTCTGACTTTGAAAGTCATGGAGACTGTGGTAGACAAGACTGGAGAACTGAAGAACACCAGTCCTCTGACACCGAAAGGCCTCATGTTCCCTGGAAACAGCTTGAACTGGAGTCAAAGGCTACCATCTTTCTGAATCTGTTCTGCTGAATATAAGTCCCATAAAGCATTTATCAAAAGAGGGTCCTGTGGGCAAACAGCGTGGTGTTATCAGAGCCCTTGGGAACTCAGCGTGCGCGTCAGCACAGCTCAGGCCCTGGGAAGTCCTGCAGGGCTGACCTGGAGCGGCCAGTTTTACCATATGTACTTCCCGAGTTCCTGGACGTGGCAGATGCGGAATCCCTGCAACACCTATCATCCCTCAGAGGGCCTTGTCCTCCCTGACAGCAGGGAGGCTGGCTGTGGCTGCTCGTGGCGTCGGGGCTCACTGTGGGTGCTGGGTAGGGCGGGGAGGGGGGCAGCAGCTGGAGGAACAGAGGCCCGTTCTCTCCTCAGAAAGGCTACCACGAGATCCGGGAGCTCCGGCTGTTCCACTTCACCAGCTGGCCCGACCACGGCGTCCCCTGCTACGCCACCGGCCTCCTGGGCTTCGTCCGCCAGGTCAAGTTCCTCAACCCCCCGGAAGCCGGGCCCATAGTGGTCCACTGCAGGTAAGCGAAAGCCCCCAAGCAAGGGGGCCTCTGCCACCCTGCCATCTCAGCAAGGGGTGCTCCAGTGGCCTTTAGTCTTTGCTTTACATGCACCCTGCCTGTGTCCCCTCTGCCCAGCCCTTTCTGCTGAGACCAGGGTCCTGAGGGCTAAACAACCACAGCCATAGTAGCGGTAGCAGCTGGTCATTGTTGCTGTTGCCCTGAGGGCACGGCCTGGGCTCTGACAGCATCTGCTCCACATGCACTTCACCCACGTCACTTCGTTTACTTCTCACCCAACCTTGCGAGGTGGCCGTGGTTATCATTCCCATTTTACAGATGAGAAAACCAAGGCACTGAGAAGGTAGATGCTTTGTTCAGGTCGCACAGGTATGAAATGGCAGAACCAGGGTATTAAACACGATTTTTGCCCAGATGCTCCCCCTCAGCTCCTTGGTATGGTGGTGGGGTGCCCCCTGGAAGTATGCTTTTCTTCATTTCTGTATTTTAAAAATCAGTTACTGGCCTACAGGATCCTTCATAGAGAGAAAATGGACAGTGTCAGGTTTACCTTATTATGGAAAAGGGATATTTTCAGCTCTGACCCAGAAAGTCACACTGGGAATGACAGGCACGTCTTAGAATCCTCCGGGATGGAGATGCATTGTTGTGTCAAGGGCATCCGGAGTCAGAGGAGGGCAGATGTCCGGACCTGAAGGCCGGCGTGCTCGCTCCCTCCCTCCCAGCGCCTCTCTTTTCCAGTGCGACCTTGGGCCCAGTCCCTCTTTACAGACCCCGCGTGCTCTTAACTGCACGCAGGTTACTTCTGCCCTGACAGTGCCCACATCACTCAAGGTCTCGAGCCGGATCAAGGAGAGACAGCACGGGCTACAGCTGTCTCAGAGCCCCTTTCTCAGGCAGTGTCCATGTGCCTTTATCACAACAGCAGTGTGTGAATCAGAAACCCCATTTCGCAGATGAGGCCACTGAGGATTAGGAAGGCATACTGATCACCCTCTGGACTCTAAGCATTCTGCATATATCTCTGCTTTACATCTCATGACAATCCAAGGGCAGTAAAATGTTCACCATCAATGACTGGATGGCATCATTGACTCAATGGACATGAATTTGAGCAAGCTCCGGAAGATGGTGAAGGACAGGGAAGCCTGGCGTGCTGCAGTCCATGGGGTTGCAAAGAGTCGGACACAACTGGGCATCTGAACAAGTCCCATATCCCAGAGAGCAGCCAGAGCAGCAGAAGGGAGAAAGGGAGACAGTGGCGAGTGTTTACCAGGCCCTCCTCGCATGATGCCACATGTCTGTGTCTCCATAGCAACCCACCCTGTCACACCTGAGCAGGGTGGTACCCCGTCCCGAGGCAGTCCTGGAGATTAGATGAGTTGGCCAACATATACCTTGTGGGCTTCCCTGGTGGCTCAGATGGTAAAAAATCTGCCTACAGTGCAGGAGACCTAGGTTTGATCCCTGGGTCGGAAAGATCCCCTGGAGAAGGAAATGGCTACCACTCCAGTATACTTGCCTGGAGAATTCCATGGACAGAGGAGCCTGGTGGGCTACAGTCCACAGGGTCGCAAAGAGTCAGACACGATTGAGTGACTAACACACACTGAGTGATACATTATGTACCTCAGAGAATTCCAGACATATAGTAAGCACTTACAAATATTACTCTTCTCTGCATCTCCATGCTGTCCCCTCCCCAGACAATTAGCCCTTCAGGGAAAGAACCATGTCTGACTCATCTTTGCCTCGCTGCTCCTGAGCCCAGCATCCAGTGCTCAATAAATATTTGTTGACTATAAGTAGCAACCGTTTATGAGAAATGGCTGTGTAGCCAGGCACAGGGTGAAGCAATTTGCACGCATTGTGCTTTATCAACATAATTTCATGCAATTTACATGTATTGTGCTATTAACGCTATTATTATCAGCCTCGTTCTATGGATGAGGGTATTGAAACCCAGAGAGATTAAGTCATTTACTCAAGGTCACACAGGTAGTAAGTGGTCAAGTCAGGATTTGATCCAAAGGGTCTGACCCCAAATAGTAAGTGCTTAATTGCTATGGGAAGCTGAAATGAACAGATCAGTCCTCCCAAGCTCCCCGTAGGAAGGAGTGTTACATATGCGAAAACTAAGGCTCATAGAAACCAGGCAGCTTGTTCAAAAGAGAGAGCTGAGGCTCAGTTTAGTCACTTGCTCAGGTCTCCAACACTGGGATTCTGTCTGAATCCCAGACAGAGCATTCTGTCTGACCTGTGCAGCATACTGCCTGTCTGCAGGATCCTCAAGGACAGAGCTAGCCCCACCCCAGGGTCCCTAACGCAGACCCCTGTCCTCTCTTGCAGTGCCGGAGCCGGAAGGACCGGCTGCTTCATCGCCATCGACACCATGCTCGACATGGCCGAGAACGAAGGGGTGGTGGACATCTTCAACTGCGTGCGTGAGCTCCGGGCCCAGAGGGTCAACCTGGTGCAGACGGAGGTGAGTCCCAGGACGGAAGCTGGCCTTGCCCCCCACAGCCCGGCCAAGGAGGAGCCAGGGCTGGAGGCGTCCTACAGGAAGAGACCTGGGCATGGGAGAAACAGGAGGGGCTGGACACGTGGCTGGCTATGGTGAGACCATCACAGAAGCTAGGACAGCCCTGCCAGCCTAAGGTCCCCCAGATCAAGGACTCCCACCAGTGAGGAAGGTGCTGGGGGCCCTATCTCTGAGGGCATCTAAGCAATGACTGAATGGCAAGTTTCAGGCATTCTCTGAATAGGGTCCCTGCCTTGGGTGAAGGAGAAGAGAGAGAAGGAAAGGACTGGCATTTACTGAACGCTTACTGTGTGCTGAGTATCGTGTGAGGCCATGCAGGAATGGCTCACTCGGTAAAGTTACTGAGTTCCTGAGCCAGGCTCCAGGGACTCCAAGAGAGAGAACACACAACCCCTGCCCACAAGGGAGAGGCAGGCCTCCAGGGGTCCTGATGGAGAGCCCCAGGTGTGAGGGACAGGGAAGCGGTCCATCTTTATCGCCAAGCTCCTACTTTGTGCCAGCCATCACCCCAGGTCCTCTGTATTCAGGGTATTCTTTCTGCTCCTTATAACAACCCTAAGGGGTAGCTCCTGCTAGTACCCCCATTTTATAGATGAAGAAACAGAAATGGTGTCCCCAAAGCTTCACATAGCCACATAGTGGTAGGACTTAGGACCCGGTGACCCCAAGACCCACGTGCTTTCCCCTGAACCGCACCGTCTCCCCAGGAAGCCTTTTCTGCCAACCCCACTCCTGGAAGCCCTGGTCTCCCCATCTTCTGGTTCTGATGCAGCTGTAGGTGCCCAGGCGGCAGCATTGGGGCAGATAGCTGCATCTATCATCAGCCTGCAGGGAGAAATCCCACCACGGCCCTGGGCCTGGCTGGTCCCCACTGGCTCTGCGGGCAGTCTCCTCACTTTCAAGCTGTTAGACCCATCCAGGCTCCAAGCTAGCTCCCACAGGCCGGGTGGAGGCTTCTTGGCAAGGCTGCTTTATCTGCCGTGAGGTTCGTGCACGTGGAAGGCAGCTGCTGCCTGGCCTTAGACGCATCACGGTCTCTGCTGTCAGGTAGGGGAGACAAACATTCTAAGAGCATCATGATGCCTCTGGTAAACATTTCAGATGAAGAGATGGGCCGACTCCTGCAGAAGAGTCACTCAACAGATGTTTGTTAAGGGCCTGGAAGTAATAGCACCAGCTTCTGCCTGATGGGCTTGGAGCAGACTCTCCTGAGGGAATGAGACCTTGAAAGTGTAGAGAAGGGGGATGGTGTCCAGGAGGATTGGGGCAGGCGCAAAGAGCTGGGCTGCCAGAGGGGGGTGACCTGCGCTTCCAGAGCAAAGCCTGAGGCCAAGAGTGGAGCGCCAGTGGTTTACCTGGAGGCCGATCCCAAGGCTCTTGGGTCGGCGAGTGGGGAACTGAAAGACGGGCTCGTTAACACTGCGAAAGTATTTTACAAGCTGTTTGACCCTGTAGACAGCTGGAGCCCAGTCCTGCCGGGAGAACTCTGAGATGGTGAGGAGCAGCTCTTTAGGTCTCCCATCCAAGAGGCAGGGAACAGGCAGGCGTTCACCCCCAAGTCTCCACCTGGCATTGCTTGAGGCCTCCTTCCCAGGGCAGGAACTGTTCAGGCCTGCTGGCTCGTCCTGCACGCACAGCCCAGGTGTGCCCTCCAGGGCCAGAAATAAAGGCCCTCGGCAAGAACCTTGGAGGATTTGCAGTGAGCAGCCTTCAATAGGGAGAGGTGAAAGGATGGGCCACGGGCTGGACACAATTAGCCCCTTTCCAGAAGTTTCTAATTTTACACAGGGACTCTTAACACAGGGAGCAAAACAGCACAGCTCAGAGAGCTACCAGGAAACACAGCTGCTTGGCCCTTTAGGTCACAGGGCAGAAAACAGTGATTCTGCAGCATGAGGCACGCCCACCCCTGGGAGGCGCAGGGTGGGCCGTGGACAGCAAGCTCCAGGCCCCGCTCCTGCTCCAGCACCCTGACTCTGCCCGCTCCACCCGGCAGGAACAGTATGTGTTCGTGCATGACGCCATCCTGAAGCGTGTCTCTGCGGCAACACGGCCATCCCGGTGTGCGAGTTCCGCTCCCTCTACTACAATATCAGCAGGCTGGACCCCCAGACCAACTCCAGCCAGATCAAAGACGAATTTCAGGTACGAGCACATCCCAGGCTCCGTGACCCAGCCAGCGTCAGTGCCGCTGAGCACAGTCCCGGGACTTTCCTTGCAGGAACAGCTGTGTCTGTATCCTTCCAGTGTCTGCAGCTGAGAAGGAATTTCAGAACAGAAAATGCACAACCATGAGCAGCTACTCCCTGGCCGGTCACTCAGTGGCTGCTGACACCTGGTTATTGTTTTCTTTTTTGTTTGTTTTTTTTTACTTAAAAAACACTGTGTTTTGGAACTACTTCTAGTCCAGGTTGTGGGTGGAGACACACAGGTGTGAATTTCATGCTCTTTCATCCCTGGAAGGACTCAGGTGTCTCAATATTTCTGTACAATTGGAACGTGTCCTCGATCCTCACAATTCAAAAGTGGGGTCTCGAGATGAGTGGCATCAGCTTCACCTGGGAGCTTGTTCGAGACGCAGAACCTTGGGTCCCATCCGGCCCGACTAAACGAGAATCTGTGATTTAACAGTATCTCCAGGTGATTCAGATGTACATTAAACTTTGCAAAGCATCACCTGAGGGCGCAGCTCAGGCAGAGCAGGTGCCCCTTGGAGCCCAGGATGGTGACAGCTTCGGTCTGGAGGCCTGGACTTGAATCACGGAGTGAGGCAAAACCAGAGCCCAGCCCATTGTCCCGAGGTCAGTGTCAGGGTCGTGTCTGGGCAACAGGAGCTGAGAACAGGCAGGGGGAACAGGGACACCTCAGGACTAAAGGGGCCAACGCAGGTCCCTGGTTCCGTGGGCAGATCCCGCAGCCTGGCCACCATCTAGTGCTACTTCCAACAAGTAGACTCGGTTGATTGCAAGTAGAGTCAGCACTGATGGGGGAAGGGTGGGGTGCTTGGAGCCCTGGTGTTGCACAGAGTATCTAGTCTGTTGGCTGGGGCCTTCGGTTCTGGTCCCACACTTGCCGGACTTACTCTGCCAAACACAAGCCCTGGAATTTTGTACACATGCTGGAGCTCCCTCCCAGGGGGTCCCTCACCCATCCTGGGCAACTCATCTAAGCATCCTTCCATTCTCACACATTCTGTCTCAGGGGCATGCTGGCAGAATCCCTCCCCTCAGTCTGTGACACTTCAAGTGAGGCTTAAAAGTCATTATGGGATTCCCTACCCCCATGCCCCACCTGTGACCTCTGTTTCACACAGGATGGCTGAGAGGAGTACTTAGGTCAAATGATGGGCAGGTGTTCAGAGACTGGGTCTAAGCCCCCACGGGGGTTTGCCATCCCTGCAATTTGGGCCCTGCAGAGGCGTGCCCCAGCCCCTGGCAGAGGCTCTCAGCCCCCAGGGCCCAGATCAGCCAGCAGGAGAAGACGAAACATCACCACGGACGAGAACAGTCCTGGGAAAGGGTCTGGAGGGCAGACTTGGAGGATCGATGGAGGGAGGTCAGGCTGAGTTTGTTGAGGGGAGACTGTCTAAGCCATGGCTGCCGACCTGCTTTGCACCTCTCAGACCCTCAACATCGTGACTCCTCGCGTCCGGCCTGAGGACTGCAGCATCGGACTGCTGCCCCGGAACCATGATAAGAACCGGAGCATGGACGTCCTGCCTCTGGACCGCTGCCTGCCCTTCCTCATCTCGGTGGATGGAGAATCCAGCAACTACATCAACGCCGCACTGATGGACGTAAGCTGAGCCCTGCCCGGGAAGGCTCCTGGCTGGCATTCCGGGGAAAAGCTTCTTCCCGAGGGGAGGCAACTGCGGCCTGGGAGGATGGGCCCTGACTCCCCCTCCACCCCCCGCCCCGACTCCAGTCAGCCTCTCCTTCTGATCTTGTTGGTCCCAAAGACATTTCTCCCCCTGAAGGCTCTGGTACAAACCTTTATCTAAGCGCTGTGCTTTTAACTGCTTTGCATTTATAAAGATCCTGGAGAGAGTAGATCAAAAGCTTAACGTGAGTCCATGACAGGACAGTGAGGCCACAGACCTGACTAGTCCCCCTTCCTGCTACCTGCAAGCTGACTGGCAGCCTGAAGCTCAGGAAACATTCTGCATGCCAGCCAGGTTCCTACTGTTCTGTTAGCAGCCCTGCCTCCTGCTTTCTCAGCGTCAAGTCCCAGAAGGCCTGGTTTGGGATGAGGGGTCGTATTCCTCCCCCAGAGGTTCTGTGCTCCTGACTCAAACACACCTCTCCTGGGTCCTCCAGCTAATTCCGGTTGTCACCTCCCCAGTTCTGGGTGTAGAGATGTTTGCAGCAGGAAGGAAGCGTGTATCATCTGGTCTCGTCCACACACTTTCCAGCAAAGGAAACTGAGGCCAGAGAGAGAGAGAGACTCGCTCAAAGACGCGCAGAGCACAAGTCACAAAGCCAGAACCTAGGACTCCTATTTTACAGTTTAGAACTTATTCCTTGAGCCTCCCCTCAGTTTGCTTGATTCAGTAAGACACAGACATCTTGCCTCCCAAGATTCCAGACCAAGAATAACATAAGCCTTCCAGGCCCTTCTCCTCATCTATGCCTGAAATCAAGTCCATCCAGCCCACATGAACCTCCATCTTACTTAGAACAGGAAGGAACATGGCGTAGTTTCTCCTGAGGTCAAGGCCAACCAACTCTCTGATCCCCTGATTCTCTGGAACTTTCTCCCCAAGCATCCTAAGTGTTGGAAGCAGAGGGATGACTAGAAGTCAGTGCCTATCTCAGCTCTGGGGGGCCTCCCGCAGCCTGTGCCCACAGGGTGCCCAGGTCCTCCAAGGAAACCTGGCTCTGGGTCCAGAAGCAGGGAGTCTTGCTTGCTCGATCAGATAAAACAGGCGGATGTGGAGGCAAGACCTCTGGCTTTAGCTTGGAGTCTTCCGAGATCAGTTATGCGTGTGTGTGTGTGTGTGTGTGTGTGCGCGCGCGCGCGTGTGCATGTGCAGATGTGTGCACATGAGGTGAGAGATGGGGTCGGGGTTGTACCCACACCTCCAAGCCCTTCCCAGCTTTGTCTCCCACTTCTCCCAACTCCCCCTCCCTGCCTTCCTCTTCCAAGGATCAAGCAGGCTCCTGGCCTCTGCTTAGTAGGTTAGATGCTGCCCAGAGTCAAATGCCTTCTGCCAGACTCTGATGCTGATTGTATTCTCTTTGTCCACAGGGCATTTCTCTCGTGAGCCATCACTGGGGTCTTTGCCTTTCTTACAGGGAAAAAAAAAATGAAATCAAGTCCATCCAGCCCACATGAACCTCCATCTTACTTAGAACAGGAAGGAACATGGGGTAGTTTCTCCTGAGGTCAAGGCCAACCAACTCTCTGATCCCCTGATTCTCTGGAACTTTCTGCCCAAGCATCCTAAGTGTTGGAAGCAGAGGGATGACTAGAAGTCAGTGCCTATCTCTGCTCTGGGGGGCCTTCCGCAGCCTGTGCCCACAGGGTGCCCAAGTCCTCCAAGGAGACCTGGCTCTGGGTCCAGAAGCAGGGAGTCTTGCTTGCTCGATCAGATAAAACAGGCGGATGTGGAGGCAAGACCTCTGGCTTTAGCTTGGAGTCTTCCGAGATCAGTTATGCGTGTGTGTGTGTGTGTGTGTGTGTGTGCGCGCGCACCCACACCTCCAAGCCCTTCCCAGCTTTGTCTCCCACTTCTCCCAACTCCCCCTCCCTGCCTTCCTCTTCCAAGGATCAAGCAGGCTCCTGGCCTCTGCTTAGTAGGTTAGATGCTGCCCAAAGTCAAATGCCTTCTGCCAGACTCTGATGCTGATTGTATTCTCTTTGTCCACAGGGCATTTCTCTCGTGAGCCATCACTGGGGTCTTTGCCTTTCTTACAGGGGAAAAAAAAGTCCTTATCTGTATTCCAGCACAGTCTGTGCATTATCTGGTAACCATGGCAGCTTTGCTCCTAGCAGAAAAATATGAAGTCCTCTGGGTTAATTTTTAATGTTTCCCCTGGTAAAGGATGATGTTATCCATGAAATGGATTGCCGGCTGATCCCCGAAACCCGGCAGGAGCACGGATCTCGAACATATTTTCAGATAAGGCTTTGTCAGGCGTGCTGGCCTAATAGAGCATTTATCACAGAGACAGGGAGAAAGGAAAGAAAACTAACATTCACTGAGTGTTGGGCAGCACGTCAGACCCTGGACGTAGACTGTCTCGTCCTGTGTTTGGGTATGACTGTCCCTGATTTTCCATGGTCGGAAAATGAGGTAGTGAAGAGCAGAGAATTTCCATGACTATCTGCAGGTCAGCTAGCTCAGAAAGGGTGGAGCCAGGGGTCTGAACCCCAAGACTTTTGACTCTCAAAGCCGAGATTCTTTCTCATGTCTCAGAATGTTTGCAGACCAGCTGTCTGCAGCTGGAGCCTGGCTTTGGGGGAAACTCCGTATTCATTTCTGCCAGATTCAGTTCTCCTAGACCCACTGGTAGAAGGCCCTTGGGGACAAGACCCCATCATGCATCTGTGGCATCCCCAGTTTCAAGGCATTTTCTTTGCTCCCAGGACACCAGGAGATGACAGAACAATAGAAAGTGCTGTAAGTTTCCTATTTGGCAGAGTTTTTTGCCAGAGATTTTTTTCCTGGTTGCAGTGTGCAAACTCTTTCCCTCACCATCCTCCTGCCGGTTTTAAACTCCACTGAAAACAGGCACAAACTATGGTTCAAGAAAGCTTGCTGAGAATATGGGTTACTTCTCAGGTTCTACAAACCATTAACCAAGCAAAGACACTCCCTAAGCTTTTCAAACGCCTTCTTACAAATACTGCAATAAACAGCACCCAGGTAGCGCTTCAGATGTAGTCCAGACTCACCCAGTCCGTTTTCTCTGGGCCTCGGTTCCCCAGCCATAGCCCAGGGCTGAGTCTATTCAGTTGTTTCTGGACCTGTACTGGGCATCTAGTGTGTTGGCCTCAATGCTAAAGCTAAGGATGAAGAACCAAGTGAGGGATGTTCCCACCCGCCGGCGGGCTCAGAGCTGGCTCGTCGCTGCTCTTTTCATCTGCACCACAGTCATGCCTTTGGAGTTATGAATCCCATCTTCCAGTTGAAGAACCTGAGATCCAGAGCAATCTTATAGCTTGCCAGCGCACAGCACTGATTTTAAAAAGTCACTCTATAAACACTCTTGAATGCATGCATGGCTGGCTGGATAAACGGATGAATGGGTGGTTTATAATGTGCAACTGGCAAAGCTGGGTTTGAACGTGGTCTGCCTGATTCTAAAACCTGGGCAGCTGCACTGCCCCACTGGCTCACAGGACACATGCCCACCTTCCGCCAGGCCACCTCAGCCCTCATTCAAGCCTTGGGCAGAAGTGAGCCTCTTGAACCACAAGCCCCTTCAGGAGGCTCTCTGAACTGAGCCACGCTCCCCTCCCAGGGGCACAAAATATCCCTTTTATCCCAGGAAGTGTTTTGGCCAGCAGAGCAAATGTGCATCCAGGATATTTCATATTGTAATGGTGATTCTTTGCTGATCTCCAAGACATAAATAATTTATTTGGAAAATCCCCTTCCCAAGTGACACCTTGCCAATGAAATGTCTGAGTTGGGAAGAGAATGAGTTCATTACGAGAAGGTCCCCTTTGCCACCAGGGCACCCAGAGATAAGAACGGGTGAGGGCTTTGTGTCATCTCTCTGGCAGCCTCCTGGGCGGCCGCCTCGTCAGAACATTGCTGACAGGTGTATATTTCACGAGGCCTGTGTCGTTCCTTTCAGAGCCACAAGCAGCCTGCCGCCTTCGTGGTCACGCAACACCCTCTCCCCAACACCGTGGCAGACTTCTGGAGGCTGGTGTTCGATTATAACTGCTCCTCTGTGGTGATGCTGAATGAGCTGGATACTGCTCAGGTAAGAGAAGCCTGGCCCAGCCTGGCCCTGGGTGCTCAGGCATGTTAGGGCAGCCGCGCCCAAGGACTGGAGGAACAGCCCTCTGCTGCCTTTGCCCAACCCAGGTGCCCTCCAGTGGGCTCTGTCTGGCAGGGAGCACCAAGCCAGTCTGCTCAACTTCTGGAAGACACTGGGGATCCCATGCCAGGCCCCCCAGTTCCAGCAGTGACTCCCCCTGCCTATGGGCTTTGTCTAGCCCCCAAACTTCCCAGGACCAGACTCTCTCGCTGCACCCTCCCCAGCGCTGGTGAGAGCCTTGCTCCAAATCACGCAGAGCACAGAGAAGGCTGCCCCCTCCCCCAGTTCTGAGCACCTCCAGGCCTGCAGACTAGCTGACTCCTGGCTGCAGTCGACCACTCCCCTGCTCTCTGATGCAGCCTGACAGAGCCTGGGCTTGAACCTTTGCCCCTGATCACCCCACCGAGGCCTGGCTTTGTCCTGGGTGAGCCTGGTGTCCCAGCAGCCTCCGGGCCTTAGCTCCCCTGCGTGTGTGTCAGCTGCGAGCACCATGTACCTCCAGCGTATATCCGTACTTGGGACGTCAGATACAGGTTGTGGGGCAGCTTCTGGGGCTCACACCCCAATGGAAGGGCAGCCATTTCTGGGTGGAGGCAGTGATGATGGCCTTTGAGGGTTTTCAAAAGCAATCCTATCCCCTTACTCTTGTCTCGAGAGGGCTCCCTATGAGCACTCACCTTGGGTAGGCCTGGTGTGGGGAGAGGGAAAAAATGGGCCTGCACTGTGGTCTCAGCCCTCCAGGAGCTCACAGTCCAGCTGCAGAGTCAGATGAGCAAACTGTCACACCCCCCCTCCCCCCCCGTCATGTGGCAGCTA
>SJXQ01005212.1:31988-93660 GCA_006408695.1 Aepyceros melampus | reverse complement strand
CACACACACACACACACACACACACACCCTTTCTCAATATTCTTCACACACACACACACACACACACACACACCCTTTCTCAATATTCCTCACACACACACACACACACACACACACCCTTTCTCAATATTCTTCACACACACACACACACACACACCCTTTCTCAATATTCTTCACACACACACCCTTTCTCAATATTCTTAATTAGCAGCCAGGCACCACTGCATCATGAAACTTCATCTTGCTTACCTTTGCTATTTAAGAGGGGTGATGAGAGGAAGACCTCTTCAAATCTGTACATTAGCTGTGATCATTATTGTTATTTTTGTTGAACACTGCAAGGTTCGAGAACGATACCAATCACTGGAACTTGGTAGGTGCTGGCACCCTGCCAAGGGCTTTCTTCCCGCGTGTTTTCTCTTCACCTTGAAAACAACCCTATAGGACAAGGGTCGCCAGTGTTCTCTGCAGAAAGAAACAGATACGACATACTTCAGGTTCTGTGGGCTCATGGTCTCTGTCACTACTACTCAGATCTACCGTTAGAGCTTGAAAGAAACCATAGAAAAGATGTAAATGGCGAATGTACCTAAACTTCCTTTACAGACTCAGACAGCTGGCCAGGTTTGGCTAGTGGGCCATGGGGTATGTGAACAAAGGTTATCTCTAAGCTGGAGTCTGGGCCCCACAGCTGGGAGACTTGTTCTTCTCCTCTCTCCCCCCGACTCATCCATGCTGGCTCTAGTTCTGGAGGAAGGATAGAATCAAACAAGGTTTTGCATGTGATGCCCAGGGTGAGTTGGCTGTCAGCAAAAGAAAAACTGATCACTTTCAGGAAATGCCTGCCTCCGTGGTGGCTGTGAGGAGCCACCAGATTGCTGGGGTGGCTGTGGGTCCCCTCTGTCCATTTAGCTCCTCGTCTGCAAGCTCAGCCTAGGCCGAGGCAGACCCCGCTGAGACTCCTGCATCTCCAAACCTTTGATGGGTCTTTGAGTCTCGGCTACATCTTCTGGGCAGTCCTCAGATGAAAAGGCTTTCTAAAACATGCCCTCTCGTCCCGCCGGGCTGGTCCCCGCGAGCCTGCGGCCCAGCCTTAGCTCTCCGTCCCCGCCGGGCTGGTCCCCCCCGCCTGCGGCCCAGCCTTACTCTCCTCTGCGCCCTGGACAGTGTCCGTCGCTGGTCACACCTGGGAGTTGCTATGGGCATCTAGGCCCCTCGGGAACCAGGAGTTGAGGGATCAGGCTTCGCCCTTCTCTGAGCCACATCCCCTGCCACCAACCTTAACATTCTTTCCTGAACTAAAGTCATCCAGGGAGTCCGCAGAGAGAGGGGCATCAAGTGTCTGTCTCTTACTCTTGATGACACTACACACTTAAGAGACAATTTAGGATCTTAGACCAGACTCTCTCAGTCTCGGCACTATGAGACCTGGGGCCAGATTCCTCTCCAGAACACCATCACGGACACTCGAGAGTATTTAGTGGCATCCTGACCTCCACTCATTAGATGGACATCTTTGACCATCAAAAACGTCCCCTGGGAGACCAAGCAGCCTCTGCTGAGAAGCGTCCTCTCAGGGTGAGAAGCAGCGACTGCTTCCTGCTCCCTGCTGCAGGTTCTAATTTCCAATTCCCCCCAAAAGGAGAAACAGCAGCCAAGGTCTCTCAGCACCACAGTGCCACGTCACATTAGCTCTTGGTGCAAGGTAACCATAATTAGCCCCATTTTACAGACAAGAAAACTGTGCTACACAGCTAGTAAGCAGCAGAGACTGCACTTGGACCCGAGCCCGTCTGATGTCAAAACCGACATCTATATGTAAATCTCCTCATGATCTGATGATGAAATGAATGCTATGAAGGTTTTCCCAGAATGGAGAGAACTTGTAGCTGCTCTTCCCTCAATGTTCTATCTAATCCTGACAGCACTGTGTCAAGGTAGCCTGTATTCTCCCCATTTTACAGATGGAGAAAACTGAGGCCCAGCAAGCCTAACAGATGGTTTGAAATCAGCACAGCAAAGATGTTTAAGCCCAGTGTTTCTGTGTTCAGAGTTCTGACTTTTCAAACCGCCCCCTTCCCACCAAAAAAAGAGAAAATGGGGGCTGTTGCCCAGTGGGAAAGCTGAACCTGATTTCCTACACAGCACTCTACCTTTCTAGCCAGTGTGTCCCGCAGACTCGGGGATAAGTGAGACCAATGCCCCGCCCCAATCCCTGTCTTTGCCTCAGCTCTGCATGCAGTATTGGCCTGAGAAGACGTCGGGGTGCTACGGGCCTATCCAGGTGGAGTTCGTCTCGGCAGACATCGATGAAGACATCATTCACAGGATATTCCGCATCTGTAACATGGCTCGGGTGAGTGTCCAGCCGCTGCTACGTCCTGGGCTCCTCCTTCCGAGCAGATGGATGCTGCTGGGGAGGACCCCGCCAGAGTCAGTGCTGGGCTCCTCTGATCCGCCCATCCTTGGGGAAGTGATGCCTCTGCCAGTTCTGGCTCCACACACACAGCCGCAGTAGGGGCATCCGGCCAGCCATCTGCCTGTTCCCTGACACGCTGGCTGCTGTGTAGACAAAACAGAGCACGGCGCTTCCCTGCCCTGTCGCGCGGTATGGGCATGAGTTGATGCAGCCTTTGAGTGGGTCCAGTAAGCTTTGGGCTAGCTGGGAAGTAAGTTGGGAAACAAGTTTCTTTCCTGAGGAATTTCACTGCTGGGTGAAGGAGTTATTGGGCAGGAGGGAAGAGATGAGGGGCTAACTAAATGGTGACTGACTAAAGTGACCGTGGTCTTTACTGGAGGCTCAGGTTGAAGAGAACTCAGTTCCTGTCCTCTCAGAATTCACTCATGGGAAAGCAGACTGTGTTTTGGCACATGAACAGCAAGGAGAGAGAAGAGTCCTGCCCACTATTCAGGGAGGCTTTCCTAGAAAAAGGGACACCTGAGTTGGGTTTTGAAGACCGCGTAGAAGTTTTTCAGGTAGAAGAGGGACACAGGGCAGTCGGAACAGGAGAATCAGCGCACAGAGGCGGGCGTGGGGACGGTGTGTGACTCACCGTGAGGCGTTACGGCTTAGACCCCACTTATTCCATCTGCCACTGCGGCCTGCGCCCCCAGCAGACCAGCCCTGACAGCCTCTCTGTTCTCAGCCCCAGGACGGGTACCGTATAGTCCAGCACCTCCAGTACATCGGCTGGCCCGCCTACCGGGACACGCCCCCCTCCAAGCGCTCTCTGCTCAAGGTGGTCCGGCGGCTGGAGAAGTGGCAGGAGCAGTGCGACGGGCGGGAGGGACGCGCCGTGGTCCACTGCCTGTGAGTATCACGAGCAGGGGCGAGGGGGCAGGGGCGGCAGGACGTCCTTGGTGCCGCTGGCCACAAGTACTGTCTTAGGCGTCCCGGGCCATACCACGCCCTGTGGGCCAACAGGTGTGCATTCAAGGCATTACAGTCCTTTCATGGACCAGGGCTGCAGCCATAAAGCTATCTGTGGGACATCCTATTCTCAAGTATTCCCTTTGCTCCTTAGAATTTAAAGTGGTTTGGGGAAAAGTGATACAAGGGCCTCATTCTTCAAAAAGGAAGTTGAATCAAGATATTCCGTATTGCAGAACAGTATTTCTGGAGCAGGTGGAGTCATTAATAACATCTTACCCCAGAACTGAGTTCAGTTGTTTCAAAACCAGGAACTCTTTCAAACAGGCAGTGCACACATGCCAGAAAGACTGGAGCGCTGAAGGGAGAGGTGTGAGGCAAGGGAGGTCCCTGCCCACTCTTGCCCGTGGGATTGTTTCTTAGCCTGCTTTTTTTGCAGGAGTACCCTTTTATTTGTGTCTTCCTTCGCCAAGGCAACCAGCAGTTTGAGCTGTAGGAAGGCACAGGGGTGTCCTCCCATTCACAGGGACCTTGGCATCATCCTTAGAGGGCAGAGATGCCGAAACAGACACTGAAGTACAGGTGCTGGCCAACGAAGGGCAACTGTCTGGACCTGAAACATGTGGCCATCGAGTGTCCTGTGGATGAAACATCTGTGAGGTTGACTCAGTTTCCATCCAGATGTTCTTTAGGCACAGACCATTACATGAAATCATTAGTTGCTCTTGGCAACACGCCCAGGAGTTCCAAGCCTGCGGATTCCTAAAGAGACTTTCTGTAAAGAGCTGGAGGGGTGTGTCCATGAAGATGACTTACGGGGCCTCAGAGAGAAGGTGCGATGGAGGGATGACCCTGCCAAGAGCCCTGTTTCTCTAGTTATATCCCGAGTTATGCAAGATGTTCTGATTGAGAAAATAGAGATGAGGCATCTCTCTCAGGATGCAACATCTCACACCCTTCCCAGCCCCACGTGAAACCCAGTCTGGCTAACCCGAGGCTCACAGAGCTGTGTCTGATAGCGTTGTCCTTAGTGGATGGGAAGAACTGGAAGTAAAAGCACACGCAACCTTCCGTTGTCTTCACTGGGTGTGCGGGCAGACCCAGAGCACCCTTTTGGACAAGGAAGCAGGCAGCACATGTCCAGAGACACTCTTATCTGTCTGCCTTGGGGGTTTGGGTCCATGTGCCATGGGTGATGGTCACATGCTCCTAGAACCAAGGAAACATCAAGCTAAGTGAACTCTCCAAGGCCGTCCCCTTTATGATACGGACGAAGAACCTGGGGCTCAGACACAGGAAGTGACATGCCCAAGGTCAAAGCAGGTTCATGGCACAGATGGGGCTCAACGATGGCGTGGGCTTTCTACCACCACCTTCCCTTGCATTTGCCAGGGCGGGCAGCCACCCCCCTCACCCACTGCTGCAGACATGGCCTTGGGCTCAGCAGGTGCCTGAGGGGTACCCAGGAGTCTGCTCACCTCCTTCCTGTGTTTAGGAACGGGGGAGGCCGCAGCGGCACCTTCTGCGCCATCTGCAGTGTGTGTGAGATGATTCAGCAGCAGAACATCATCGACGTGTTCCACATCGTGAAGACGCTACGGAACAACAAGGCTAACATGGTGGAGACCCTGGTGAGTGGCCGCGACTGTCCTCCGAGAGCCAGGGGCTGCTGGTGTTTCCCTGGATCTGAACAAAAGGGCATCCGGGAGGAAAGACAGCGGCCGCTGCTTCCTGAGCACCTGCTGACCCGCCCTCTGCACCCACGTCACCTGCTTCCTCCCCTCCAGCCTCACCAGCCTCTCTCCTGCAGAGCAGTCCAGATAGTCCTCTTGGCGCACGCTGCTCTGTGTTACTTTCTTTCCACTCCAGAGGGAAGTATCACTAACTCTGGTTTAGGGGACAGGATGCTGGGTTAGTAGAGTGTGAATTATGAGTTGACCAGAACATCCATTCAGCTTTTTCCATAACATAAATGTTCATTCCAGTTTTTCTGTGCTATGTTTTTGATTCAGGCCTAAACCTATTCTTGGACTTCCCTGGTGGCTCAGGTGGTAAAAACAATCTGCCTGCCATGCAGGAGACATGCGTTCAATCCCTGAGTCGGGAAGATCCCCTGAAGGAGGAAGTGGCAACCCACTCCAGTATTCTTGTCTAGGAAATCCCGCAGACAGAGGAGCCTGGCAGGCTATAGTCCATGGGGTTGCAAAGAGTCAGACACAACTGAGCAACTAACACTTTACTTAAACCTATTCTCATTAATTTATGCTAATAAGTACCATATAAAGCATCGAGCTAGGATATCGTAAAGAAAAGGACAGGAAGCAACTTGGTGGCAGAGTTCCGAAGGTTAAGCCCTGGTGCAGAGATAGAGACGTGCCATACACTGAGAACCTTAACATGAGTCTTTACATCTGTGACAAGTACGGTCTTACCGGAAATGAGGGCCTGCTCCAAGGCCGGTCCACAGACCAGCAGAAGCATCCTGTGTGAGCTTGGCAGAAATGCAGACCCTCGAGCCCTACTCCAGATTTACTGACTCTGAATCTGCATGGACATTTGACTCGACTGTTAGTACGGACATAGATAACATTCTCCCCACACTCTGAACTAAATGCACTTTCCATCCCTCGCTCATCATCTCTTCTCCTTCTCTGCCTCTCCTCCTCCTCAGGACCAGTATAAATTTGTATACGAGGTGGCGCTGGAATATTTAAGCTCCTTCTAGCCCGACGGCTCGGAGAACCTGCCAGAGTCCAGAGGCTGCTGCGGCCAAGCCCCCTTTCTGTGAACGGCAGCGCTGGGCTCGGGGGCAGCACCCTGCCCGACTCCAAGGAGAAGACTGGCGACCCTGTGGTCCACGGCGGGCTGGCACCTTCCCAGGGTCTCCGGGTGCCGTGGAGGCGGTGACCCAGACAGGCCCCAGCATCTCTTGCAGAAGTGCACCCAGAGCAAGGCCCGGACTTTTCAGCGCCCAGACCTCTTGCTTTTGCTCTCTCCAGTCTGTGACTCTCACAGCAAGCTGGCTGTGCAGGTGCAGGGGGATGTGACTGGGCTCATGGGGTCACCGCTCTGCTGCCCCCATCATCCCCTCCCGGGACCCCTGGCATCAGACACCCACCGGTCTGGATTGCTGGGACCTTGGGATGCTCCCAAGTGCACAGCAGAGGCCCCATCCTCCCGCCTCACCTGCATGGGGCTTAGCCCAGTGCCATTCTGTACCCCTCCCCCAGCCCGGGGCCTTGACCTTCTGCCACTCACTGGCCAGTCCCCGGTGTCCGCCGCTGTCCTGGATCCAGGTTTTCTTGGCTTGTCTGTGCTCGGTGGGGCAGGGTGGGACTGCAGGGAGCCTGGCTGCCTTCCTCTGGACTGCCTCCTGGGGCAAGGCTCCGGCTGGCCCTGTGTGTCCTGGGCGGTGACTCCTCGGGGAGGGATGAACAAGATTGATTATTTTCCAAAGTGTATGTGAAAAGAAACTTTCTTTTGGAGGGTGTAAAGTCTTAGTCTCTGATGTCAAAAACTGGTGGGGAGGGAAGTTTGGTTGTGTAGCTGTAAGACCAATTTCCTGGGCCTGTTATCTCCCCTAGCAAGGTCCCCAAAAGGTCCCCCCACCTAGGGACAGCCCAGCAGCAGAACAAGGGGAGTTTCGTTTGTGGCTGACAGAGGAGCATACCCCAGAGCTCTGAATTTGCCTGCCTCGAGCAACCCAGCTGCCATCTCAGAAAAGGTCACTGTGGACCCACTGATACTCTGGTTTAAAACACACCTCGGGGATCAGGCCTGGGGATCTTGCCCAAAGTGTGGGTCAGTCGATGACAGGGAGCGACTTTGACTAAGCATCTGCTATATGCCAGACTTGGCACGTTCTTGGACCCCACCCTACCCTGGGAGCTGTTCACCTGTGATCACCCTGATTTTACAGCTGAAGACACTGAGGCACCTTCCTCAGGTTTCCAAAAGGCAGATCATAGTGGTGAGACTTGTACTGTCTTTTCATAGCCAAGCAATTATTTCATGGAGGGAAAATAAGGCCAGAAACTTCTGATCAGCGAACTCCACAAATGGCAATCCAGTTTTTTCTGATGCCCATGTTTCTGGGAAGCTCAGAGTTTCAGATGTATTTTAGTAACTCATTCCTGGCTCCCCAGGAGAGCTAGTCCTATCTCGTACCTTGGCCAGTGAAAACCACTCCCAGGGCCCTCAGGCCGTGAGGTCTGTGAGCCAGGGACACTCTCTGTCTACCTGGGTCTCTAGCTGGTGCTCTGGTACAGTACCTGGCAGCCCGGGGTGGCCTGGGATCCAGGACGTGCCATCCTGGAAGCTGGTCTGGCCCCAGACAGGGCGTGAGGCGCACAGGTTCCCCTCAGAGCTTACTGTATCCTAGGGAAACAGAACCTCCGTGCAGCATCAAGTGTTATTCGAGCCTCACAGCAGGGCTTTCTAGAGGAGGTGACATCCCTTCCACCGGGTAGAACAATGAAGAGAAGGAAATTCAGGCCAAGAGAACACGTGCAAAGACACAGAGGTGTGCAGAATCCTTGGGGGTGGGCAAGAGGGCGGGAGGTGAGGCCAGTCGGAGCAGAGCCTGGCGGCACTGGGGCCGGAGACAAGCCGGGGGGAGGGAGCGGCGAGCCCCACGCGCAGGGTGGACTTGGCACCTGTGGGCAGCAGGGCCCGGGAGCTGTGAGTGGCGCGCTCAGCTTGGTGGTGAGGAGGCCTCCTCTGGGGCCAGTGGGGCTGCCTCTCTTCCTTTCATCAGACACTGTGAACATATTCCCTTAAGCGTACACTTTTTAATATCACATCTATTTGTCTGTCTGCCCATCATTTGTTGCTGGAACAATAACACAGTACTTTCAGAGGCCCAACTTCTGTGAAGAAATCAGGATCTCTGCTACGTCACAGAGCAGGGGACCAAGCCAGACCCCGGGGCCCCGAGGACGGGACATGGCAGGAGCTCACAGAAGCTGCTCCTGTCGGCACAGGCTCCGGGACTGTCTTGAAGCCCAGGGACCCCAGACTCGATCAGGAAAGAAGCCCCGCCACAAGCCTGCTCTTCCCTTTCATGGCTCGTGCCCTGGTGCCAGGCCCCCACCCCACTGGGCCTGCCGGCCTCCCCAGCTCCAGCCTGCTGCTCCAGCCAGCCCTCCCCAGCCTTCCCCAGCCTTCAAGAAGCCTGTAGCACAGGAAGTCAGCCTGCTCTATACTTCTCCCTCAGATCCGGGGCTCATCTGTGCAAAACAGGAGCCAAGGGAGGGGGCTGGTCTCCAATACAAATAAACCCTAGGATTGATTCTGCTCAGGAAGGGGTGAAATTGCTGGCAGATGAAATGACAGTGGCTTCTATCATTTTAAATGGTGGGAATTTAGAATGTGACTTCGGGGAGAGGGAAACTTGTGAAAAGCACAAAGCCTCGTGGTTCTCACCTCTTGGATGTGGACACTGTTTGGAGAAGATGGAAGGAATTAAGAAGCCAGGAATGGTCCCAGCTGCATGCATGGTCTGGCCTACACATCTTCGAGATGTGTCCTAGCTATAACCTAACTCGTCGTCCTCTCCTCCTCTCTGGTGTGAAAGTCCTGGGGCCAGGGGCTCTCAGCCTCCAGACGGTCACAGCATGCCTCCCTTTGTTGGAATGGGAGGCATCATCTTGCTTTTCCATCTTCTCTTTGGATGGAGCCCAAGTCGCAGCCTGCCTGCTGGGTATCACCCATCCTGTGCAACCAGTAGACCCTGTGCTGGAGACTAATGTGAGCTCACCCAGTTCTCCCAACACCCCTAAGATGTGCTTTCAACTGTCCCCATTTTACAGATGAGGAGACTAAGGGGAGAAATCACTTATCCCCACCCCCAGCATGCCACCACACTAGTAAAGGAGGGAGCCAGGGTTTAAGTTGGTTCTTTTAACTTCAAAGACAGTCTCTTTCCACTATGGTGTTCTCAGATTTTCCCATGATGGGGTGCAGGGGGTGGGGGTGGGAGGGACCCTTAAGAGCCAAGTTGAGAGTGAGGCAGGCCCAGTGGATCTCGCAAAACCCACAGCAGACAACATAAGCTCAAGACTCCTTCAGTTTCATGTTTAACAACTCACATAGTATTTGCATTCTTCACTAATGTAGCCTGATTTGACAAGAGTATATCAATATTTTTTTAACCACACGTGCCTGATCCCTCATATGGCTTTGCCCTCCTCCGCTCACTGCGATGGCCCTAGGGAGTGACCGCCCAGTCTGAGAGGCACAGCGCCTGGCCACGCTGCTCCCTCCTAAAGCCGATGCCAGACCCAAGCTCAAGTCCAGCTCACTTACCCCTCGGCTCACCACCTGCCCCGGTGCGGGGATTCCCTGACCTCACTGTTCATGCGCTGATCTCAAGTCTCCTTCAGTTGCATACTAGAAAAAAGAAACCTTTGACATCTACTATAATTACACAGACATGCCCATCTGGAACGGCAAAGGCTGAGCCCATAAAACCCTAAAGGGAAAGGAGAAGATGACCCTGTCCTTCTCAGCAGACTCCTGAATCCTGGGGCCTCTAGAAGGTGGCACCCTCTGTCCACATGGAGTCGCGTGATTGCTAATCTGGCCCAACCTGAGGACACACTGCAGACGAGGGCAGGAAGCCTTCCTGTCCACAGACTCACTGGGATGTCATACCGGGCGCTGGAGGGGGTGCCACCAGGAAGCGCAGTTTACTATGGCACAGTCTCTCCCTTGGGGAGACATGGGGTTATGGTAGAAAGAGCTCAGTCTTCAGTTCTAATCTAGCCCAGTCATTTCCTGGCTTTAGAATGTTGAACCAACTAATCAGTGGGAAAAGATGTGGAAAGAGAAGCCTCGGACGAGCAGAAGCAGGCAGATTTGGGGATCTTTGGGTAGGAAAACAGGAGGCAAAGCCAAGATATTAGGACCCAATAGGAATCCTCAGAACCAAGAATGCGTAGGGTCTGCTAGGCAAAGTAGTCACCTCTGTGACGCAGTAGAACAGGGAATAGGGAGCGACTGGGCAGAACCACTTGGAACAAGGATGTTGCTTCAGAACAAGTCTGTCTCTGGGAGAAAAGATTAATTCTCCCTGTGGCTGATCAATTGTGTTCATTCATCACTGGGTCCCCGCTGTAAGCCAGCTCTGTGGCGTGTGTCCTTACCGTGATCCACATTTCCTTAGGACAGTGTGAATACCTGCTGTGTGCAGAGGGGTCAGTCTAGCAAGGATGCTGCGGAGAGAAGTGAGGCACAGGGAGGAGCAGACAGAAGCGTATTGGGTCATCTTTGCAGGGATAACTGCCCAGCCCAGATCCAGTGACACTGAAGGAGATGGTAGTTCCCCTGAACCTCACTGCCTTAGAACAGGATGAAGAAAACTGTCTTCCTTTAGCCTGCATCTGGCCCCTCCTGGGGTATCAGCAGCAAGCAGAGTCAGGAGTAATGTCCTGGAAACCACGGGAGAGCCCGAGGGTAAGATGAGCTCAGTGCTAATCCTGAACCATAAAGCCAACACACTGTGCTGGGCCAAGATCCCTGGGGATGGATGGTCAACCAAAGCCACGGGGAGGAAGAGGAGACATGAGTCTCATGGATGGCCCTGACTTGCCTTCCCCCCGTCATCTAACTAGTCTGAGCTCCTTCTCAGCCAGTGATGCCAGCTCCAAATCACAGCCAGATACAACAGGGAAGTGAGCGATGCGAATCCAGCTGGAGGGAACCAGCTGAGACTCAGCCTTGTTTCTGGGTCCCCATGCAAGGGTTCCATGTTGGAGTTGTCCACAGAGACATGCCTCGCAGTGATAAAATGCAAGCCTTGGCTTCATCTAGCCAGGATCTGCCTTTGAGGAACAGCAAGGAGAGACGTCAGTGGCAGAGAGCACAGGGGGCTCCAGTGTCTCAGAACGGTGGACATGATGCTCAGAGCACAAAGAGATGCCTCAGCCATATTTGCACACATGCGTGCACTCTTGTGGTTTCCTGGGGACCAGAGGTAGGTTTCCATGTGACTCTGGCTGGTGTACGATACTTGCATAGAGACCATCCCTCCCGCCTACCTCCAGAAGAGATGGGAAGGGTCAGAGGGGCCACATGCACCCCGTCAAATCCACCCATGAAAGGTCCCCGAGATGCAGAGTCAGCGCCCATAATGGGAGACCACAGACTTCGCATCCTAGTTATCGAAGAGATTGGGGTAGTCACTGCGGCTGACGCAAAGGTGTAGGACTCGGAATGGGCGTACTATAGGAAAAGGCCATTGGGGCTGGGTTACCGTGAACTTCCATAGGTGTCTGAGAGCTGTTCTGAGCGGTGGAATTTGGACCCTGGTTCTTGGTAGAAATGCCCAGAGAATGACAGTCTGGGGTCCTTGGAGTGTTGGACAGGATGGTATCAGCAAGAAGGCCTGGAGCTCAAGGTAATTAATGGTTCCTTGGTGGGTGGGATGCTTAGAATCAGAGGAGGAAAGGGAATATGAAGCAACCTGTCAAAATTGCAAAACTGAGTTTCTGTACACTTACTTCAGTGCCTTTGCGCTTGTGAATACAAATCAGTGGGCCCGCTTTGCGATGGTGCCACTATCTCTCCTGTGGAAGATTAATGGTATAAGGTATTCTTTGGACCAAAGCTTCCAGGGCAGTCTGAAGGCTCAGAGGGACAGAGGGGTGACTTCCCAGGTCAGATCAGACTTCTGACGGGTCAGGCAGAATACCAGTGCCCACACCCTCCACAGGCCTGCAGATAAATTCTCAGGGTCACTCCCATGAGCGGAACCAGGACCAATGGGTGAAACTTCATAGCTCTAAGAGAGGACTTGCTATCTGCCAGAGAGGCTGAGCTGCCCCACTTTAGCAGCTGTCCAGCAAAAGCCAGACATCCTTTTAACGGGAAGGAGGAGCTTTGCTGAGATGGCCTTTAGGTTCCTTCCCCCCAGATGAGTGAGATGCTGCGAGCTGGGACCTTGCTGGAACGCCTTCCTTCTTGCAGAGTACAAAGCCAAGCAGGCCAGGCTCACTTGCGTGAGCTAAAGCCCCCAGTCCCCTGCTGCTCCCCATGCCGCACAGGCCGAGAGGCTGCTCTGGCCACACATCCAGGCTGGGTATAACCAAAGCATATACCCAGAGAGAGCAGCTGCTGTGCCCCGGAGCCCGTGCCCACCAAGCTCTCTGATGAGGCCAGTCACATGTAGACCCACTGGCCCACAGGGCTGTCGCTGACAGCAGAATCAGTAGAGATCTGAGCAGGACCCAGAGCAGGGCTTGGCGTACCACACACCTTAACTCCAGAGGTGACGTCGACACCCCTCCCCATACCTGAGACCTGCTAGAGCAGACTGCAAAAGCAAAAGCACAGTGGCTCATCCCCAGTACATCCATTTCACTGCCAGACCCTGAACTAGCCCAGGCTAACCCACACTGGCGATCAGACTCGAAAGCACTTTCTACCTTCTCCTCCACCCTACATCTCACCAGCCAATAAAAGGCAGAGAGTCGGGGCATCTGCCATTGCCTTGGCTACTGGACACCATCGTAGCCCGAGAAGGGCCATCACGGGGTTCCCATCAACTCCAGGGAGACTGACATTCTCACATCCACTGGGCACGTGACACTGCATGAGACCAGTCTCCACACTCTCGGCAGCCTCCTCCGTGAGTCCCAGCGGCCTGCACTTGTACAGTTTGGGTGTTTGATAGATAAAGCACGTATGAGAAGAGAAAACAAAATAAATCAACTTTTAAAAAAAAGCCAGCACCGTACTGTCAATTTTTTTTTTTTTTTTTTTTTTCCTTTCCAATTCTAGCTTAAAAAAGCAGAAGGTAAATAATGTCAGGTCAATGAATATCAGATATATTTTTTGACTGTACATTACAGTGAAGTGTAATCTTTTTACACCTGCAAGTCCATCTTATTTATTCTTGTAAATGTTCCCTGACAATGTTTGTAATATGGCTGTGTTGAAAATCTATACAATAAGCTGTGACCCTGAGATTCATGTTTTCCTAACATCTTCGCACTGGTGTCTTCCTGAGGTTGGGTGGGGTAAGATGGAGACAAGTTGGAGGAGGAGAAGGAAAAAAGCCTATTATGGACTAGATTTTTTTTCAATTATCAAACTTTAGGCCACACCCTACAGAATGTGGGATCTTAGTTCCAAACCAGGGATTGAACCCACGCCCCCTGCACTGGGAGTGTGGAGTCTTAACCACTGGAACACCAGGAGGATCCCTGGACTGGATTTCTTTAGGTTCATTTAATCGTCACATCAGTGAGGCAGGAAATATGTATTATCCCTTACTTTCAGATGAGAACAGTTGAGGTTCATGAGTATTAAGGGATTTTCCATGATTGCATACTGCACCATAAAAGAGTTGGGTCTTAAATAGATTTTCTCAAGTGGAATCCACAGAATGCTGGCGTCAGAATCACACTGGAAGTCTGTTCAACAGACAAATGAAGACCATACAGAATCACAGTTTCAGGAACTGAGTACTAACAAGCTGCCTGAATGTACCAGCTAGCTGTTGCTGTGTAACATACCACCCAAAACTCGGTAACAGCCTTTCATGGTTGTCGACTGGGGCTGAGCTAGGCTGAGCTCAGCTCATCTCTGCTGGTGCACTCACATGTCAGCCAAGGGCTCTGCGCGGGGCCAGGCTTGCCCAGGCCACCCTGGCTGGGGCATACCTGCTCCTCATGCCTCTCACCCTCCTCCTGGGACCAGCAAGTCAGCCTCAGAGTACGCTTCTCCTGGTGATAGCAGGAGCATGAAAGGGAAAGTCTGCACACCGAGTCGTTCTGAGTCACGTCTGTAACATCCCATTCAGCAACACTGCTTACATGGCATACTCAGAATCAAGAGGCAGGGAAAGATGCCCCACCTCTTAACACAGACCTTACTTCTCAGTGTTGCAATAAATGTGGAGTTATGTCCCAAACTCTTGGTGCCAGGTGCATGCTTTAACCCTGTCATCATCTCAGAGTGTGGTCCACAGACACCCACATCAGTTCACCTGAGAAACTTCTAAACAGGCAGAATCTGACTGAGTAGGTCCAGGTTGGGCCCCAGGAATCTGCCTGCTTAGCAAGTGCCCCAGGTGATTGAACCGCATGCTGAAGTTGGGCAAGCATCTTCAATATACTCTCAGAAGGGGACAGATAGGGGACAACACAAATCAGATCCCAAACTAGAGGGTGAGACTGCCAGCCTCTGACACACGTGCTCTCTGCTTTCCAGGTGAGCAGAAGGAAGAGTTGCAACCCACCTCTCGTTATTGGCTGGTTCCCCAGTTCTTTGTATGTATCCAGACATAAGCACGAGGGGCGCGGGAGCCACAGGGCCAGAGCCCCGGTTCACTTAGCTCTTGCTCAGTCTTAGGGAGCCTGGCAAGAGTCCTCCAATCTGAGGGGCCTCTACGCAGTATCCACCTGGCTAGCCAAGAGCCTGGAGAACACGTGCTTCCCAGCTCAAGTCCTGAGAGGGGAGCCCAGCGGCCAGCCAGCTAGTAATCCTTGTCCCCTTTGTCCTTGGTCATGCTAACCTCATTTATTCTACCTGCTGTATTTATTCTTTGGCCACAAAATGTAATAGCAATACTGGGAAAATTAAATTAGGATGAAGGGGGGAAAACATCTCACATATCTCCTAATAAAAGTACTGTGGGGCATATTATTTTCCCTCAAAATGGAAATGCCTTTAAAAGAGTTATTATAAAAGTAGCATATACTCCCTTGAAAGAATTCAATATCAAGTTGTTTGAGGCATGAGGTAAAAGCTACCACTTCTCAAAGGTACTTGTTAATATTTTTTGCCATTCCAGACCTTTCTATACATATATAAATGTACATAAATTTTCTATATAAAAGGCATCTATATATATGGAAATATATATATATAAATTCTGAGGCAGGCTTCTTTTCACTTAACACCATGCTGTGGTCAAATTTCCATGGAAATGTGCTTAAATACCCTTATCTTTTTTTACACCTTTCCAGGCCTCCTGAACATTCGGGCATGTCAGACTCAGGTGCTCTATTCTATAGCACAGGGAACTGTACTCAGTACTCTGGTGACTTAAATGGGAAGGAAATCCAAGAAAGAGGGGATATATGTACACATACAGCTGATTCCCTTTGCCTCACAGTAGAAACTAACACAAGTTTGTAAGGGAACTAAACTCCAGCAAATTTTTTAAAAAAGGCTCAGGCACTCTCATAGTGATGCTCTTGGATCCCCAGGGGCACCCACCCCATGTGCACGAACCCTGGAGATGGGCCAGAGGGACACAATTCTCTTTGCATGTCTGTTGGAGGCCTGACCAGGCCCTCCTGTCTGGCTAGACCTAGAGTCCACACCAAATCTCGGAGCACTTTAGTCAGACTCTGACAGGAGATCTGATTCAACCTAAGATCTTCCTCTAATTCCAAGGATTCAAGCCTCTGATCAGAACTCCAAGGGACCTAGAAGGCCTCAGACCCTTGAGGACATGGCATGAGGTCTCCAAGATGCCACACAAGAGGCAGGAGGGGGCATTTGCTTTTCTTTGGCAGGGCTTGGAACAGGGGAGTAAGGAGAACAGAACCAGGAGAAATGCAAAAGAAGCCAGCAAGATCCAGTAAGGAAGCCACTCTTGATTAATTTTAGAAGAATTTTGACCACTTAATCTTTAGGAAGCGCAACTGCACGAGGATTTGGTCTAAGTAGCTTTGTCTTGAATTCCAGCAACAGGACTGAACCTGAAATCACCAATCCTCCATGCAGTAGGGATATAGCACCCACACAGAAACATCCACAAAGTGAAAGTCTGGAGATAGAGAGGGGCAGAGGAAAATAAAGAAATTGACAGAATCTGAGGTGAATTTCAGTTTTCACAGTCCATGGATTAGGCCTTGGAATGAAGTTGAACTAGTTACTCAAGGACATTTGGAGTGTGGATGGATAGGCAAGCATAAAGAGAAATATAGATGCGTAGGCAGAAATATACACACACACACACACACACACACACGTGAATGAAAGACTATATTGGTTATTAAGGATGATATTTCTCATTCCAGGGGACATAGGTGAATTTTGTTCTTGATGACTTTCTGTATTTTCTAAATTTGATATTAAGAAAACAAACTCTGTAAAAAGGTGAGGTCAGAAGAACATAGAAAAATGAAAGCAGGACAGATGAGATGATGCTGAGGTTGAAAACCATACCCCAAAGACTGCCATACAGCTGGAGCAAGAGGTTCAAAAACTCGGCACTGCCTGTTTACCCAAGAGGGAGAACACAGGCAATCAACTCAGTGTCCAAAGAGGAAAAATGAACCAGTTGCTCAGCATAAACAAAGTGTTTCTGCTACAGGGGCTGAGGTTATTTCTTCCAGGGATCCTCCTAATAAAGAACGGCTTCAAACAACATCCTTAGCAAAATGCAGCACGTCCCCCTCCCTGAAGGCTGACGGTGCCATGCCACAGAACAACTCAGTGAAAACCCGTTCCTGGAGGACCAAACCGAAGGGCCCAGGCACACGGTTCCCCGCAGGACGCAAGTCTGCAGAATCTGGGGCATTACATGGCTTGAGCATCACACACTGCTCTCCTCTCCGAGTGTCTGCAAGCTAGGGACTTTTATTCCAGACAATAACAAGCAAAGACGCTATCTCGGTTGTTGGCTGCATTTGGATGCAGGCTTTATATGAGCCAGCTGAGCCAGGAAGAAGACTCCAATCTCCTTTTGAATGATGAGAACCCTAATGACTCTATGTGCCTCAGCAGAATGTGAATCCATCTCCCAAAGTGGTGGGCAGGGCAGGATGAAGAAGCCACCCTCCTTTCAGGTTATAATCACGGCTGATTCCATCTCAGGGGTCCCCACCTTCCAGGATCTACTGCCTGATGATCTGAGGGGAGCTGATATAAGAATAACAGACATAAAGCGCACAATACCTGTAATGCACTTGAAACATCCCAAACCATCCCCCTCCCTGGTCCATGGAAAAACTGTCTTGCAGGAAATCGGTCCCTGAAGCCAAAAGGACTGGAGACCACTGCTCACACTACCCTCCTCTAAAAATCTACAGATGCACAGTAAACGCTGGAAGCTTGGCCCTGAGCCAAGCCTGAGAGGCGGACACAAGGAGCTAAAATGAGGATCATCACTGGATGGTACTGAAACGTCCTCCTAGATGTAAAGAAGCATCAGAGAAGAGGAAGTGGTTCACCCCTTGAGATGGTCTGCTCTCAGAACACTGGTCAGTCGTCCATGTCTATCTCCCAGGAGATGAAATGACATTACAAGAGACCTCCATGGAAGGGAGAATGGCAGGGAGAGACGTGCAGAAAAGCATCTGAGGATTTTAGCCTTCACACTCTCCTCTGTTCAGAGCACCCCAAAGCCAGGCTGGGAGAGGAAGGAGCTCATTGTCTGCTGAGTACCTACAAGACCAGGTGAAGCAGACACCTGCTGTGTTATTTCAAATATGTTCAACTTCACCTCTTTCCTCCTGTGGGGCTGTGATGAGCATTTCCAAGCAGACATGCAGGTCTCACTTGGGAGCAGCCACAGTGACAGCAAGTCTCAGACAGCCTCTGCACTACTCAATTCCTGCCCCACTGTTTCTGATGCTGTCCTCTGAGACGCCCACAGGAGCCCACTCAGCACTCAGGGCACCCAGAAATGTGGGGTAGCCACTTTTGACCAGCAGGAGACTGGAGACAAATACTTCCTCTTTTCGCTCTTCTATTTTAGGTCACTTTTCAGATGGTCCAGAACAAGCAACCTTGCCCTCCCTCCTCAGATGTCCACCCCTAACCTCACAGCTCCTGGGAATCGTACTTCCATATCAAACTTTGATTCAGGCTTTCTGTTTCCAGGAACACAAACTGAGAAACTGGGCTTAAGCTGTGTACACAGCACTCCGTCCTCCAGCTGTGAGTCTGGGATGGGCCCCTGCCAACACGCAGACAGGGTTGCCAACCGTGAAGCTGTTTTGATCCAGGGACAAAAATGGACTTGTTGTAAAGTGATTTATACGGGAGAGGCTGTGCTCATGTACTAGGACCATCCTATGTGATGTGATGTTAATTTTCTACTGGATTTAGGAAAAGGCATTCTGCCATCTCATATTTTTGTTGAGAATAGCTTGCCCAGTAGATGATAAGGCCCACAAGTGGCCCCACTGTGAGCACCAGGACAGTGGTGGGTGGTTGACCAATGGGATGGGGGAGGACACAGATGGGGAACCCATGCCCACAGTTGGGAGCCCACAGCTACTGACTCTCAGCCTCGGCAGCACGTGAGTCCTGAAAAACCGCAGAGGCAGTGAACTAATAAGCAAACGTGTTCCAGGGAAAGACGGAGAAGGGGGATGTTCCAGACAAGGCTAAATGCAGATGTGAACCTCTTCAGGGCGCTGAATCCCCTCTGTGTTGAGATCCCCAGCTCTGACTAAGCCTCCGCCCTCCAAGATCGTCAGATTTCTGAACTAGCAGGGAGAAAAAAAAAAAAAAAACAGTAAATCTCGCTTTCCTTTTCTTCCCCCTTGTCCCTTCCACTGTGCTCTCCAGGCGCTCCTAGCTCTGAGCAGGCTCAGAACTCCCCTTGTGAGGATGAGCAAACAGGAGAACACCAGACACATGAAAAGATGCAAAGAGTTCAAAGCAGAAGTGTTTACTTTGAGGGATGAGAGAAAGTGCCTGCCTATGAAATCAAGTCCCTGCCAGGAAAAGGAAGACATTTTACAGCAAATACAAATGCAGAAAAACACTGGATTTGATAACTGACTCCAAGAAAAATAATTTTTTTGTTGCTGTATCCAACAAAACAAATTGCCAAAAACTTTAATCAAGATAAAATGCAAATACTCAAAATAAGGAAATAGCAAAGGGATATAGGAGCCAATGAGGAAATTACATAGCATTGTGAAAGGATACTCTGAATAACTCTGGCTAGTTAATTTTAAATTTTTGATCAAGTGGATCATTTTGGAAATGTATGAACATTAACAAAATTGTCTCAAGAAATAGAAAATCTGAGTAGACCAATTAATTATCAGAGAAAAAAAATATAAAAGTTGATATTTATTTCCTAAAAGACGTGAGAACAGATAATTTGATAGTGAATTTGATCAAACTTTCCAACAAAAAAAATAATTCTTATGTTGTGTGTACTATTCCAGAAGAAGGCAAAAAAGGAAAAAATAACACAGACATCAAATCTGAAAGAGCACACATATATTCCTAAAACCTCTAGACTGATCACATTTATAAATGCAAATATTTTTACTTAATATTATATATAACAGTTATCTGCTTTTCAAAAATCACATATCATATCCAAGTGGCCTATATACCAGGAAATCAAGGATAACTCAGTATTAGAAAGCCTATAGGTTAGAAGACACAAGACATATAGTAGTCACCTTAATAAAGACTGAAAAAGCACTGACAAAATTTAACATCAATTTCTGATTAAACACAATAGCCTCCATAAGCTGGTTATTGTAGGGCACTTTGTGGGCATAAAAAGTTAAAACCATGACTAGCAGACATTACTCGAATTCACCCATATCTACTTCTCCATTCCATCCCGGCATAAAGAAGAGTTACACCTTCCTGTCCCCCTTGAAATTAGTGGGACTATTTCACAAGTCCTGGCCAATAAACTTGAGCAGAAACGGTGTGTATCAATTCTATGCCAAAGTATTTCATTGCTGGTGAGAGAGCCTACAGGATCTTCTTCCCTTCCCTCATCAGTCCAGGAGATCTTGTATTCCAGATGGTGCGGTCACAGGACGGGGAAGCCCCCATCAGCCTGGGTCCCTGAGTCACCACATGGAAGGCAGCTGCACCTGGGAACCCCCTGGAGCGGCAGAACTCTGGGAACCTAGCTACGGAGTGTTTGGAGTTCTGCATTACCACAATGTGCCTAATATAACTAGCCCATGTCTTATATAATAGAGAAAATTAAGTATGTTTCCATTCAAGTCACACATGCCTATATCATTGCGATTACTTAATACTCTTGGCTAATGCCAACGCAGCGAATGCAATGAGGCAAGAAGAGAAAAGGAGAGGCTTCTGGACTGGTGACCACTGCACAATGGACACAAAACAATCATTTTGTGGGTCAGAAATTCAGGAGGGGTCATCCGGCCACTCCTGCTGAGGGTGATTACAGTCAGATGTTGACTAGGGCTGGAGTCATCTTTAAGCCTTGACTGGGCTGAATGTCCTGGACAGCTCAAGAATATGGCTGCTACTGATGCTGCATGTTGAGTGGGAGGTCAGCTGGGCTATCAACTATCGTGTCTATGTGTGACCTCTCCAGCATGGTGGTCTCAAGGTATCCACACTCATGACGTGACCCCCTGCCTTCACCCAGAGTGAGAGTTCCACTAGATCCTGTAGAAACTGAGTGACCTTTGCTGACGTGGCCTTCTAACTTACAAAGTGTCATTTCTGTTGGATTCTGTTGGTTGTAGGGGATTCACTGAGGTCAGCCCTGATTTAAAGGAAGAGGACATACACTCCTCCTCTATAAAGGACTGCTAAAGAATGTGCATGCGTGCTTTTAAATTGCCACAATTACTTTTAATGATGATTCAAAATTATCACAATCAATTTTACATGCCTAGTAACCCCAAGCTTATTAAGAATAATAAGGATAAGGGGTATGACCAAGATAGCAAAGTAGGAAGGACCCTGAACTCACCTCCTGCCATGGGCACACCACATTCCAACTACTTATCCAGCAACTATCTTTGAGAACAACCTGAAGGCTAACAGAAAGATTTCCCACAATTTTTCCAATTTTTACAAAGATATAAAGAAAGAATTGAGTAGGAGGGGCAGAGAGGCAACAGTCATGACCTACACCCTCCAGGTTGGAGACCCACAAACAGAAGGAATGTCACAGCTACAGAAGTCCTCCCCAAGGAGTGAGGGTCTGATCCCACATCAGGCTTCCCAGCCCAGGAGACCTGCAGCAGGAAGATGAGCTCCCAGAATACGTGACTTCGACATCCAGCAGGGAGACCCTGAGGGCTACTGGAAACAGAGACTCCACTCTTAAAGGGCACACACACACACTCCGAGTCCCAGTGCCGAGGCAGTAGTTTGAAGAGTCTGGGTCAGACCCACCTGTTGATCTAAGAGAGACTTCAGAGAGGTGGGAAGCAACTGGGACTCCTCCTGGGACAGAGACACTAGCGGAAGCCATTCTGGGGAGCTCCTTCTTCTGTGATGACACCAGCACTGGCAAGTTTTTGGAATTTTGGAATTTTCCTGCTGGCCTGACATCACCAGGGACTTCCTCGCCCACCAGCAGGCTGACGCTAGCCCCGAGGCCCTCAAGCAGTGCACCCGGCCGTATGGGGACCCAGCCCCACCCAATAGCAGGTCAGCATCAGCCCCGAGAATCTCTGCACAGGCATCCTACCCTGCCATCTGGCAATGCCGCATCCACCACACAAGGCTGGACCTCTCGATCACTGGGGTGGGGGCCAGCCCCCTCTACCAGTGACCTACAGTTGTCAGCCCCACCACAACAGAAGGACCATGCAGCCCTCACAAGAGGCACCCCTAGAGCATACAGCTTTGGCATGCTCTGCCAAAGGGGAGCATGCCACCAGCCCCCACAGAACATCTCCTACATAAAGCCACTTCTGCAAGACCAAGAAACATAAGTGACCTTCCAAAGACATAGAAACAAACACAGAGAATTAGGCAAAGTGAGGAGGCAGAGTAATATGTTCCAAATTAAGGAACAAGGCAAAATCTCAGAGAAAGAACTAAATAAACAGAAGATAAGCAATCTGCCCAATAAATCAAGATAATGATTATAAAGAGGCTTACTGAGCTCAGGAAAGAACAGATGAACACAGAGAAAACTTGCACAAAGAATCAGAAAATATAAAGAAGAACAAGACAGGGAATCCCCTGGTGGTCCAGGGGTTAGGACTCAGTGCTGTCACTGCCAGGGCCCGGGTTCAATCCCTTGTCAGGGAACTAAGACCATGCCAGCCGTGTGGCACAGCCAGGAAAAAAAAAAAGCAGATGAAGACAAAACTAATGATGACAGAGATAAAAGACACAGTAACTGAAATTTAAAAAAATACACTAGAAGGAATCAGCAGTAGACTCAGTGACACCGGGGAATTGATGAACAATCTGGAAGACAAAGACCAGTAGTTACATAATCTTAACAGAAAATAGCAAAAAGAAATTAAAAGAAATGAGGAGAGCTAAGAGACCTCTAACACAACATCAAGCATACTAACAAACATTCACATTATAGGATCCCAGAAGAAGAGAGAGAAAGGGGCAGAGAATTTATTTGAACAAATACTAGCTGAAAAATTCCCTAACCTGGAGAAGGCTACAGACATCTAGTCCCAAGAAGCACCGAGTGCCCCAAATAAAATGAATCCAAAAAGTTCACACTAAGACACATTATCATTAAAATGGAAAAAATAAAAATGAGTAGAAAATCTTAAAAGCAGCAGGAAAAGAGCAACTACTTGCATATAAGAGAAATTCCAAAAGGCTATCAGCCAGCTTTTCAGAAGAAACTCTGCAGGCCAGAAAGGAGCGGCAGATTATATGCAAAGTGATGAAAGGAAAAAAGCCTACAACAAAGACTATCTGGCAAGGTTATCATTTAGATTTGAAGAAGAGGTACAGAGTTCTAAGGAAAATCAAAAACTAAAAGAGTTAAGCACCACTAAAGTGACTTTACAAGAAATGTTTAATAAACTTCTCTAAGCAGAAAAGGCCACAACTAAAAATACAAAAACTAGTACAGCCACTATGGAAAACAGTGTGGAGATTCCTTTAAAAATTGCAAACAGAAATACCATATGACCCAGCAATCCCACTGCTGGGCATACACACTAAGGAAACCAGAATTGAAAGAGACACATGTACCCCAATGTTCACCGCAGCACTGTTTATAATAGCCAGGACATGGAAACAACCTAGATGTCCATCAGCAGATGAATGAATAAGAAAGCTGTGGTATATATACACAATGGAGTATTACTCAGCTGTTAAAAAGAATACATTTGAATCAGTTCTAATGAGGTGGATGAAACTGGAGCCTATTATACAGAGTGAAGTAAGCCAGAAAGAAAAACACCAATACAGTATACTTACACATATATATGGAATTTAGAATGATGGTAATGATAAACCTGTACGCAAGACGCAAAAGAGACACAGATGTATAAAACAGCCTTTTGGACTCTGTGGGAGAGGGAGAGGGTGAGATGATTTGTGGCACTGAAACATGTATACTATCATGTAAGAACGAATCACCAGTCTATGTTCGATACAGGATACAGGATACTTGGGGCTGGTGCACGGGGATGATCCAGAGAGATGATGTGGGGTGGGGGGGAGGTAGGAGGAGGGCTCAGGATTGGGAACTCATGTACACCTATGGCTGACTCATGTCAATGTATGGCAAAACCAATACAGTATTGTAAAGCAAAATAAAGTAAAAAAAAAATACAAAAACTGAAAATTATGAAAGGAAAATATCTCACTGGTAAAGGCAAACATACAGTAAAAGGAGATCAGCCACTCACAAAGCGACGGTGAAGCCAGGGAGCCTCCCACTCCTCGAGGCTCCAGGGAAGTGGATGGGCCCTAGGGCAGCCAGCAGCAGCAGAGGCCAGAGAGCCATCCACTCCTGGGCACCCCCCAACATTAATCAACTCCAGCCAACAACTCCAGCAGGGTGTGTAATCTGCATATCTGAGGTTATTGATATTTCTCCCGGCAATCTTGATACCAGCTTGTGTTTCTTCCAGTCCAGTGTTTCTCTTGATGTACTCTGCATATAAGTTAAATAAGCAGGGTGACAATATACAGCCTTGATGTACTCCTTTTCCTATTTGGAACCAGTCTGTTGTTCCATGGCCAGTTCTAACTGTTGCTTTTTGACCTGCATATAGGTTTCTCAAGAGGCAGGTCAGGTGATCTGGTATGCCCATCTCTCTCAGAATTTTCCACAGTTTATTGTGATCCACACAGTCAAAGGCTTTAGCATAGTCAATAAAACAGAAATAGATGTTTTTCTGCAAATCTCTTGCTTTTTTGATGATCCAGCAGATGTTGGCAATTTGATCTGGTTCCTCTGCCTTTTCTAAAACCAGCTTGAACATCTGGAAGTTCACAGTTCACATATTGCTGAAGCCTGGCTTGGAGAATTTTGAGCATTACTTACTAGCATGTGAAATGAGTGCAAGTGTGCGGTAGTTTGAGCATTCTTTGGCATTGCCTTTCTTTGGAATTGGAATGAAAACTGACCTTTTCCAGTGCTGTGGCCACTGCTGAGTTTTCCAGATTTGCTGGCATATTGAGTGCAGCACTTTCACAGCATCATCTTTCAGTTCAGTTCAGTTCAGTCGCGCAGTCGTGTCCGACTCTTTGCGACCCCATGAATCGCAGCACGCCAGGCCTCCCTGTCCATCACCAACTCCCGGAGTTCACTCAGACTCACGTCCATTGAGTCTGTGATGCCATCCAGCCATCTCATCCTCGGTCGTCCCTTTCTCCTCCTGCCCCCAATCCCTCCCAGCATCAGGGTCTTTTCCAATGAGTCAACTCTTCGCATAAGGTGCCCAAAGTACTGGAGCTTCAGTTTTAGCATCATTCCTTCCAAAGAAATCCCAGGGTTGATCTCCTTCAGAATGGACTGGTTGGATCTCCTTGCAGTCCAAGGGACTCTCAAGAGTCTTCTCCAACACCACAGTTCAAAAGCATCAATTCTTCGGCGCTCAGCCTTCTTCACAGTCCAACTCTCACATCCATACATGACCACAGGAAAAACCATAGCCTTGACTAGACGGACCTTAGTTGGCAAAGTAATGTCTCTGCTTTTGAATATACTATCTAGGTTGGTCATAACTTTTCTTCCAAGGAGTAAGCGCCTTTTAATTTCATGGCTTTCAGGATTTGAAATAGCTCAACTGGAATTCCATCACCTCCACTAGCTTTGTTTGTAGTGATGCTTTCTAAGGCCCACTTGACTTCACATTCTAGGATGTCTGGCTCTAGGTGAGTGATCACACCATCATGATCATCTGGGTCGTGAAGATCTTTTTTGTACAGTTCTTCTGTGTATTCTTGCCACCTGTTCTTAATATCTTCTGCTTCTGTTAGGTCCAGACCATTTCTGTCCTTTATCGAGCCCATCTTTGCATGGAATGTTCCCTTGGTATCTCTAATCTTCTTGAAGAGATCTTAGTCTTTCCCATTCTGTTGTTTTCCTCTATTTCTTTGCATTGATCCCTGAGGAAGGCTTTCTTATCGCTCCTTGCTATTCTTTGGAACTCTGCATTCATATGCTTATATCTTTCCTTTTCTCCTTTGATTTTCACTTCTCTTCTTTTCACAGCTATTTGTAAGGCCTCCTCAGACAGCCATTTTGCTTTTTTTCATTTCTTTTTCTTGGGGATGGTCTTGATCCCTGTCTCCTGTACAAAGTCAGGAACCTCCAACCATAGTTCATCAGGAACTCTATCAGATCTAGTCCCTTAAATCTATTTCTCACTTCTAGTGTATAATCATAAGGGATTTGATTTAGGTCATACCTGAATGGTCTAGTGGTTTTCCCTACTTTCTTCAATTTCAGTCTGAATTTGGCAATATTGGATGTGATCAAACAGGAGATGGCAAGACTGAATATAGACATTTTAGAGATCAGTGAACTAAAATAGATGGGAAGGAGCGAATTTAATTCAGATGAGCCTTATATCTACTACTGTGGGCAAGAATCCTTTAAAAGAAATGGAGTAGCCCTTATAGTCAATAGAAGAGTTTGAAATGCAGTACTTGGGTACAGTCTCAAAAACAACAGCATGATCTCAGTTGGTTTCCAAGGCAAACCATTCAATATCACAGTAATTCAAATCTATGTCCCAACTAGTAATGCTGAAGAAGCTGAGGCTGAACATTTATATGAATACCTACAACATCTTCTAGAATTATCACCAAAAAAGACATCCTTTTCATCACAGGGGACTGGAATGCAAAAGTATGAAGTCAAGAGACACGAGGAGTAACAGGCAAGTTTGGCCTTTGAGTACAAAATGAAGCAGGGCAAAGGCTAATAGAGTTTTTGCCAAGAGAAAGCACTGGTCATAGCAAACACCCTCTTCCAACAACACAAGAGATGACTCTACACATGGACATCACCAGATAGTCAATACCGAAATCAGACTGAATATATTCTTTGTAGCTGAAGATGAAGAAGCTCATACAGTCGCAAAAGCAAGACCTGGCTCAGACCATCAGCTCCTTATTGCAAAATTCAGACTTAAATTGAAGAAAGTAGGGGAAAACCACTAGGTCATTCAGTTCAGTTCAGTCACTCAGTCATGTCCAACTCTTTGCTACCCCATGGACTGCAGCACGCCAGGCTTCCCTGTCCATCACCAACTCCCGGAGCTTACTCAAACTCATGTCCATTGAGTCAGTGATGCCATCCAACCATCTCATCTTCTGTTGTCCCCTTCTCCTGCCTTCAATCTTTCCCAGCATCAGGGTCTTTTCTGATGAGTCAACTCTTCACATGAGGTGGCCAAAGTATTGGAGTTTCACCTTCAGCATCACTCCTTCCAATGAATATTCAGGACGGATTTCCTTTAGGATGGACTGGTTAGATCTCCTTGCAGTCCAAGGGACTCTCAAGAGACTTCTCCAACACCACAGTTCAAAAGCATCAATTCTTTGGTGCTCAGCTTTTATTATAGTTCAACTCTCACATCCACACATGACTACTAGAAAAACCAAAGCTTTGAATAGATGGAACTTTGTTGGCAACATAATGTCTCTGCTTTTATGCTGTCTAGGTTGCTCATAACTTTTCTTCCAAGGAGCAAGCGTCTTTTAATTCCATGGCTGTGGTCACTATCTGCAGTGATTTTGGAGCCCAGAAAAATAAAGTCTGTCACTGTTTCCATTGTTTTCCCATCTATTTGCCATGAAGTGATTGGACCAGGTGCCACGATCTTAGTTTTCTGAATGTTGAGCTTTAAGCCAACTTTTTCACTCTCTTCTTTCATCAAGAGGCTCTTTAGTTCTTCTTAGGTTTCTGCCATAAGTGTGTGTCATCTGCATATCTGAGGTTATTGATATGTATCCCGGCAATCTTGATCCCAGCTTGTGGTTCATCCAGTCCAGCACTTCTCATAATGTACTCTGCATATAAGTTAAATAAGCAGGGTGACAATATACATCAAATCCCTTATACAGTGGAGGTGACAAATAGATACAAGGGATTAGATTGGTAGACACAATGTCTGAAGAACTATGGACAGAGGATTTTAACACTGTGCAAGAGATTGTGACCAAAACCATCCCCAAGGAAAACAAATGCAAAAATGCAAAGTGGTTGTCTGAGAAGGCCACACAAATAGCCGAGAAAAGAAGAGAAGCAAAAGGCAAAAGAGAAAGATATACTTAACTGAATGCAGAGTTCCAGAGAATAGCAAGGAGAGAAAGGAAAGCATTATTCAGTGAACAATTTAAAGAAAAAGAGAAAAACAACAGAATGGGAAAGTCCATAGATCATTTCAAGAAAATTAGAGATACCAAGGGAACATTTCATGCAAAGACGGGCACAAGATAGAAACAGTATGATCTTAACAGTAGCAAAAGAGATTAAAAAGAAGTGGCAAGAATACAAAGAACTGTACACAAAAGTTCTTAATGACCTGGATAACCATGATGGTGTGGTCACTCACCTAGAGCCAGATACCCTGAAATGTGAAGGCAAGTGGGACTTAGGAAGCATTACTACAAACAAAGCTAGTAGAGGTGATGGAATTCCAGCTGAACTATTTCAAATCCTAAAATATGGTGCTGTTGAAGTGTTGCACTTAATATGCTAGCAATTTTGGAAAATTCAACACTTGCCAGAGGACTGGAAAAGGTTTTCATTTCAATCCCAAAGAAAGGCAATGCCAAAGAATGCTCAAACTACCTCACAACTGTGCTACCTCACGTGTAAGCAATGTAATGCTCAAAACCCTTCAAGCTAGGCTTCAACAGTATGAGCACTTTCAGATGTAAAAGCTAGATTTAGAAAAGGCAGAGGAATCAGAGGCAAAAGGCAACAACCAATTTGTTGAAATCAAATTGCCAACAAGTTGGATCATAGAAAAATCAGGGGAAATCCAGAAAAACATCTACTTCTGCTTCGTTGGCTACACTAAAGCCTTTGATTGTGTGAATTACAACAAACTGTGGAAAATACTTAAAGATATGGAAATACCAGACCACCTCACCCCCATCCTGAGCAACCTGTTGCAGATCAAGAAGCAACAGTTAGAATCAGACATGGAACAGCAGACTAGTTCAAAATTGGGAATGGAGTACATCAAGGCTGTATGTTGTCACCCTGCTTATTTAACTTACATGCAGAGTATATCATGCAAAATGTCAGGCATGATGAATCACAAGCTGGAATCAAGACTGCCAGGAGAAACATCAATAACCTCGGGTATGCAGTTGACACCACCCTAATGGCAGAAAGTGAAGAGGAACTAAAGAGTCTCTTGATGAAGGTGAAAGAAGAGAGTGAAAAAGCTGGCTTAAAACTAAGATCATGGCATCTGGTCCCATAGCTTCATGGCAAATACATGGGAAAATAATGGAAACAGTGACCGACTTTTTATTTTCTTGGGCTCCAAAATCACTGTGGATGGTGACTGCAACCACAAAATTAAAAGATGCTTGCTCCTTGAAAGAAAAGCTATGATGAACCTAGACAGCATATTAAAAAGCAGAGACTCATGTTGCCAACAAAGGTCTATATATCAAACCTATGGTTTTTCCAGTAGTCATGTATAGATGTATTAGGTGGACTATAAAGAAGGCTAAGCACCAAAGAATTGATGCCTTCAAGCTGTGGTGCTGAAGAAGACTCTTGAGAATCCCTTGTATCACCAAGAAAGTATAACAATTGCAAACATAACATAACACCCCACATAAGAACAACAAAATATGTAAAGAAAATGTTAACAAACTGTGGGGAAACTGACAGTAATAATATAATAGATTTTAATACCTCATTTACATCAATGGTCCTATCATCCAAATAGAAAATTAAAGAAACACTGGCCTTAAATAACACCCAATGTTGTTGTTCAGTCACTGAGTCGCATCTGACTCTTTGCCAGCCCTTAGATCAGATGACATAGCCCCTTAGACCAATGAAAATATATATACCCACACAGAACATGATAGGATACCAAAAGAGAAACTCCCCAGGTCATTAGGTGCCCAATATGCTACTGGGGATCAGTGGAGAAATAACTCCAGACAGAATGAAGGGATAGAGCCAAAGCAAAAACAATACCCAGTTATGGATGTGACTGATGATAGAAGCAAGATCTGATGCTGTAAAGAGCAGTATTGCATAGGAACCTGGAATGTCAGGTCCATGAATCAAGGCAAATTGGAAGTGGTCAAACAAGAGATGGCAAGGGTGAACGTCGACATTCTAGGAATCAGCGAACTAAAATGGACTGGAATGGGTGAATTTAACTCAGATGACTATTATATCTACTACTATGGGCAGGAATCCCTCAGNGCAGTATTGTATAGGAACCTGGAATGTCAGGTCCATGAATCAAGGCAAATTGGAAGTGGTCAAACAAGAGATGGCAAGGGTGAACGTTGACATTCTAGGAATCAGCGAACTAAAATGGACTGGAATGGGTGAATTTAACTCAGATGACTATTATATCTACTACTGTGGGCAGGAATCCCTCAGAAGAAATGGAGTAGCCATCATGGTCAACAAAAGAGTCTGAAATGCAGTACTTGGATGCAATCTCAAAAACGACAGAATGATCTCTGTTCATCTCCAAGGCAAACCATTCAATATCATAGTTATCCAAGTCTATGCCCCAACCAATAACACTGAAGAAGCTGAAGTTGAACGGTTTTATGAAGACCTACAAGATCTTTTAGAACACCCAAAAAAGATGTCCTTTTCATTATAGGGGACTGGAATGCAAAAGTAGGAAGTCAAGAAACACCTGGAGAAACAGGCAAATTTGGCCTTGCAATGCGGAATGAAGCAGGCCAAAGACTAATAGAGTTTTGACATGAAAATGCACTGGTCATAGCAAACACCCTCTTCCAACAACACAGGAGAAGACTGTACACATGGACATCATCAGATGGTCGACACCAAAATCAGGTTGATATTCTTTGCAGCCAAAGATGGAGAAGCTCTATACAGTCAACAAAAACAAGACTAGGAGCTGACTGTGGCACAGATCATGAACTCCTTATTGCCAAATTCAGACTTAAATAAAGTGGTCAATCTCAAAAACGACAGAATGATCTCTGTTCGTCTCCAAGGCAAACCATTCAATATCACAATTATCCAAATCTATGCCCCAACCAGTAATGCTGAAGAAGCTGAAGCTGAATGGTTTTATGAAGACCTACAAGATCCCGTGCCCTGTACAAACACACATTCTCTCTCTCTCTCTCTCTCATAGACAAATACACACACTTCTATAGGACAACCATACGTGGGAGTCATGAGCTATATGATGCAGGAAAGAGAGTGGGAGAGAATCAGAGAAGGCTCTCCTCTCTCTCCATGGGGAAAATAGAGGAGGGCATAGCTGAATGTCATGTTATACAGTTCAAAGGAGAGGAAGATCAGACACAACCTTACATTTGATTAAGTTCCATATAAGGATTCACAAATGAAATAACGAAACCAGTGGGACTACCACCAACCATAAGTCAGAATAAGCAAGAGAAATAATTACAACAAACTGGTAAGGAAGTTCAAGGTATAAGTATGCACTGATTTAGCCAAGAAATCCAAGTCTGGCTTTAAATGATATGACAAGACCAGATACTGATCAAGAAAAGTGATGTTTCCAAGATCTCATGGTATATCCTGTTAAACAGTTAGAACAGAAGTGACCAAAATGTTACTTTTCTAAGTTTATTCCTCAACTGACCCCAAGAACAAACAGTTCAAATGAAAATTAAAACTGGAAACATACATTCTTCCTATTCTCAAAGAAAAGCCTGGTTTGAGTCTATATTTACATCCACATTTTGAACAAGAAAAGTCCTTTAAAGAGAAAAGTTTCATTTCAAAAGAAAAAGTACGAATTTCCTCTGTCTTCTATTAATTTTACTTATGCACAAATAGATGAGACAATGACTATCAGAGAGGCACTGTCCTAGGCCCCATGTAAGACCAGGGTACTGGGAGGAAAGCAAGGCACAAATAATGATGATCCAGGAGAGAATGTGTCCCATGGCCATGAAGAATGAGAGGCAGATAAAGCTATGCCATGTATCTCACTTAAAATCACCTAACAAAAAGTCAAGTCAAGGTTCACTAGGAGTGTTGCAGAATTCTAGTTATGAGGGAGTTTACAGATTTTCTACAAGTAAAAGAGGGATGGGTCCCAAGGTCAAATAAGTTCAATTACATCTGGGAGACATTTGACAGACAAAGTTAGAGTAGGTTCTTTACTGTGGCACTTCCCAATACCCCTTTGATGGACTATACATCACAAATTTCCAAGAGAATTGAGCTGGCAGCATTTCTCAAACTTGTTTGACCACAGGATACTATTTTTCACAGACTATCTCGTGAACTGCTAAGTCGCTTCAGTCGTGTCTGACTCTGTGCAACCCCATAGACGGCAGCCCACCAGGCCCTGCCATCCCTGGGATTCTCCAGGCAAGAACACTAGAGTGGGTTGCCATTTCCTTCTCCAATGCACGAAAGTGAAAAGTGAAAGTAAAGTCTCTCAGTCGTGTCCGACTCTTCGAGACCCCATAGACTGCAACCCACCAGGCTTCTCCGTCCATGGGATTTTCCAGGCAAGAGTACTGGAGTGGGGTGCCATTGCCTTCTCCATCAGAACTAGTGGCCCACAAAACACTTTAGAAAGCCCTGGAAAAGTATGAGCTTGTGTAGAAGACAAGGAGCATTTCAAATCGACCAGTCAGTCTCAAGTAAGTGAAGAGTAATGAGAAGACAAAGTTGGAAATGTAGGTTAGGGTTCAGATCATGGAGGACTGTGACTCTCTGAGTACATTCTCCTGCAATCTCCCTCTTTCCTTGGCCATCACAATAAGACAAATCTGAATGACTTTGGCTCAAAATCGGCTCTGCTACTTACTAACTGCAAAACGTTCAGTAAATTACTTGACATTTCTATCCCTAAGTTCCCTTTTTTCCCTCATCTATAAAATAGGGTTGTTAAAAGGATTCAAAGAGTCCCTGACTTACAAACCACTTAAGAACGCCAGAACATAGTAAACACATAATAAACCTTTGTCTGTCTGTCTATCAAAGGCTTGATAGGGAAGATCTGGAAGAGTGTGGGCTTGTGTAGAAGACATGGTGCATTTCAAATTGTCCAGCTGAGCATTTTAAATTCTAGCCTTTTGACTATTCCTTTGTGCCTCCCATGTTGGTTCAGCATTTCCCTCTTCTTCCTTAAACACTGGCTTTCCCCAGAGTGGTCCCCTTTGCCCCTTATTCTCTGCTTACTCTGAATGCTTTCCTTGAGAGATGGCCTCAACTTATTTTTTGCTCTCCTTCCAAACTTCTTTCCCCCTCTGTATTGCATATCACATCATCAAACATCCAGTTGTCCAGAATAGAAAGCCTTGGATCCATCCTTCCCTTTTTATACTCCCACCATCCTGCCTTTGTCCTCTACTGCTCCCCTCTCTACATTCAGCTTGTCAATTGACGCACTGACTCCACTTCTGGGATGGTTCTTGAATTAACTGGTACCTCTTCATTCCTGGGGTTTCCCTGATAGCTCAGTTGGTAAAGAATCCACCTGCAATGCAGGAGTTCCCTGTTCGATTCGTGGGTTGGGAAGATCCTCTGGAGAAGAGAAAGGCAACCCATTCCAATATTCTGGCCTGGAGAATTCCATGGACTATACAATCCATGGAGTCACAAAGAGTTGGACACAATTGAGTGACTTTCACCTCACTTCACTTCACTTCTCCATTCCTACTGCAGGCTTTCATTATATTCTTAGCATCTCTCACTTAGATTTTTGAAGCAAGTTTCTAATTTGTTTCCCTATTTCAATACATTCTTCAAATTTTATTTCATAAATATAAAATTGATTATCTTATTCTCATTTAAAATCTATGAAGATTATTTTACATTAAATGGTTTAAACAATAAATTCCAGTTAATGATATTCATATGGAGAAGGCAATGGCACTCCACTCCAGTACTCTTGCCTGGAAAATCCCACGGACAGAGGAGCCTGGTGGGCTGCAGTCCATGGGGTTGCTAAGAGTCAGACATGACTGAGTGACTTCACTTTCACTTTTCACTTTGACACACTGGAGAAGGAAATGGCAGCCCACTCTGGTGTTCTTGCCTGGAGAATCCCAGGGATGGGGGAGCCTGGTGGGCTGCCATCTATGGGTCGCACAGAGTCGGACACGACTAAAGTGACTTAGCAGCAGCAGCAGCAGCATTCATGTTGAAATATTTAAAGAGTAATGTTCTGAGATCTGTGATTTGTTTTGAAAGGCAAAAAAAAAAAAAATGGATTGATGGATTACAAAGGGATGGGTGGTTGGGTAGACAGGTGATTAAACAAGTATAATAAAATGTTTATAGTAAAACACAAACTGAATGATAGTTGTACAAGTGTTCATGTAGAATTCTTTCAGCTTTGCTATATGTTTTGAAACTGTTCATAATAAAAAGTTGGTGGGTGGAGGATCATGCTGGCTCCCTATCATCTAAAGGAAAGCATCCAAGCATCTTAGGTGGGCCCATCACAGTCTGGCTCCCATTCTTCCCCCTGATTTTATACCCTATTTTATTGTTGTGTTGTTTAGTCACTAAGTCAATTCTGACTTTTTGCAACCCCAAGGACTGCAGCATGCCAGGCTTCCTTGTTTTTCACTATCTCCTGGAATTTGCTCAAACTCATGTCCACTGAGTTGGTGATACATCCAATCATCTTGTCTTCTGTCACTCCTTCTTCTCCTGCCCTCAATCATTTCCAGCATCAGGGTCTTTTCCAGTGAGTTGGCTCTTCATTTCAGCTGGCCAAAGGATTGGAGTTTCAGCTTCCAATGAATATTTAGGGTTGCTTTCCTTTAAGACTGACTGTTTTGAAATCCTTGCTGTCCAAGGGACTCCTTGGTGTCTTCTCCAGCACCACAGTTCAAAAGCATCAATTCTTCTGAGCTCTGCCTTCTTTACAGTTCAACTCTCGTGTACAGACCCTATGCTCTAGCCAAATGAGTCAAATGCCTTAATATCTTGTAGACTCTTATATGGCCAAGGTTTTACCAGCCTTTCCTCTTTGTCTAGAAGATTCTTCTATTATTTCTCTATCTAGCAATTGTCTAACTGTTCTCAGCAGCAGCATCCCCTCTTAGATGACCTCCTGGGCAAAATTAACTATTGCTGTATCAATAAGTTAATGTTAATTTTCCTACTTGTACTAAAACCTTTTTCTAATAATTATTTTGGCTGCACCACATGGCAGGTGGGATCTTAGTTCCCCAACCAGGGATCAAACCCATACTCCCTGCATTGGAAGTACAGAGTCTTAACCATTGGACTACTTACTAGGAGCTTCTTGATGAACTATGTCTCTCAATTCTTGTATACACAATACTCAGAATAGTGTGGACACATTCTAGGCCATTAAAAACATGTCTCTGAGTTAAATTGTGCACCAGATTAAGTGTGCTATTTCTTACACAGAGTGGTAAGTTGCTATCTCTCAGCCTTTCACCTCATTCAGAAGCAATCTCTATGTCCTCTGTTCCACGTCACAGTTGTTTTCATCACCCCTCATCTTTAACCATGGATAATTGTGATCCCAGGCTGTATAGCTGTGCTATCTTAATCCAAATGGGTTGCACACATTTCAAGTGTATTTTCTATAATTAAGGAGTAAGAGTTTTTTCTTCCCACTTTTACATCAACATGTAAGAGAGGAGAAGGTCACTTATGACTAGCTGATGTTTGGTCTGTTTCTAAAAGTGCTAACAACAAAAATCTCAAGTTTTAAAATGAAATTCTGCATTATAAAGGAATAGAACCATCAGAAACTAAAACACTGAAAAGTCCCTCAGAATTTTTACCAAAGCTTGCACCTAACATTCTTTATTTTCCCCTAAAACTTAACAGGCAACAATCAGCAATAACACTTTAACCACTCATTTCACTTCCCTCTCATCATTCTGTATTCTCATAAGAAACAGCCTGTGAACTACACAAAATCTTATTTGGGGCACTCCTAATTGTTCCTTCCATTTGTTCAGGAAAATTCTTGTCAACTGAACAAGTAAATGTTTGATTCCAAAAAGCTGAGTCTTGCCACTCCGTCTACTTTGTCTCCAGCGTCCAAAAAACAAAAATGTGATTTTTAACAAATACATTTATTGTAAAGAAGTTTTACTCCAGTTGGAAAAATAACGACTCTTTCCAGGTTCCTTGTGATGCATTTGATTTGGGTGATTCATCGGAGAAGGCAATGACACCCCACTCCAGTACTCTTGCCTGGCAAATCCCATGGACGGAGGAGCCTGGTAAGCTGAAATCCATGGGGTTGCTAAGAGTTGGACACAACTGAGCGACTTCACTTTCATTTTCCACTTTCATGCATTGGAGAAGGAAATGGCAACCCACTCCAGTGTTCTTGACTGGAGAATCCCAAGGACGGGGGAGCCTGGCGGGCTGCCGTCTATGGGGTCATACAGAGTCAGACACGACTGAAGTGACTTAGCAGCAGCAGCAGCAGCAGTACTTCATACCCATTACAAACACTGTTTCTGATCCACTAAATTTGCATTGCTCCAAGGTTCACTGAATTAAAATATCTCCTCCTCTGCCTAGCAATAAAAGATGTATTTCTTCACAAAGATCTTCAACAGTGACTCAGAACTCCTCTACAGTCAAGAGAAATCCACAAAGGACCCAACAAAAACAAAAGAAAAATGTTAGCTTAACAAACAGCTTTTACAAAATGCTCACAGTTTTGATTGCATAACAAGCCTCCCAACTTCCAGCCTGTTAGCCATTTTCTCAGCCCGGCCTCCTCAGGACCACATGCAGCCTCCTGTATGGCAATTTTTTTGTTGCTCTCCTCTTTGATGAGAGGCAACAACATGGGGTGAAGGGTGCATTCTATATCCCCAGGACATAGGATAGTACCAGGGATAAAGTCAGTGCTCCATAAACTCTGTGTTCACGGGAGGGAAGGAGAGGCAGTGATTGTGGCTCATGTGTTTAGCTTAGGGACATCTTTTAGGTCACAGAAAACAAGATAAGTGTTTACTTCTAGGGCTTAGTTAATTTTCATGTTTCTGGAGTTCTCTTGCCACAGTTTAATATACATTCTACTTCTCAAATTTCTATCTAAACTAGCAAATATCTCCCCTCAAATGAAATAAGCCAGAGTGAAGCTAAACAAGATGATTTGTTGACTCAGTTTGCACCTTCAGGAATTCACTGAAATTAAAACAGGAGTCATCATGAGTCACTCTTCTTCCTCTTGCACAAGGAAAGGAGATGCAATCATGGAATGGAACATACAAAGAATAAAGCAGGTCCCTCCAGTACTAAAACCTGCCCCAGCCTCTGCATGCCAGTGAATCTAGAAAATGCGAATCTCAAACAGATCTTTAACCACTTACTCGTTTGTTTACATTTTGAGAGCCTTTATAAGAGTTATATCTTTTAGCTTTAAGAGACTATCCTCCTTTCCCCCCATCATTTAATAGTAAAGTAAAAGATTTTTTTCAGGCACCTAGCATTTCACCAGCACTAATAGGGCCTCTGGTTTCTTCCTCAATCAATCAGTAAGTTATTTATGGCTAAGTCTCAGAGCTGTGCAATTAGAGACACTGGAAAACTCTACTAATGGTCATTCGTCGGGAACAGCAGTTCTAGTCCATAGGGAATCAAACTCAGTCATTATTTGGGTTCACTTCTGATAATTAAGCATTTAAATAGCATTCTGCACATCTAGCATGTTCAGCAACAATTTTGATAAGTATTCTTCCTAAGAACCTAGAACATCACTCCCCAGATCAATAGTATTGTCTTTATAAGTCACAAAGTTAGGGTGGTCAGGGACCAAGAAAGTCCCCTCCTTCTGCATGAAAGAGATGCTTTTCCTCTGAGGGTAAGAACCAAGCTGCTTCTCTAACAGCAAGTTCTGGTTTGTGCTAATTTGTCCAGTTCTTCAGTCTTTTACTAGGTCCTCTCCTGATGGTTAACGGTATTTCAGAACTTCTGACCCTGTCCTGAAAATGCCATACATCACATACTCTGTGGCCAAAGTGGAACAAAACAGTCTGGCTTAGAAGTAATGGTCATATAATGGCCTGATGTAACGCTGCTCTAGGCAGTTATGTAAGTTAAAGGGAACTTACACACTTAAAGAAAAAGACTGAGAACAACCAAGAGAACTGCTGTTTCTATTTGGAACAAGTCAACCACTGAAAGCATAAACACAGCACTTAAAATGTATTGTTCTCCTGGAAATAATATAACCTTATACATGTATTGTACATGTGGTGGTCAATTTTATGTGTCAACTAGACTGGCTAAGAAATGCTTAGATAACTAGTAAAACATTTTTGCCAGGTATATCTGTGAGAGTGTGTCTGGAAGATATTAGCATTTGAATCAGTAGACCGAGTGAAAAAGATTGTCCTTACCAGTATGGGTGGACATCATCCAATCTGTTGAGGGACTGAATAGAACAGAAAGGCAGGGGGAAGACGAATTTGCTCTTTCTGCTTGAGCTGGGACATTCATTTTCTCCGGCTCTTGGACATCAGCATTCCTGTTTCTAGGACACTGGGACAGAAACTGCCACTTACACCACTGACTCCCCAGTTCTCAAGCCATGGGATCTGGACTGAGTCACACCACCAGCTTTGCTAATTCTCTTGCTTGTAGACATACTGGATCATGGGACTTGTCAGTTTCTGTAACTGTGTGAGCCAATTCCTATAAGAAATATCCATATATATATGTATGTGTGTGTGCGCGCGCGCACTTTGGAGGACCCTGATTAACTTGGTACAATGACTGTAAGCCAACACTTGAAAGGAAGCAGCAATCTCAGAATCAAGAGGCCATTATGAACAAGTCTTATGAGGCTAGTGAAAGCGAAGTAGCTCAGTCGTGTCTGACTCTTTGCGACCACATGGACTGTAGCCGCCCACCAGACTCCTCCGTCCATGGAATTTTCCCAGCAAGAATTCTGGAGTGGGTTGCCATTTCCTTCTCCACTTATGAGGCTAATCATCCCTTAATTATTTGTTTTTAAACATTTTCTTTACTGGACAAACAATTCAGAAAAACATAATAGATGGGTATACATACCTATATAGGTTCCATCAAGAACTCTGACTTAGTCGGTCAAGATGCAGAGAAGGTAACAGGAAAGCAGGAAACCAGTAACAAATCCAATGAACTCAGCGAATGGTTACTGGTTTCTGCATCCTAATCAGTCTGGAAGAAGGCTTTTGGTGCCACTCTGCATTTCTTATCCTTGCCTGTCTTGGACAACAGGTCTCTGCCTCTCAGTGCTTCTCAAATCCATCCACTTCCGCCTCACTGAACGTCTCGGTACCAGGCCCGGCTATCTTTCCCGTGGGCCCTGCAGTGGCCAGTCTCTGCCTTTAGTCTTGCTTCTTTCTGGTCTTCTGCCCATATTTTAAAAGGGTGTCTATCTTTCTTGCTTTTGCCTATCTTTAGAACTGGCCAAAGTTCTATTGTTCTATTACAATTATTCATAATTACTTTCATTGTCAAAAGTACTCCCAGTGGGTGAAATCATATGCCTAACTTTAAAACAGCATAATTCTAATCACGTTACTCTTCCATTTAACCCTTTCAGTGGGTTCCACCTGCTCTTAGAGTAAAATCCAAATTCTTTGATAAGGTTTTTTAACTTAATTCCACTAAACTCTATGTACTATGAGGACAGGGATTTTTTTCTTGGTCTCTTTTTTTAACTGGCATGACTCCAGGGCCCAGAAGAGTGCTCAAACATGTGTTGAATAATTAGCTTTTAAGGAACCCACAGTGTGGACACTTCCTGTATCTCCTACTTCATCTTTGCTTTCTCTTCTTTATAGTCTAATCTTCAGACAGATTGTGCTACATTCAGTTGCTTTTCACCTCTAGGCCTTTGCGTATGTTCTTTGTTCTGCCTGATACATTCCATTCCTTCCCCCAGCTCTCCCTCTTTCTTACACCTAATCTCCTGTCCAATTGTTTTATGGTCCTGCTTTTTTTTTTTTTAATTAATTTTTATTTTTTTAGTTTGTTTTGCTTTACAATACTGTATTCATTTTGCTATACATTGACATGAATCAGCCACGAGTATACATGAACTCCCAATCCCGACCCCCACCTCCCCTCTCCCGCCCCACACCCTCTCTCTGGATTATCCCCGTGCATCAGTCCCAAGCATCCTGCATCCTGCATCAAACCTGGCCTGGCGATTCGTTTCACTTATGATATCACACATGTTACTGGAAATAAAAGCAAAAATAAACAAATGGGATCTATTAAAATTAAAAGCTTCTGCACAACAAAGGAAACTATAAGCAAGGTGAAAAGACAGCCTTCTGAATGGGAGAAAATAATAACAAATGAAACAACAGACAAACAACTAATCTCAAAAATATACAAGCAGCTTATGCAGCTCAACTCCAGAAAAATAAATGACCCAATCAAAAAATGGGCCAAAGAACTAAATAGACACTTCTCCAAAGAAGACATACGAATGGCTAACAAACACATGAAAAGATGCTCAACATCACTCATTATCAGAGAAATGCAAATCAAAACCACAATGAGGTACCATTTCACACCAGTCAGAATGGCTGCGATCCAAAAGTCAACAAGCAATAAATGCTGGAGAGGGTGTGGAGAAAAGGGAACCCTCTTACACTGTTGGTGGGAATGCAAATTAGTACAGCCACTATGGAGAACAGTGTGGAGATTCCTTAAAAAATTGCAAATAGAACTGCCTTATGATCCAGCGATCCCACTGCTGGGCATCCACACCAAGGAAACCAGAATTGAAAGAGACACGTGTACCCCAATGTTCATTGCGGCACTGTTTATAATAGCCAGGACATGGAAGCAACCTAGATGTCCATCAGCAGATGAATGGATAAGAAAGCTGTGGTACATATACACTATGGTCCTGCTTTAAAGTCCTTCCTTTCAGAGGCCTTTCCTAACCCTCCAGTTAGGAAATGTCCCCCAACTACTTATGCACGCACCACCCTGTACTCCTAGGCTAATACTCATCATACTTGCTTCCTAGTTATCTATTTTTGCTTACTCTCTCCCTCTCTCCTCCTTTTCTAGTATGTTTGCTCCCTGATAGCACTTATACATATTCCCAGCACCCAGGTATCTACTACAGTGTCTACCACATGGGAGGAAACTAATAAATTACTATTCAATTAATGAAAATAAGCCAATGTGATCTTGAAGGTACAGTATAAAGATAAAATGGGATGACAGTCCTGCCTCACTCTTCAGTGGATGATGTTCAGTCCTGTGTACCATTTGTTATAAAAACATAGCCCTGCCTGCTCAGAGGAAAGCAGTCAGGGAGGTTAACAGACTGTAACACAGAAACTGAGACAGTTCAGCCTAGAAAAGAAGGGGAAGGAGGAAACAAAGAAATGAGAACTGCCTTCATATTTCTAGAAGAAAGAAAGCGTCTATGTTTCCCTTCTAGGGTCAATGGAAGGAATTAGAGGACAACAGGTTTGGGCTTTTTTACCAGTCAAAGCTACCAAAATATAAATGTGTTGTCTGTGAGGCATTCCTTATAGGCAAATGGTGACTTGGTAGGGGAATGAGGCTGGACTAGAGTACTTCTAGTAGTAAGTGGCAAAGAAAACATAGTAGAGATTAAGATGGTTAAAGCAGGTTGGTCAGATGAGAAGGGAAGTTCCCAAGACTCTCATGCATAACTCACTGAGCTGGCTGGGAATTCATCCCTGTCTCCACTTTACACACCTTGAAGAGAAATAGGCTTGGTCAAGTAGGATAAGAAGCAAAGTTTAAGGAGTAGGATACTAGAGGTGAGCAGTCATTGAGGAGAAAATTAAATTACTGATGGTAATCCATCCCTGCTTAAAATACAATAAAAATATACAAGAAGATAATGGATTCAGTAGTCAACTTTTAATAAAACCAAAGAAAAAGAAAAATCTGTTCACTTTAGTTCAAGATAAAGAGAAAAAAGGTCTGATCTTTTTTTCATAATAAATAATATCTAACAACACTTGTGTTCATAATCTTAGCTCCTGAGCAATTAATAATTTAAAAAACAAACAAGCAAAGAGATGGAGTTTTAGACCACTTAATTCCATGACCATAATACTTTCGACCACTTCATATCCTTAACCCATCCTTCAAGTTACTAGTGCAAACATCCATGTCTTATCAGGCTCTGAGGTAAGACTCCAGGTGACAAACTAATGACACTGATCTCTGTTTTGGAGGACTTATTTCTGGATCTCCGATCTTAGGAGGACTGGACTTGGTGGGACAGGAAAGAAACTCCCAACAGGAAATCTGAAGAATGGCTGAGCCTCTCTCATTCAAAAGAGCCTATCCCAGGAGAGTGGTATGGCTACTCCCAGGAGGGCTTCCAAAAGATCTACTGAATTATTCATGGTGTGAGCTGGAGCAGCCCACCGCAGGGAATTTTCAAATACTCCTATGTCTGGCTACCACGCAGGCCCATTTCAAGGATCTATTCCAGAGCTCAGGGGGGTCAGGGTGGTTTGTAAAGCACTCTGGTGTGTATCCAAATTCTTTCTCCTAGCCTCCTCTGAGCTGTGCTATGACCTTGCAAAAGCCTTTCTTTCTCCTAGGGGACAAATTAGAGATTTAAACACCTCAGTTTTCATATTTCACATTTTGAGTAACAACAGAAATGCTTGCTACAGTTTTGTCACCACTACTCCCAACCCCCTCCCCTTCCCACACACACACACACAGCATTTTCTAATCCAAATGTAAAGGAAGAAAGAGATCACTCTCTAGTTAGAAAAGAAACACAGCAAGAGGTAAAATATGCAATGCCAGCTAAAGTCAACATTCTAAAAATTAAAGGGCCTAGTTCTCAGGACAGATTGTCTTGTTCTCACAATGGTTTTCTAAAGACCTTGGACCAAAGTCAGAGAGTATCTGCCAAGGATCACAGCCACCCCCCTACTCCACCCATAGTCACAACAGGCCACTGGGTGGTGTCAGAGACAGACTATCAAGCCACAGTCTGACAACTCATCCGGAGAGGACTCTGACCCCAGAAGGGGCTGCCCCACAAAGAATTAACTCCTAAGGATCCCTGGCATCTGAAGAAAGATTTGTTAGCAAATAAAATAATGAAGTCTGGCAATCAGGCAGCAGGCCACTGCAAATGGGCAGGAGCAGGATGGGAGCGATGGTAAAAAGGCTGGGCAGAGGTGGGGGCAACCAAGGAAGGGTAAGATGCCAGGGGGAGGCAAGGACCAATGAACTGTTGTTTGATGAGTGTGATTTTGCTCATGTCTGTTTATTTTAATGGGAGAGACTTTTGAGGGTACTTATATCCTAAGGGAAGAGTCAACAAAGAAAGAAAAGTTTGAAGATACAGGAAATAAGAGTGGGGAGGATTAGTGAGCAAGTGCCCTAGGGAGGGGGAGGGGGAGAATAACTGCAGACAGGGCAGGGACACATCTCCCCCGCGGAAAGGGAAAGCAGAGAGTGCAAATGATGGTCAGCAAGGCTGGGTGTGGGAACTGAGAAGTTCTCACCCCACGATCAACCATTTCTTGGTGAAGCTGGGGGCAGGAGACAAAAGTCTGTAGTGATTCTGAGAAGACCAAGGAAAGGCTGACCGGGAGGACTACCAGATGGTCCAGAGGCCCTTCTGACCACCAGCCTGGGTACAGGTGCCCCAAGAATAGCTCCCATGGGAGATCACAGAGGAGAGTGGAGTCCCAGAGGGCCAGGGCAGCTGAAGGAAGCTGTTCAGAGGAGGTGGGAAAGGTCTGGAATCAGTAGTCATGAGGGTTAACTGACCACACAAGGTACACATTATCTGGTGTGTTTCAAAAGAAGGCTCAATGGGTCCTGGGGTCATCAGTAAGTCCTAGTGAGACATTAGACCCTCTTGATGGCAATGTCTGTGTGAGAGCTTCGCAAAAGGGACAGACTAGGTCCCAGGACCAAAGAGCAGTGTGGAAATGAGTTGCAGAAGACTCCCACCAAGAGAATCTCTCTCCCTACTGTTCCGTGACTCCATCATTAGAGAGGCAGCTGTCCTGTGCTGAGATGACTTGTTTGCCATAGGTACTACCACCCTGCAGCTTCTGCAATCAAGGCAGAAATCAGAGCAGCTGACAGCAGTCAGGGAATGCAGATGTAGTGTTGCATCTGTGGTCTACAGCACAGCTGTGTGCCAGGTGGGCAGTGGTCAGGCCTGTGGACTCAGGGAAAGCCTAGCTTGGCTCCTGTCATAACATGAGTACATGGCTTGGACTCTGTGTCTACATCTGTGAAGTATGGAGTTTGTCCTAGAATCTAGAGGATTTTTAAGCCATTCCCTGGTTCTATTATTCTTTATAACTCTATCATTAATCTCTTTATTCCAGAGTCCGAGCATCTCTGGCAACCTAAATCTACCATCTAGCAACAAATAAAAGGGAAACAATCTGGGAGACCTATGTGGCTGTCATAATTTGTTACTTGTGTCACTGATTATCATCTAGAAAAGTAGTTTTCTCAACTTGGACTTCTGAAATATAAGTTGAAGGAAATGATTCAAAACTCGCCTTTTCACTTTTTCTTTGAAGTAAAAATCTTATTTCTTTTTCCTTGAAATTTCTACACTTTACTGAGAGGTGAGAGTGAGACCAGAAATGGGAACTATTGGGGGGAGGGGTCATAGTCCAAATGACTAAAAGGTTGAAAATACCACTAGTGTGAAAGATCAAAAGAAATCAGGGCTATTTACCTTAGCTAAAGAGATAAGTAGTTAGTTAGATACTTACTCAGATAATCCCACTCCCCACCACCATCTGCCCTTCAACAGATGGGGTATACCACTCTGCCATGCCCACCATGCAGCATCCACAGTCTACAATCCAAACAGATTTTCCAAGGGCTCTGGTTGTGCTAAGAGGAAAGGAGAGAAAGGGGAGCTTACAAGGAACACCTCTCTCTATCAATATCAAGAAGAATCCTAGAAAGGACTGAACTAGTCCAAATCTATTTCATTTTCTGCATCAGTTTATTTCTCTCAAAACTTGCCACCTTCTTTCTCACACCTTCCTTTTCCTCTTCAGCTTTTTTCACAAAAATCAATCCAGATTCATTATCTCTACAACCTCACTCCAGTGTGAAGAGACTTCCTGCTACTACCCTTCCTCCAGTTCCTAACTCTCTCTGCCATTCAGATTTCAGACATGATGCTGAGCAAAAAAGACCCTTGCCCTCACCCCACTTACAATCTAATGGGCAAGCCAGCTGTTGCCTCTACAATCCTTTCTATTTTTAACTTATCAAATGTTCTCGCATGAACTAGCCACTGTCTCTTATTATCCTAGCAACCAACTAATCATCTTTTTAGTAGAAGCTGAATTGGCACCTCCCCAGTGAAACATTCTCTGTTCCCCTTGATAGACTTAAATATTTGTTTTCCTGTGTTCCCACAGCACATAGTACATAATCAACCTGTTTCTGGTAGGGGCTGATTGGTTGGTGATTTTTTGTGCTTCTGTCTACTCACTAAGACGGTAAATTACTCAAGACTAGGGATGTTTTCTCTCAGTAGTGCCATTGCCCAGAAAAGCATGGCATCTGTCAGTAAAAAAATTAAAACTGTGTTATCTAGTCCATACTTCAGATAATATTCCATCCATTCAGCCATTCACACTACAAGCCATAGAACCATCTTTGGTTCATCCTTTTCTCTCTTTCCCTACTCCATTGAAATCCAGGTGTATATATCTGAATTAGTGACTTTCCCTTTAATGCTCTGCAATCCCTGAGTGCCTGCCTCATGCTAGCCCTGGTCTTTTCCTACCTGAGCTATGACAATAATCTGCTCACCACTTTTAGTCCTCCCACCACTGAATGACCTTTCAAGTTGTTGCAAATTTTCTAAAACATGGGTCTAATTGTGTAACTTCTCTATTAACACGATTCCAACTCACTTCTCCAGTCCTCTCTCTTACCTCTCTGTGCTTTCCTGCCCCAACCAGCCACCTACTCACCTTATGCTCAGGTCACATTAAACTGGTACATGCCATGTTTGTTCCTGCTCCCAGCCTCTGGATGTGCTCTTCACCCTACCTGGAACACCACCACCGCATGTCTTTCCCCAAATACACACACACACAACACACACAAGCATATGCACACATACACCTTTCCCTGGCAAGTTCCTGTTTGGGACAGAAGCCCAGCTCAAATATCAACTTCGCTCTGAATATTTTCTCAAGTCTGGCAAAACCCATTTTTTTCTCTCATGGTGCACCCACATGTTATTTGGCTCATACCTGAAGTATAACACTTAATGTACTGAATTTTAATACTGTCTACACAGCTGTGTACCCTACAATACTATAATTTGTTAGTGTCTTAGACACATCTAATTCATCTTTGTAATGTACACAAGCCAATTGTACAACATACAGGAGGTTCTCAATAAATGTTGTCACCACTGTTGAAGATGCCTGTGTAGTCAACATGTTTAGAAATATTAGAAAAGAAAATAAGAAACTTTAACCAGAACTCTAGGGACGCTCATTGGCCTCCAGGCCCAGGGATGGACTAGATAATCCCTCAAGGACCCTCTCAGTTCTAGTCTGATCTCTTAGCACTAATTGAGTATAATAGGGCAAGCACGATGCTAAGTGATTTTTTTAAAATCAAGTATCTTACCTATCTCTCACAACAAACCTGTGAGATAAGCAAATTATTTCCTTTTCAATGCTGGAGAAAAGTAAACTCAGAGAGAAAAGACTTGGCCAATTTCCTGCAGCTGGCCAGCAGCAAAGCCCGCTGCTAACCTGAAATTTGAAATAAGCCTAAAGAGCAGGACTTTTTAAGCCCTGAGGCACAGCAGCACCCACTGGGCCTAAGTGGGAAAGAGAACTTAAAGGTAATACATGAACAAGCAGAAATCAAATGATCTTCCCTGTAGCTTAAGTCCTGTTCTCTGTTGATTCTGAGCCATATAAACAGTGAAAATGAAAGTCGCTCAGTCATGTCTGACTCTTTGCAACCGCATGGACTATACAGTATATGGAATTCTCCAGCCAGAATACTGGAGTGGGTAGCCTTTTCCTTCTCCAGGGGATCTTCCCAACTCAGGGTTTGAACCCAGGTCTCCCACCTTGTGGGCAGATTCTCTACCAGCTGAGACACAAGGGAAGCTCAGAATATTTGAATGGGTAGCCTATCCCTTCTCCAGGGGATCTTCCCAGCCCAGGAATCAAATCAGGGTCTCCTGCATTGCAGGCAGATTCTTTACCAACTGAGCTATCAGGGAAGCCCCTGATAGTAAAGCTCAATAAAAATCAATGAGGAGCCAATCCATATTACAAGTGCAGCTGGAAATATCCCCTATGGGAAAGAGAAAGATTTCAGAAGCAATGAAGAAAACTCTAATTAGTCCCTCACATCACACTTTACCCAGCAAATCCAAAACAAAACTCTAGATGGCATCCCTTTAAAAGGTCCAGCGGTTCGTTAGTTACTGGACTTTGAAACAGCTGCCAATTAGGCTGTTTCCTGCCTTCTTTCTAGCACTGGCCTCACTGGCCTCTTGGCTAGTGCGTCTCACCCCTATTTCCTTCATCCTCTGCCATTTATAGCAAAGCCCAGCCTCGCTGATTCCCTGATCCCACCAGTGTTCTTCCTACCAGATCATTGCTCACACTGTTCTCAGCCTGTGATGACCTTCCTCAGCCTCTCTAAAATACATCAATGGCCAAAGGTGACAATTTGAGCAATGTAACAAATAACCACAGTACTGAATTATAATCTAAAGTATAAAATAAATATCCATTAATGTATACTTATATCAATAAATGATTGAATAAAGAAATAAGGGTAGGAGTGACATTCCTTACCAAAAATTTGAATTAATAAATGTAGGGAAATGAGGGAAATAGAAAATCACCACTATAACACCACAGTAATAATTGCTACAGGCAAGATCCATTGATGAATGCTAAAATCAGTGGAGAAAATGTTCAGGAGAAAGATGGTATTAGCACTGCTTCAAAGTACTACCTCCCAAATTTACTAAGGACTGTGTTGCTTTTAATATATGCACACAGATCCTTTGACAGGCCTCCCCTCCAGGAGATGAAGCTCAAGCCCCCTCACCTTAAGTGACACTGAACTCAGAGATTTGCTTCTGAGGAATTGAGCATGGAAAGGGAAAAACAGTAAATTTACTGTTACTAGCCACAAGTTAAATCACCAGCAATCAGCACGAGCCTTCTGATTTATATGATGAGAAAGGCACATCACATCTGTGGTGTACTCCCCAAAATACATAATCTTAGTTGATTCAGGTGAAAACACCAGCCAGACTAAAATTGAGGGCCTTTTAGAAAATACCTGATGACTAGTCTTCAAAAGTATCAAGATCACAAAAGACAAGAAAAGACAGAGGGACTGTCACAGACTGGAAGAGACTAAAGAGATGTGATACTAAATGCACTGTGGGATATCTTGGATGGGATCCTGGAATAGAAAGGGGCCTTTGATGAAAAAAAAAAAAAAGAAAAATCTGGAGGGAAATAAGTGTTTGGTTTTTAGTAGTGTATCGTTGCTAATTTCTTGGTCTTGATGACTATATCATGGTGATGTAAGCTGGTAATATTAGAGGAAGCTGGGTAAAGGATATATGGAGACATTCATACTATCCTTGCTACTCTTATAAATCTAAGTTTATTTCAAAATTAAATGTTTTTTAAAGTACACCTTTTCTTTTTTTTTTGCTTTTTTATGTATGTATATTTTTACTTTTCTAAAATGAACATGTTTTCCTTGAAAAATCAGAAACTAACAGAAAGATATTCCTTTTTAAAGACAATTTTCTTGGAAAAGGCTTCTCTCGGGAGAGTAAATTGCTCCTCATGCTGCATGCAGGAGATGAGAGTTCAATCCCTAAATCAGGAAGACACCCTGGAGAAGGAAATGGCAAACCACTCCAGTATTCTTGCCTGGGGAATCCATGGACAGAGGAGTCTGGCAGGCTACAGTCCATGGGGTCAGACACGACTGAGCGACTAAACAACAACTGCATTCCTTCAGGATTCTGTCTGCTCAAAGGCTCTGTTGCAGCATTCAGTTCATTCTTTATTTTACAGTTATGTGTCTCTCCTCTCTGTAGCTTTATGGAGGCAAAGGCCTTTTTAATCCTACATAGCACTGAGAATCCAATGAGTGTAAGCTGAGCTACTGGTAGTAAGGAAGACTGTCAGTCCAGGGACAGGCCCTGAGCCATCTCCCTTTGAGACTGGCCTGCCAGCTGCGGTTTCTCTAGACCTCTGCACCTGGGGCCTCAGCAGGCAACATTAAAGTAGAGCTCTGGAACCAGTCAGGCCCAGGATAATTCATCTCTACCACCCCTGGCCACAGCTGTGTCTAACTCAATGAAACTATGAGCCATGCTGTGTAGGGCCACCCAAGATGGACAGGTCATGGTGAAGAGTTCTGAGAAAACATGTCCACTGAGAAGGGAATGGGAAACCACTTCAGTATTCTTGCCTTGAGAACCCCATTAATAGCATGAAAAGGCAAAAAGATAGGACACTAAAGATGAACTCCCGAGGTTGCTAAGTACCCAATATGCTACAGATCATCAGTGGAGAAATAACTTCAGAAAGAATGAAGAGATGGAGCCAAAGCAAAAACAACACCCAGTTGTGGATGTGACTGGTGATGGAAGCAAAGTCTGATGCTATAAAGAGCAACATTGCATAGGAACCTAGAATGTTAGGTCCATGAATCAAAGCAAATTGGAAGTGGTCAAACAGGAGAGTGAAAACTGATGTTTTAGAAATCAGTGAACTAAAATGGACTGGAATAGATGAATGTAACTCAGATGACCATATTATCTACTACTGCTCTAGTCCAGTGAGCACATCATCATGGTTATCTGGGTCCTGAAGATCTTTTTTGTATAGTTCTTCTGTGTATTCTTGCCACCTCTTCTTAATATCTTCTGCTTCTGTTAGGTCCATACCATTTCTGTCCTTTATTGAGCCCATTTTTGCATGAAATGTTTCCTTGGTATCTCTAATTTTCTTGAAGCGGTCTCTAGTCTCTCCCACAGTAGTGGGAAGAAATGGAGTAGCCCTAATAGTCAACAAAAGAGTTCGAAATGCAGTACTTGGATACAATCTCAAAAACAACAGAATGATCTCTGTTCATTTCCAAAGCAAAGCATTCATTATCACAGTAATCCAAGTCTATGCCCCGACCAGTAATGGTGAATAAGCTAAAGTTAAATGGTTCTATGAAGACCTACAAGACTTTCTAGAACTAAAACCCAAAAAAGATGTCCCTCATTGTACAGGACAGGAATGCAAAAGTAGGAAATCAAGAGATGCCTGGAGTAATAGGTAAATTTGGCCTTGCAGTACGAAACAAGTAGGCCAAAGGCTAATGAGAGTTTTGCCAAGAGAAGACACTAGTCATAGCAAACACCCTCTTCCAACAACACAAGAGAAGACTATACACATGGGCTCACCAGATGGTCAATACTGAAATCAGATTGATTATATCCTTTGCAGTCAAAGATGGAGAAGCTCTGTACAGTCAGCAAACACAAGACCAGGAGCTGACTGTGGCTCACATCATGAACTCCTTATTGCCAATTCAGACTTAAATTGAAGAAAGTAGGGAAAACCACTAGACCATTCAGGTATGACCTAAATAAAATCCCTGGCAATTATACAGTAGAAGTGACAAATAGATTCAAGGGATTATATCTGATAGACAGAGTGCTTGAAGAGCTATGGATGGAGCTTCATGACATTGTACAGGAGGCAGTGATCAAGACCATCCCCAAGAAAAGAAAGGCGAAATGGTTGTCTAAGGAGGCCTTACAAACAGCTATGAAAAGAAGAAAAGCAAAAGGCAAAGGAGAAAAGGAAAGATATACCCATTTGAATGCAGAGTTCCAAAGAATAGCAAGGAGAGATAAGAAACCCTTCCTCAGTGATCAGTGCAAAAAAATAGAGGAAAACAATAGAATGGGAAAGACTAGAGATCTCTTCAAGAAAATTGGAGATACCAAGGGAACATTTCATGCAAAGATGGGCACAATAAAGGACAGAAATGGTATGGACCTAACAGAAGCAGAAGATATTAAGAAGAGGTGGTAAGAATACACAGAAGAACTATATAAAAAAGATCTTCATGACCCAGATAACCATGATGATGTGATCACTGGACTAGAGCCAGGCATCCTGGCATGCAAAGTCAAGTGGGCCTTAGGAAGCATCACTGTAAACAAAGCTAGTGGAGGTGATGGAATTCCAGTTGAGCTAGTTCAAATCCTAAAAGATGATGCTGTGAAAGTGCTACATTCAATATGCCAGCAAATTTTGAAAACTCAGCATTGGTCACAGGACTGGAGAAGGTCAGTTTTCATTCCAGTCCCAAAGAAAGGCAACGCCAAAGAATGTTCAAACTAGTGCACAATTGCACTCATCTCACACGCTAGCAAAGTAATGCTCAAAATTCTCCAAGCCAGGCTTCAATAGATGTGAACCGTGAACTTTCAGATGTTCAGGCTGGATTTAGAAAAGGCAGAGGAACCAGAGATCACATTGCCAACATCCACTGGATCATCAAAAAAGCAAGAGAGCTCCAAAAAAAGTCTAATTCTGCTTTATTGACTATGCCAAAGCCTTTGACTGTGTGGATCACAACAAACTGTGGAAAATTCTTCAGAGATGGGAATACCAGACCACATGACCCGCCTCCTGAGAAATCTGTATGCAGGTCAAGAAGCAACAGTTAGAACTGCACTTAAAACTCAACATTCAGAAAACTAAGATCATGGCATCAGTAAGATCATGGCTAGTACCATCACTTCATGGTGAATAGATGGGAAACAGCCTTTTTTTTTTTTTTTTTTGGTCTCCAAAATACTGCAGATGGTGACTGCAGCCATAAAATTAAAAGACACTTGCTCCTTGGAAGAAAAGCTATGACCAACCTAGACAACATATTAAAAAGCAGAGACATTACTTTGCCAACAAAGGTTCATCTAGTCAAAGTTATGGTTTTTCCACTAGTAATTGGATGTGAGAGTTGGACTATAAAGAAAGCTGAGCACTGAAGAACTGATGCTTTTGAACTGTGGTGTTGGAGAAGACTCTTGAGAGTCCCTTGGGCTGTAAAGAGAGCCAACCAGTCCATCCTAAAGGAGATCAGTCCTGAATATTCACTGGGAGGACTGATGCTGAAGCTGAAACTCCAATACTTTCACCATTTGATGCAAAGAACTGACTCACTGGAAAAGATCTGATGCTAGGAAAGATTGAAGGCAGGAGAAGGGGATGACAGAGGATGAGATGTTTAGATGGCATCACTGACTCGACGGACATGAGTTTGAGCAAGTTCTGGGAGTTGGCAATGGACAGGGATATTCATGCCCCTTCGCATGCTGCAGTCCATGGAGGTGCAAAGAGTTGGACATGACTGAGTGACTGTAATGAACTGAATGTTAAAGAGTGAGGAATTGGCTCCTCTGCTGATCTGGTTCCTCCTGTACTTCTTCTGAGCAGAGGAAAGATAACCCTTACCAGAATTATGAGGTTTTGCTTCCATTCCCAAAATGTGGCTTTAATTGCTCTGGTTCTTGTAACTCTTTTCCTCAAGGATATTGGGATACATTTTCCAGGGCCTGGAGGACATTTTTATGATGCCACATGGTACCTGTTGGCCATGACCCAAGGGCAGAGACTGCTCTGGACAGTGAGATAGAGATGAAAGACTGGGCAAGTCAAGGACCTGGAGGACAGAGCTGGATAGGATCATGCTGGCAGCAAAAGCAAGAAGTTCAAGGTAGGCTGGACCAGAAATATTCTAGACAGGGGACAGGGGATTTTAGAGGTTACAGACTTCCTAAGTGGCACAGTGGTACAGACCTACCTGCCAATGCAGGAGACACAAGAGAGGCAGGTTCATCACTGGGCTGGGATTGGAAACCCCTGGAGCAGTAAATTTTGGCAACCCACTTCAGTATTCTTACTTGGAAAATTTCACGGAGAGTGGAGCCTGATGAGCTACTGGGGTTGCAAAAGAGCTGGACGTGACTGAACGCACGCTCACACACACACTCACACACACACACTCACACACACACATTCACAGCTTATAGTAGGGATCAGTTAACCTTGCTCAGAAGAATATAGGCTGAAGTCAGAGCAAGATAAGCAAAAAATTAAATTAGTACATTCTGAGATATCAAGAGCAAAAGCAGTTTTCCAGAAGCTAATAGAAACCCAAAAAGTTTAGGAAGAAGAACGTGGATGCTGAAAAACTCCGAAGAGTTCTGCTGTTATTGGAGAATTTCTGCTTCCTTTCATTTCCTAGCATTCTTCCTGCAGTACTTTTCCCCTGGACTCTTTGGGCTTCAGATATATCATAACCAGGGTGAATATCCCACAGCACAGTACTTCCCACCTAGCAACTCTGCTGGGCCCAGACAATGCCCTGAAAGTTGCAAGTGACCCTGGATTTTTAAGTCATTCCTATTCCTGTGTCCAGAGGCTGCCTTTTGGTCTAGGGTCCTCCCCAGATCTTCTGAGGATATGTCTCTCAGGACACCCTTCTGATTCTCATGCTCCACTCTTAACTGGCCAGAGTACTTAAGGTAGAGGTCCCCTTAAGTCATCCCCTTAGGACTCTCACTGTCTAATTCATAAAAGGGACTCTAGTATCTATTACTCAGTAAGAATCATGGCATTGGTGGTTGACACAATGGAAGCTACTCAAAGGAATTTTTACAAATCTATTGGACAATAGCCATTTCCATTCCAGTGACATTGCAGTATTTCTAAACAATAATTTTGGGGGCAAGAATTCAGAACTGTACTCTATAGACTCAAAGTGGGTTTGACTTGTATATGGGAGTGAGTCTTTTAAAATGCCCTTCAGACATTTCATTTAAACTTAAAAATCAAGGGACATCTTTTCCTACAGTAGTCTTTTGATTTTATGGCTCTGTGTAGATGCTAAGAAAGGAAAGAAAAATGTCTTATAACCAAACAATATATAGTTCTGGGCCAGGGGTGGAGGACTGTCTATTTCTTGGCCTTATATGGTCCTGAGCCTCAGAAGTACAGAAAGATCTGTAGGCCTTTTGGGGCTTGATATAATGATTAATGGGATATAATTCTGGCTTAGAATTTGGAAGTTCCAAATTTATTGAAAGTGTATATAATAGTAATAAAAATAATAATAACAACAGCAATGACTTTCTTCTGTTTCAGTTCAGTTCAGTCGCTCAGTCATGTCCGACTCTTTGCGACCCCATGAATCGCAGCATGCCAGGCCTCCCTGTCCATCACCAACTCCCGGAGTTCACTCAGACTCACATCTATCGAGTCCGTGATGCCATCCAGCCATCTCATCCTTGGTCATCCCCTTCTCCTCCTGCCCCCAATCCCTCCCAGCATCAGGGTCTTTTCCAATGAGTCAACTCTTCGCATGAGGTGGCCAAAGTACTGGAGCTTCAGCTTTAGCATCATTCCTTCCAAAGAAATCCCAGGGCTGATCTCCTTCAGAATGGACTGGGTGGATCTTCTTGCAGTCCAAGGACTCTCAAGAGTCTTCTCCAACACCACAGTTCAAAAGCATCAATTCTTCGGTGCTCAGCTTTCTTTACAGTCCAACTCTCACATCCATACATGACCACTGGAAAAACCATAGCCTTGACTAGACGGACCTTTGTTGGCAAAGTAATGTCTCTGCTTTTGAATATACTATCTAGGTCGGTCATAACTTTTCTTCCAAGGAGTATGCATCTTTTAATTTCATGGCTGCAGTCACCATCTGCAGTGATTTCTTCTGTTTATTGGGTGCTAATTATGTGTCAGGCTGTATGTTAAGAAGTGTTTCACATTAAATAAGTGCTAATTTATTAAATCTTCAGCCAATTTACTGTTGATAAAAGGTAGTTGAAAGGACACACTCAGTGCCCTGACCTTGGTTTCTAAACATCCTTCTTCAGTAAAAGGAATAACTTTCTAGGATATGAAAAGTTAAAGGTGAGCATGAACATCATGTAGTATGAGAAAGTAAGGAAGTGCTCACAAAACAAAAGCAGAAGGATGGGGCATCCATACATGACCACTGGAAAAACCATAGCCTTGACTAGACGGACCTTTGTTGGCAAAGTAATGTCTCTGCTTTTGAATATACTATCTAGGTCGGTCATAACTTTTCTTCCAAGGAGTATGCATCTTTTAATTTCATGGCTGCAGTCACCATCTGCAGTGATTTCTTCTGTTTATTGGGTGCTAATTATGTGTCAGGCTGTATGTTAAGAAGTGTTTCACATTAAATAAGTGCTAATTTATTAAATCTTCAGCCAATTTACTGTTGATAAAAGGTAGTTGAAAGGACACACTCAGTGCCCTGACCTTGGTTTCTAAACATCCTTCTTCAGTAAAAGGAATAACTTTCTAGGATATGAAAAGTTAAAGGTGAGCATGAACATCATGTAGTATGAGAAAGTAAGGAAGTGCTCACAAAACAAAAGCAGAAGGATGGGGCATGTCAAAGGGACATAGGAGTCAAGCTGAAAAAGCTTCTCTTTTTTTTCAGTTGAGCCACACTTGCAGAATCTTAGTTCTCTGACCCAGTCCCAACAGTAAAAGCACCAAGTCCATACTGCCAGACCACTAGGGAATTCCCTGAAAGAGCTGCTAATAGCCAAATTTGGAACACTCTGAGCAATAAAATAAATAAATAATACAGTATTGCATTATAATTCCAAAGTATAAAACAAATATACAATAGTGCATGTTAATATAAATAAGTGAATGAATAAATAAATGAACAGGGGAAAAGAGGCAAGTTTCCTATCCAGCTCTTCGCAACCCCATGGACTGTAGCCTGCCAGGCTCCTCGGTCCATGGGGATTCTCATGAGAGAAACATCAGACAACCTAGACTGAGGGACATTTTACAGAACAGCTGGCCTATCTTTCTCAAGACTATTACAGTAATAGTTATACACCAAGATCAGCTTTATAGTTTTTACATATGAACCTTGGTAATATGAGATGTTAACAAAGGAGAAAACTGTGTGTGGTTGTTAGGGAACTCTCTGTATTCTCTTTGCAGCTTTTCTGTAAATCCAAAATTATTCCAAAACAAAAAAAGTTTACTGAGATAGATAAATGAATGAATAAACTGGTGAATAAACAGTTGAAAGCTTAAAAAGATACAAGCTTTTTTTCCCTCCCCAAATCAGAGTAGTGTAGAAAATAAAAAATTCCTCTCCTCTCTGAGTAGAAACTCCAAGCCCACCCCACCACAATCCCAGAGGTAAATATAGTTTAAGGTATAAATTTTTCCAGATGTTTTCTCTGATCTTTATGTATATAGTTTAAAAATATGCAACTAGAATCTTGCTTTTCATTCTGTCCTATGACTTATTTTTTCTCTACTAAATACAAAATCATGGAATTAGCTTCAAGACAGAATGTAATGATTTTCCAGGTGACTTTTAAATATTCCTGAGAGAGTATTGCTTCCAGAGAGGCATTAGCTATCACGTCTACATCTTACCTAATTTTTAAGCCTTCTAGATGTACTTCTTCAGAGAAGGCAATGGCACCCCACTCCAGTACTCTTGCCTGGAAAATCCCATGGACAGAGGAGCCTGGTAGGCTGCAGTCCATGGGGTCGTGAAGAGTCAGACATGACTGAGTCTTATTTTTTCTCTACTAAATACAAAATCATGGAATTAGCTTCAAGACAGAATGTAATGATTTTCCAGGTGACTTTTAAATATTCCTGAGAGAGTATTGCTTCCAGAGAGGCATTAGCTATCACGTCTACATCTTACCTAATTTTTAAGCCTTCTAGATGTACTTCTTCAGAGAAGGCAATGGCACCCCACTCCAGTACTCTGCCTGGAAAATCCCATGGACAGAGGAGCCTGGTAGGCTGCAGTCCATGGGGTCGTGAAGAGTCAGACATGACTGAGTGATTTCCCTTTCAATTTTCACTTTCGTGCATTGGAGAAGGAATTGGCAACCCACTCCACTGTTCTTGCCTGGAGAATCCCAGGGACAGGAGAGCCTGGTGGGCTGTTGTCTATGGGGTCACACAGAGTCGGACACGTCTGAAGTGACTTAGCAGCAGTAGCAGTTCTTCTTATAGATGTCTTAGGCCTTTCTAAATTTTAGTCATAGTACCCAAGATTATTACCTGATCTGCTCTAAAAATAGTCTTTGATAATCATGGACTTTTAAGAAACAAAGACTAAGAAAATAAAGTTATTAATAATTAATAAAATAGAAATAGGAAAGATGTTGCTAGTTGACCACATTTATGTCATGATTGTAGATCGATGTTAACTGAGGTTGTCAGTGATAGAAATTGAATGTATTTCTGTATATATGCAGGTATATTTGTGTATATAATTTTAAAGCATTACTTTACTGTCACCTTAGAGAATAATAATCTCTAATTATCTAAGCTCAGAGCCAGAGAAATTATTGATTTGAGTAAGATTTTATTTACTTTCACCCTTTTTTGTAACAGCCAGAGCTGGAACTTGAACATGGTTCTGTCTTAGCATCTTGCTGTGCTGCCTCCAACCCCGACTGGGTAGCCCAGCTGTAGACACTGTAGAGAGTTACACAGCCATAGGCAATGGTTCCTGTGCAAACTTGAGGAACTATGTGTGTGTGTGTGTGTGTGTGTGTGGTGTAGGGGAGTCTTCAGCATGCTCCTCAGGCCTTTTTTTCCTGTCATATTTCTCTTCCATTTCTACCCCACACTGTAACAGCCCTTCACTAGTCACCCTCACTGTGCCATTCCCAGCCTCCCATTTCTCCACCAATCACTGCTGTATCCTGCAGAGAAAAGAGAAGCTTAATGATAGGAATCCCTCACATGTCCTGCCCCCTTAATACAAATCTGTAAGTGGTATCTCTTCTTCACCTACTTTCTCTTCCTGCTTTTACAGAAGTGAAGTCGCTCAGTCGTGGCCGACTCTTTACGACCCCTTGTACTGTAGCCTACCAGGCTCCTCCGTCCATGGAATTTTCCAGGCAAGAGTACTGGAGTGGGTTGCCATTTCTTTCTCCTTCTCCAGAGGATCTTCCCATCCAGGGATCAAACCCGGGTCTCCTGCATTGCAGGCAGACGCTTTACCATCTGAGCTACCAGGGAAGCCCTGATTTTATAGAAAGAGGCAAAATATTGTTAAAAGCATGGATTTTGGAGTCAGGAAGAAACCTACCCATTCTCTGCTCTGCCACTGTAGCTGTGTGACCTTGAACATTTTACTTAAAATTTTTCAACACTCAATTCCCATTCTGTGAAATGGGCATAATTACAGTGTTCATTTGGTAGTATTAGAAGATAATGCAGGAGAAGTCTGTTTAGATAAGTGCCTGGTGTGGTAAATGGCAATAGAACCTTCTTTTCAGAAAAAAAAATCCATCACCCAGATCTTAAATTTCTCTTGTTTTTCTACACCCTTCCTCTGTCTATAAATATGGTCAAATAGCTTCCAGGTTAAAGTAAACAAGATCCAAAAGACCCCTCCCTTGATCCTGCCTTTATTTCTTACTGTTGTCCCACTTCTCTTTGCTCACTGTCATGGTTTTAACAGAGGACACGACACCCTGTTTCACTTTACAATGCATTTATTTTTGCTCACATGAGATAGTTGGCTCTATTGCTTATGGTAGAATAACCCTAACTGATACCAATTCTTGGAAGCATCTTTAATGCCTCATGTGTAGTTAATGCATCTCATTTCCTTTAGTTACTTTAGTTACTGTCAACAAATACTTGTTAGGAACAGTAGCTAAGAGCTCCTACAATACTAGGATCTGGAAATACATAAATGAATAGAATATGGCTCTTTTCCTCAAGATCTTCACAATTTAGTGGAAAAGAGAAATATACTAATACACAATTGTGGATCATATATTATGACTAGTAAAATAATAGAAACTTTCCTGGGGACATATGATAGGTTCAAGGACTAAAGGAGGACATATGTTGAATATTTAGTGTTATTGGAGCTTCCCTGGTGGCTCAGGTGGTAAAGAGTCTGCCTGAAATGCTGGAGACCCAGGTTCGATCCCCCGGTCATTAGGAAGATCCCCTGGAGAAGGAAATGGCAACCCATTCCAGTGTTCTTGTGCCTGGGAAATCACATGGACAGAGGAGCAAGCCACAGTCCATGGGGTCACAAAAGAGTCAGACAAGACTCAGCAACTAAACAAAAACAACAAAAATAAAATAAAAATAACACTATGTGATTCATGTAAGGAGTAAGTTTGTTTCAGGGAAGGAAAGCAAATTAATGAGTCTTTCCCAATATAAATTTAGGACAAAATTTTAGCCTCACTTTGTAACATAATTGGACCTCTCTAGTGGAGAAACTAGGTCAAGGAACAGTTGTAGTGCAGGGGAAGTGAAATTATAGGCATTTTGAAAGCTAGTATGAGTTTCTGATATAAAAGCTCAGCCAACTACATCTGTTTTAAGGCACTCTTTTAGCTGGATATATTATTATTTTGTGTGAAATTGTTTCTTTTCACCATATCTATAAATGTTTATCTAAATTGAGGTTAGATTTACTGCAGGTAAAACCTCTTAGAGCAATTGCCAAAGAGTCAAGAATATTTGTGGTTCCTCACTATGGACTGGTGTTTAAGAATTTAGAGACAGAGTTACTGATTAGAGAGCAATCTTACAGCATGAAATAAAATCATGGCTGCTGCCAGCCCATATGGCACATTTATGCAACGGAAAAAGATATTCTCTCTTCAAAATACTTCACTTCCACTTTTAGGAAATTGTCATCATATACTGACTTTATTAGAATAGGGCACTTTATTGCCATTTTCTGGAAAACCACACTAGTAAATATGCAAATTTTGGTATTTGTGATGTAAAGAGTCCCACTAGAAGGGGCACCCTTGTTTAATGCACAGCCTGCATTGTGGCATCATGGCAGTCTTAGTTATTGGGCTGTATTTAGCATTCTCTCCTCTTAGGTAGTTTTGCTGCCAATTACTTATTTTTCAAAAGATGATAAAAATTTGCAAATGAAAACCCAAAAGTATCAGCTACACTTTACTTAAGGGGAGAAGAAGCTAACTTTGGGCATATCCAGATGACTCTCAGACCATGCATTTTCTCTGATAGAATTGAATCAGAGCACAGAAGAGTATTGTGTTTCGGTTGTTGCTTACCTGGCTTGAAAAGTATAGCAGCTTCAAGAGTTCTAAAACATCACATGCCTTAGCTGTGGCTCTGCAGAGGGTACATTTCCAGTTCCAAACTTCCTGTTCTAGAACTCTGGGACAGATTTCCAAGTACAAATTTTCAGTTTATGGTTATGCACTATAAATTGTGGTCAGCATTTGATCTTTGCCACTTATTACTCTCTTTTGCTCTAGAATTTGAAATTCCTGTTCTTAGGGAAATCCTGCAGTGGATACTCAACATATGAACAAATTATTTGTTCCCTGAATGAAAATGAACCTTTGCTTATTTTCCAATAAAGAATGAAGTTTTGGATTTTAAATAGTAGGGTATACTTTGTTTCTGGTGCTGTTTCCCTCTAGGTTTGTTCTCTGATATGTATTTTGGGTGGGGGACTAGGATGCAGTGAGGCATAGCAATTTACTCAAGGTATATTCTGGCTTTTAACCTCCCAAGAGGACCAGCATAACAGGAGAGCCATGATCCCAATAAAACTGGGAGGTGAACAGAACATGTTGAGAATAGGTCCAGGATATAGGAGAGCTTATTTACTCTGTAGCTGGAGTGATAGGTGGGGTTCACCAGGAACAGTGGAAGAGGGAGAAAAGCTGTCAGATGTGAGTGAGATGGGGAGATGACTAGGCCAGCTTGAAAAGTCCACTGAGTAAGGATTAGTGATTACACAGGCTGTATTTTCAGTGGTGACTGGGGTAGTTCAGTTCAGTTCAGTTTTTCAGTCATGTCTGATTCTTTGTGACTCCATGTCTGCAGCATGCCAGGCTTCCCTGTCCATCACCAATTCCTGGAGCTTATTCAAACTCATGTCCATTGAGTTGGTAATGCTATCCAACCATCTCATCTTCTGTCATCCCCTCCTCTTCCTGCCCTCAATTTTTCCCAGCATCAGGGGCTTTTCCAAGAGTCAGTTCTTTTCATTAGATGGCCAAAGTATTAGAGTTTCAGGTTCAGCATTAGTCCTTCCAATGAATATTCAGGACTGATTTCCTTTAGGATGGACTGGTTGGATCTCCTTGCAATCCAAGGGACTCTCAAAAGTTTTCTCCAACAACACAGCTGAAAAGCGTTAATTCCTCAGTGCTCAGATTTCTTTATAGTCCAATTCTCACATCCATACCTGACTACTGGAAAACCAAAGTTTTGACTAGATGGACCTTTTTTTTTAACAAAGTAATGTCTTTGCTTTTTAATATGCTGTCCAAGTTGGTCATAACATTTCTTCCAAGGAGCAAGCATCTTTTAATTTCATGGCTGCAGTCACCATCTGCAGTGATTTTGGACACCAAGAAAATAGTCTCTCACTGTTTCCACTGTTTCCCCATCTACTTGCCATGAAGTGATGGGGCCAGATGCCATTATCTTAGTTTTCTGAATGTTGAGTTTTAAGCCAACTTTTTCACTCTCCTCTTTCACTTTCATCAAGAGGCTCTTTAGTTCTTCTTTGCTTTCTGCCATAATGGCATCATCTGCATATCTGAGGTTATTGATATTTCTCCCAGAAATCTTGGTTCCAGCTTGTGCTTCAGTCACCCCAGCATTTCACATGATATACTCTGCATGGAAGCTAAATAAGCAACATGACAATATACAGCCTTAACATACTCCTTTCCCAATATGGCACCAACCTGTTGTTCTACGTCCAGTTCTAACTGTTGCTTCTTGAACTGCATACAGATTTCTCAGGTTTCTTCTCATTTCTTTCAGAATTTTCCACAGTTTGTTGTGATCCACACAGTCAAAGGCTTTGGCATAGTCAATAAAGCAGAA
>SJXQ01005212.1:0-31728 GCA_006408695.1 Aepyceros melampus | reverse complement strand
CCAGCGTTTCTCATGATGTACTCTGCATATAAGTTAAATAAGCAGGGTAACAATAGACAGCCTTGACGTACTCCTTTTCCGATTTGGAACCAGTCTATTGTTCTATGTCCAGTTCTTACTGTTGCTTCCTGACCTGCATACAGGTTTCTCAAGAGGCAGGTCAGGTGGTCTGGTATTCCCATCTCTCTCAGAATTTTCCACAGTTTATTGTGATCCACACAGTCAAAGGCTTTGGCATAGTCAATAAAGCAGAAATAGATATTTTTCTGGAACTCTCTTGCTTTTTCCATGATCCAGTGGATGTTGGCAATTTGATCTCTGTTTCCTCTGCCTTTTCTAAAACCAGCTTGAACATCTGGAAGTTCACATTTCACATATTGCTGAAGCCTGGCTGGGAGAATTTTGAGCATTACTTTATTTGCGTGTGAGATGAGTGCAGTTGTGCGGTAGTTTGAGCATTCTTTGGCATTGCCTTTCTTTAGGATTGGAATGAAAACTGACCTTTTCCAGTCCTGTGGCCACTGCTCAGTTTTCCAAATTTGCTGACATATTGAGTGCAGCACTTCCACAGCATCATCTTTCAGGATTTGAAATAGCTCAACTGGAATTCCATCACCTCCACTAGCTTTGTTCGTAGTGATGCTTTCTAAGACCCACTTGACTTCACATCAGGGTGTCTGGCTCTAGGTGAGTGTGAGTGATCACACCATCGTGATTATCTGGGTTATGAAGATCTTTTTTGTACAGTTCTGTGTATTCTTGCCACCTCTTCTTAATACCTTCTGCTTCTGTTGGGTCCATACCATTTCTGTCCTTTATTGAGCCCATCTTGGTATCTCTAATTTTTGTAAAGAGATCTCTAGTCTTTCCCATTCTACTGTTTTCCTCTATTTCTTTTCTTTTCTTTTTTTTTTTTGTTTTCCTCTATTTCTTTGCATTGATCGCTGAAGAAAGCTTTCTTATCTCTCCTTGCTATTCTTTGGAACTCTGCATTCAGATGGGTATATCTTTCCTTTTCTCCTTTGCTTTTCGCTTCTCTTCTTTTCACAGCTATTTGTAAGGCCTACTCAGACAGCCATTTTGCTTTTTTGCATTTCTTTTTCTTGGGGATAGTCTTGATTCCTGTCTCCTGTACAATGTCACAAACCTCCGTCCATAGTTCATCAGGCACGCTATCAGATCTAGTCCCTTAAATCTATTTCTCATTTCCACTGTATAATCATAAGGGATTTGATTTAGGTCATACCTGAATGGTCTAGTGGTTTTTCCCCGCTTTCTTCAATATAAGTCTGAATTTGGCAATAAGGAGTTCACGATCTGAGCCACAGTCAGCTCCTGGTCTTGTTTTTGCTGATTGTATAGAGCTTCTCCATCTTTGGCTGCAAGGAATGTAATCAATCTGATTTTGGTGTTGACCTGGTGATGTCACAGGGTTCACAGAGGACCAAATGGATTAATAGATGAGAAATATATGAAATGAAGTATAAAACTGCTGAGCTACAGGTTAGGATTCTTTATTATTCTACCTAATTAGCATCCTGTTGAGGAAGAAAAATTCATTCTCTGGGTTTCTAGGTTCTTTGGCTGGCCTAATAATCAAATGGATATAAGACAGATTGCATGCATGCATGCTCAGGCACTCAGTTGTGTCCAACTCTTTGCAGCTCCGTGGACTGCAGCCTGCCCAGACTCCTTTGTCCATGGAATTTCCCAGGCAAGAATATTGGAGTGGGTTGCCATTTCCTTCTCCAGGGGTCCTCCCAGTCCAGGGATTGAACCCATGTCTCCTGCGTCTCCTCTGTTAGCAAGCAGATAGTTTACCACTAAGCCCCCTGGGAAATCCCTAAGACAGATGAACAGGAGCAAAACAAGTGTAATTACATATATTCAGGGATCCCATAAAAATATAAGGGCCTGGGACTTCCCCTTTTGGTCTAGTGGTGAAGAATCTACCTTCCAATGCAGGCAATTCAGGTTTCATCCCTGGTAGGGGAACTAAGATCCCACATGCCCCAGGGCAACTAAGCCCAGGTACCTCAACTAGAGAGAAGCCCAAGCTTTGCAGGTAAGACCTGATTCAGCCAAAAATAAAAATAAAATAAATATTTCTTAAAAAGAATATGAGACCCAAGGACAGTTGAGGCTAATATGCCATTCTGAGCTAAGGAATGCGATAAGAGTTTAGGGCTTCAAAACTGAGGAAGGGGTACTTCTCTGGTGGTCCAGTGGCTAAGACACCGTGTTCCCAATGCAGGGGGCCAGGTTCAATCCCTGGCCAGGGAACTAGATCCTGCATGCTGCCACTTAGGCATTCAAATGCTATAACTTGAGTTCATGTGCCCATGTGCCACAGCTAAGACCTGGCACAATCAAATTTAAAACAAACAAACAGAGGAGGGTAAATCACAGGACAAACAGAGATCATGTATTTGGTAATGAGATGTTTGCCCTGCTGTGCAGATAAGTCTCAGATAAAAGTTCTCTCTGATAATAACTCTGAGACAAGCCCCCTGTCTAAATTGTTTGAGGCAATTGAATAAGAGATAAAAAGCTCTTCCTGGGTCTTTGGATCCTCCACTGCCTTGAGCTCAAATCACCCCACGTATTAGTGACACATTCTGGGGAGATTCATTTTGAACTCCTTGGGTTCCCAGTAGGTGGAGAGGCTAGAACAGGGGGTCATTTCATCAAATAGATTATTGGCCTTTCCCCACTGATATAAATTTTTCTAGAAACAACGGAGGCTGATTGCAGCTGGAAACAAGGGAAGGACATGGGAAAAAGGGGCTTCGAACCCAGCCTCACCCTGTAACACTGTGCTGGTGGAGGGAGGGTGCAGGATACACAGTCCTTGAACCAGAGAACAGGTTCATAGAGAGTCTGTCAACTCAGGCAGCTGGTATACTATAGTCACATAGGGTTCTGGAGTTAGACCGACTTTGGTTGAATCCTGGCTGTGTCACCTATTAGCTAGGAGAACTTAGGCCGGTCACTCAACATCTCTGAGCCTCTCCTCTGAAGGTCGTTGGAAGACACCATAGGATGCGCGGTAAGTGCCTGCCATCACAGGGGGGATCTTGCTATGGCTGGCGGATAGGATTGCCCCAGGCCTCTGATAATAACTCTCTCTGAGACAAGCCCCCTATCTAAATTCTTTTAGGCAGTTGAGTGAGAGATAAAAAGCTCTTCCTGGGTCTTTGGATCCTCCACTGCCTTGAGCTCAAATCACCGGAGCTGGTGGGTCTGTGAACCTTGCTGCATCTCTCTTTTCTATTTAAATTTTTTATAATATTTATTTATTTGGCTGTGTTGGATCTTTATTTTATTTTTTAAATTTTGGCTGTGTTGGGTCTTCGTTGCTGCTCCAGCTTCTCACTGCGGTGGCTTCTCTTGTTGCCAAGCAAGGACTCCAGGGCCCTTGGCCTTCAGTAGTTGCTGTGAGTGGGCTCAGTAGTTGCAGCTCCTGGGCTCTAGAGCACAGGCTCAGTAGTTGTGGCCCACGAGCTTAGTTGCTCCAAGGCATGTGGGATCTTCCTGGATCAGAAATCCAACCCATGTCTCCTGCATCTGCGGGCGGATTCTTTACCTCTGAGTCACCAAAGAAGCCCTACATTGGGTTTTCATTGCAGTACACAGGATCTTTGTTGGGGCACAAGGGCTCCAGAGCATGGAGGGCTCAACAGTCGTAGCATGTAGTTTCCCCAGGCTGCTCTGTCCATGGGGATCCTCCAGGCAAGAATACAGGAGTGGGTTGCCTTGCCCTGCTTCAGGGGATCTTCCCAACCCAAGAATTGAACCCGATCTCCCACATTTCAGGTGGATTCTTTACCATCTGAGCCACCAGGGAAGCCTGAATACTGGAGAGGGTTGCCATTTCCTCCTCCATGGGATCTTCCCAGTCCAGGGATCAAACCCAAGTCTCCTATGTCTCTTGCATTGCCAGGTGGGTTCTTTACCACTCGCACCACTTGGGAAGTCCTGTGGGATCTTAGTTCCCCAATTAGGGTTTGAACCCACCCACGTCCCCTCTATTGGAAGGCGGATTCTTAACCACTGGACCACCAGAAAAGTCCCTTTTTCTTTCTTTTTAAAAGAGGTGCTACTCCCTTCTTCTCCTAGCACCCAGAGGTGTTATAGGCAACAATAGATACACGAAGTTTTCCAGACACAAAATGTGAAGCTGAGGCTTGTCACTGGACATTTATTTTCACAACACGTATATCTTCCTATAAACTAATTCTACAGACATTTAGGTGGAAAATAACTATTATAAGAGGAAGAGAAAGGCACTTGACTGTCTCAATAATTAAATGGGCAAAAGAGGTTGTGGGTTTCTGTTTGTATCCCTTTGTTTCTCCCTCTTCCTCTCTTCCTACCCTAGAAAGAGGGCTTCCAAGGTGGCTCAGTGGTAAAGAATCTACGTGCCAATGTGGGAGATGCAAGCTCTATCCCTGGGTCAGGAAGATTCCCTGGAGGAGGGCATGGCAACCCACTCCAGCATTCTTGCCTGGGAAATTCCATGGACAAAGGAGTCTGGTGGGCTACAGTCCATGGGGCTGCAAAGGGTTGGACAGACCCTAGAAAGAATAGGGTTCAAATGCAAAGATGCTCAGGGTGGGGGAGGTGGGTTGGGCTGAATTAGGGGAACTGTTTTCAACCCTCTGAGCCTGTCCTCCTGCCAGAGGAAGGATTTTCAGGGTAAATCTGCCAAGACTGTGCCCCTTCCCTCCTCATCTCTCTTTTAGAGCCTGTCTCCTGCTTCTGTACACCCTACCTCTCCCAACCCCATCTCTGACCTCAGAGCTCCTTCCAGCTCTAGATCCACTCCATGTCCCCCTTCACCCCTTCCAGTCTGGATTTTAACTCATATCGGCCCTAGGGGAACTTTCTTGTGCTGCTACCTGATTGTAGTCACTTGGACATTTTCATCTTTTAATAAAGCTTGTTAGTATGCAAGACCCATAATCTTTTGTTGTGGAAGGAACAAAGTATAGTTAGATGTGTGGACCAGGTAAATCTTGTGAAATAGCAGCTGCGTTATTTATTAGGTGTGGGAACATGATCTAGCTGCTCTACTGCTCTGATCAAGGCTTCCCAGGATCAGGGTTTCCTTGATAGCTCAGTTGGTAAAGAATCTGCCTGCAATGCAGGAGACTCCAGTTCAACTCTTGGGTTGGGAAGATCCCCTGGAGAAGTGACAGGCTACCCATGGGGAAAGGCTACCCACTCCAGTCTTCTGGCCTGGAGAATTCCATGGACTGTGTAGTCCATGGGGGTCACAAAGAGTTGGACACAATTGAGTGACTTTCGCTTTCACTGCTCTGATCAGTTTCCTCTCCTGCAGGGTAGGGGTAATAATATCTCTACCCTAGAGGGGTTGTGATGATTAAAGGAAATAATCCACGTGACACAATAAACAAAGGCTTTTTTTAATTATAGTATTTCATGAATTTAAGATGTCATCATTCATGAGAGGTGCCCTTGTTTTCTCTAGACATGCTGCAATGTAAACACTGGCAGTGCGTTCTCCTGGCATCAAATGTAAGGTGCATCCTGGTTTCTGAGATATAAATATGTGAAAAGTAGGGCTTCTCTGGTGGCTCTGTGGTAAAGAATCCATGTGCCAATGCAAGAGACATGGGTTCAATCCCTGATTCAAATAGATCCCGCATGCCGTGGAACAACTCAGTCCGTGTGCCACAACTACTGAGCTTATGCTCTGGAGCCCAGGAGCCGTGACCATTGACTTCCTCGCACCTAGAGCCCGTGCTCCGCAACAATGAAAATCACCGCAATGAGAAGCTCACACACCACAGCTAGAGAGCAGCCCAGTTCTCTGCAACTAGAGAAAGCTCGAGCATCAACCAAGATCCAGCACAGCCAAAAATAATAAATGAAACTATTCTTAAAAGAAAAAAAAAAGGTGGATGTGCGTCTTGGAATGGAGGAAATTAGGCATCATTATTGAGTGTGACACCTTCTGTTTGGGGCTACTGAAAGACCAAAAAGAAAATGTGGGTATTTGGAGATACTCACTGAGGCTCAATAATGCCAGGCAAGTTTTGAAAAGCCCAGCTCTTGGCTGAGCCCAAGTAGCTAGAGAGCAGCCCAGTTCTCTGCAACTAGAGAAAGCTCGAGCATCAACCAAGATCCAGCACAGCCAAAAATAATAAATGAAACTATTCTTAAAAGAAAAAAAAAAGGTGGATGTGCGTCTTGGAATGGAGGAAATTAGGCATCATTATTGAGTGTGACACCTTCTGTTTGGGGCTACTGAAAGACCAAAAAGAAAATGTGGGTATTTGGAGATACTCACTGAGGCTCAATAATGCCAGGCAAGTTTTGAAAAGCCCAGCTCTTGGCTGAGCCCAAGTTTTATGGATACAGTCTAGTTGGATAGGAAACTGGATCTCTAGTACACAAACACTTATTGTGCGCCAGGATCTCCAGCACATTCAGGGTGGGGGGTGAGGAGCAGACATTCTGCTGGCCTATGCACACCTCGATCTTGTTGCTGGGAAAAGCAATCTCCTTTTCCCACTGCAAAGACAGACAGATGGATCCAGTTCTGTTGCGAGTCATAAAAGTGAAAGCTTTTTGTTCTGTGACTGGGAAAAAGGAGAAGGAAGGAGAGAGAACTGAGGGCAAGAGGATGGGGCCAGACAGAAGGGAGAGAAGATTAGGAGAAAACAAGATGGTATTTCCCTCCAGGTCTCTTCAACTAGTTGTGGAAGCTGACAAGTGATGAAAAGAACCTGATGGAGCCATCCAAAAGGACCGGCTTGAAATTGAGGTGAAGGCAGGGCTGCTGCAGGACCAGGAAAAACAGACACAGTGAGCCTGGACGAAGAGATGTCCTCCCCAGCTGGCAGGGGTCCGGCAGATCTCTGATGCCCAAGAATGGAACACTCAGAAGCATCAGAGTTGGCAGCCTTGGCGTGGGCAGACCGTATCTGATTGTCACCGGCTTCCATAGAGGCAAAGAGCAGTGGACGTGGTGGAGCGGCAGCCAGAGGAGGAGTGGCAGAACATGGGCAGGTGCCCCTTGGTGACCACAGAGGAAAGGTCATGTTCACCTGTGTGATTCCAGGACCCACACAGTGGCATGCACAGAGTAGGTGTGATACCAAAGAATCAGTTCAATCAAGAATCTTAAAAACAGGATATCACAAAGTGTTTTTTTTCTTTTTTAAAGAGAAGTCCAGAAATAGACACATACAGACTTTTTTTTTTTTTTTTTTTGCTGCTCTAAGTCTTTGTTGTGGTGCAGAGGCTTAATTGCCCCATAACAAATGGGCTGTTAGTTAGTTCTCTGACCAGGAACTGAACCCCTGTCCCCTGCATTGGAAGGGAGATTCTAAACCACTGAACTGCCAGGAAAGTATCACATACAGACTTTTTAATATGATAAAGGTGGCATCTGAGGGATTTCTGTGGCAGTCCACTGGTTAAGATTCTGAGCTTCCAATTCAGGGGGCATGGCTTCAATTCCTTTTCAGGGAACTAAGATTCCCTCATTTCTGTTTTGGCATAGCCAAAAGAGAAAAAAAAAAGACAGCATCTGAAACTGATGAGGAGATGGACTATTTTATAAATGATGTTGGGACAACTGGGTAGCCATCCAGAAAAAATAAAGACAGATCTATATCTGAATTCAAGTACTAGGACACATATGAAGTAGGTTAGAGATGGAAATGCAAAAATATCAACAATTCAAAGGATAGTGGGCAAAGGATATGAACATTCCATTCATAGAAAATAATAATGAATCTCAAGCAAATGAAAAATTGTACAACTTTGCTCACAGTAAGAGATAACATTGGATAGTATGCAAAATTTGACAACACCGTTGGGCAAGGCTGTGGGAAACAGGCACTGGTTGAGAAGTCTGTCTGTGCTCTTCCAGTCTCTGTTCTCGTTTGTCATTTTCAACTCCCTGGATCAATGATAACTGGGTCCATAGTGAGACTGGAGGACACTTGGACAAAGGTTCGCCAGTCAGCCACACCCCTGATGTTGCCTGAATTTTTATAGGCACTTTGGTCTGTACACATGGATGTGATCTGGCTGAGGAGCAATGACTCACATTAAGCAAACTCACAAGAAGGTGGTGCATGAACCAGAAGGCTCAGTCATTCATTTACAAAGGGAGATACTCCTTTGCAATTACAGACCATGCATGTCTTCAACCCAAGGCACCCCATTCCAAAGATCAAAATACATAGGCATTTTAACTAGTGAACACAAGATGGCCTGATAAACATGGAAGCAAGCAGAAATGTAGTGAAACAGTATCATAATAATTACTACAAGCCGGGAGGTTTGCTGATCTCTATTTGTACAAATTTCATTATTTAATATTTATGCATTTATTTACTTAGGCAAAATATACTAACTGCCTAGTATATGCCAGACCTTATTCTAAAGATTGAGGATATAAATGTGGATAAAACAGACAAAGGTCTCTGTTCTGCAGCTTACATACTATTAGGCTAAAAGCAATATATAAATGTATAAAATGTCAGGTGATAGATGCTATGGAGTAAAATAAAACCAGGTAAGGGAAAGTAGGGGCCCTGGGTGAGTGAGGGAAGATTAAGCACAGGATTACATGTTAATATTCTCATTTTCAGATGAAGAGGCTAAGCTACAGAGAAGTGACTTGCATGAGATATTTTCCCTAATGCTTGTTCTTACATGTTAACTGTATGCCAGGCACGTCTCATAATTCCTAAGATTATGTCTAGTAATTTCTCATCTCATTATCTCCAATTTACAGATAATATATTGAAGACAGAGGGTTAAGCAAAGAGGTCAAGTCATGACTAGGCCATGTGATTATTAACAGGTAAACAGGGATTAGAGGCCAAGTGTTCCAAGTCTCTGTTCTTAACTGCTGCACCAGACAGCTTGTTCTTATCTCTCTACAGAAGACCTGTGTGTCAGGCTGAGCAACACTTACCTTATACTGGGCTGGACACACAAGAATGGCTCTTTCTTTGCCCTTTTCTAGGTCCCATACTCTTGGCTCCAAATGGATTTGTCCCCTTCCCCTGTGTGGTCTTAGGCAGAGCTGCTTAACCTCTCTGTCTCAACCAATCCATCTGTAGGTAAACTTTGAAAGTCTGATATAAGGAAAACAGTGCAAGCCTTGGCCCAAACAATGTTTCTTATTGCATTGTCTCTCTGCGATACAGTTGCTCATTTGTTTCAGTGTCACAGCTATGCCACCTTCATTGGAATCTCATTGGTTGGACACCAGGATCCACATTCTAGATTACTAAACCAAGGTCGCCTCCTTAGCTCCCTTTGTATGCCCTCAAGTTGGATTCAAGATTGCCAGGAGAAACATCAATAACTTAAACAGATGACACTACTCTGATGGCAGAAAATGAAGAGGAAGTAAAGAGTTGCTTGATGAAAGTGAAAGAGGAGAGGAGTGAAAAAACTAGCTTAAAACTCAGCATTCAAAAAACTAAGATCAGTAGCATCTGGTCCCATCACTTCATGGCAAATAGGTGGAAACAATGGAAACAGTGACAGACTTTTCTTGGGCTCCAAAATCACTGCAGATGGCGACTGCAGCCATGAAATTAAAAGACACTTGCTCCTTGGAAGAAAAGCTGTGACAAACCTAGACAGTGTATTAAAAAGCAGAGACATTACTTTGCTAATGAAGATCCATCTAGTCAAAGCTATGTTTTTTCCAGTAGTCATGTATGGATGTGCAAGTTGGACCATAAAGATGACTGACCGCCAAAGGATTGATGCTTTTGTACCGTGGTGTTGGAGAAAACTCTTGGGAGTCCCTTGGACTGCAAAGAGATCAAAGCCAGTCAGTACTAAAGAAAATCAATTTCTTTAGTGAATATTCCAATGAATATTTTAATGAATATTCCAATGAATATTCATTGGAAGGACTGATACTGAAGCTCCGATACTTTGGCCACCTGATGTAAGGAGCCAACTCATTAGAAAAGAACCGATGCTGGGAAAGAGTGAAGGCAGAAGGTGACGACAGAGGATGAGATGGCCGACTCAATGGACATGCATCTGGGCAAGCTCCGGGAGATGGTGAAGGCCAGGGAAGCCTGGCGTGCTGCAGTCCATGGGGTCGCAAAGAGTTGGACACGACTGAGCGACTGAAAACCCCACAAGATAAGCTTTAAGGTTTCCACCTCTCAGCTGGGGAATTAGAGCTCTGGAGGTTAAGGGGTTTGCCCTAGGGGCCTGCAGCCGGGGCAGGGTAGGGATTCTGACAACAGGGCAGCAGCATTCGGAGGACCAGATCTCGGGTCTCAAGTTCTCTCCATAGCCCCTGGTAGGCCACAGTAGACAGACACTCCCAGAGTCCCAGCCTCCGAGTGGGTTATGGCTGGACAGAGCCAATCCGTGGGACCCTGTTGTTTTCACAGTGAAGACCAGATGACTTTTTTCGTACTCGGACCAGTCGGCTGGTCAATTTCACAGAGCCCCTCCTCGGTTCCCCCAACCCCGACATCTCCAAATGCTGCCTTCCCCCATGAGCCAGTGCCAAGGAAGAGCTCCGCCCCAGCCCAGCTTCCGCTCATGCGCGCAGAAACCAAGCGGAGAAGCTGGCTGTCAACCCGCAAGGCTACACCCACCCTCGCAAAAAGGGCGGAGCATGCAAATTAGAAATGGCACTCCGTCAGGGAATGACAACGTTACAGCAGGTATATAAATTCTCTCCTACAATGTAGAGAATAAAAAATTTGCACGAGAGTCCAGTACAGTACCGTTCACAGTAGTGTCCACGAAGCAAAGGAAAGGAGACCTGGAGTGAGCTGGGACCCGGATCACCCTGAGTGCAATATGCACGACAGCAGGGTGGTGACAGCGACGGGCGGTGGCACGGTATCGCTTCTCGGCCTTTTGGCTAAGATCAAGTGTAGTATCTGTTCTTATCAGTTTAATATCTGATACGTCCTCTATCCGAGGACAATATATTAAATGGATTTTTGGAGCAGGGAGTTGGAATAGGAGCTGCTCCATCCACTCCACGCATCGACTTGGTATTGCAGTACCTCCAGGAACGGTGCACCCTCTCAGGGGGATATTTTTGGTAATAAAATTAGACTTAAACAGGGCCACTTTCAATACTTAGGTGGTTTTTGAGGTTAAGAATCAGTCCATACTGTTAAAACTACTTCCGTGTAAATAGTGTTGGGTATGACTACTTCAAATTTCATCATACTTCAAGAAAATTTAGTTTGTAGTGGTGAACTAACACTTTGAGTGTTGATCTTTATTTTTTGTTTGTTTTAAGGAGGTTGAAACATGAACTAACAGTTTCTCTACTTTAAACTTTTATTCCACAGGACTTTTGTAATTTTTTATTGTTCAGGATGCAGTGTAACATATCATTTTGACTCGTGTTTTCCATGGTATGAACTCTTGAAAAAAAAAAAAAAGTGGGAAGGTGCTGGCACACCAGAAATCTGACAAAGCACAGTGAACTTAGTGAAAAGAGAAGTGATACTACAGTAAAACAAGAAAGGCTGCAATGTTTAGGGGTTCCTATTGTGGAGCACCAGCGGCAACACTCTCTCCTAGTTCAGTTCTGTTCAGTCACTCAGTTGTGTCCGACTCTGCGATCCCATGAACCGCAGCATACCAGGCCTCCCTGTCCATTACCAACTCCCGGAGTTTACCCAAACTCATGTCCATTGACTTGGTGATGCCATCCAACCATCTCCTCCTCTGTCATCCCCTTCTCCTCCAGCCTTTAATCTTTCCCAGCATCAGGGTCTTTTTCAAATGAGTCAGCTTTTTGCATCAGGTGGCCAAAGTATTGGAGTTTCAGCTTCAACATCAGTCCTTCTAATGAACACCCAGGACTGATCTCCTTTAGGATGGACTGGTTGGATCTCCTTGCAGTCCAAGGGACTCTCAAGAGTCTTCTGCAGCACCACAGTTCAAAAGCATCAATTCCTCAGCGCTCAGTTTTCTTTATAGTCCAACTCTCGCATTCATACATGACTACTGAAAAACCATAGCCTTGACTAGAGGACCTTTGTTGACAAAGTAATGTCTCTGCTTTTTAATATGCTGTCTAGGTTGGTCGTAACTTTCCTTCCAAAGAGCAAGCGTCTTTTAATTTCATGTCTGCAATTACCATCTGCAGTGATTTTGGAGTCCAGAAAAATAGTCAGCCACTGTTTCCACTGTTTTCCCATCTATTTGCCATGAAGTGATGGGACCAGATGCCATGATCTTAGTTTTCTGAATGTTGAGCTTTAAGCCAACTTTTTCACTCTCCTCTTTGACTTTCATCAAGAGGCTCTTTAGTTCCTCTTCACTTTCTGCCATAAGGGTGGTGTCATCTGTATATCTGAGGTTATTCATCTGTCTTGATTCCAGCTTGTTCTTTATCCAGCCCAGCCTTTCTCAAAGGAGAGGTAAATTGTTTCCTCTTTCAACAGTGACCACAAAGAGAGCACAGGGCCTAGTCGGGCCTCTCAGAGTTCTGGAAACTTCAAACACATTCTACACAAAAAAATCCTGCCTGGGCTCATAAGCCATGTGACCCAAAAGATGTTCAGCTTGGAGCTGGGCCTGGGCCAGAAACAGGTGCAAAGCTAGCAAGCAAGGTGATGCAAGCCCACTACTCTGCTCAGTGGACCTGGCAGACCCTGTTATCTTAGAGATGGGCAGGTGAGTGAAGGGAAGTGAGGGACTTGGTGGTAAGCTAAAGTGGGGATCGCAGTGCAGGGCCTCAGGGCTCTAGAGCCAGGACACGACACTCACAGCAACAGAGGCTTGTCCATGTTCCCAAAAGCAGCTTCTGGCAAACTACTAGGCATTTGTAGAGACAGATGGCCACCATGGGACAGAGACCATGAGTCACAAACTGTATAGAAGGACTCCAAGACTGAAAACTTGGTCAGGCCCACAACAGCAGCCAACCTAAGAAGTGGTTTGTCAGGATTGAGGAGGAGGAGGGCACTGGACAATCAACAGACAGAATAACTCCACCAGAATTTGTAGCTGGCCATCCCCGGCCTGGCCCAATGGGCGTATGAACAGTGGCCACTGTGGCAGGCAACAGAGGACACAATGGGCCCCATAATTCTTGGGGACCTCAATCCTGAGCTCCATGGGGTCACAGGGCCCAGTCATTTCTTGGATTGGGTTGGGTGAGGTGGAAATCTGGACTCCTCTAGCTGCCAACTTGGTTCAGAACTTCTTTCCTGCTTCCTGCCTTTTATCGTTCAAAGCATTAACCTTCCCTACTGTCAACCTCCTGCATTCCTCACTCTGTCTCAGTAAGTCCTTCCTCGATGACCTAACTCATACTATAACTCAGACTCTGAAAGTCAACTGTTTATAAACATTTATATATTATATCCATTTATATAATTCACATTTATGCAATTTAAAAAAAAGAAACTGGGAAAAAATTTGCAAATCTATCATAGGTAGGGTGAATCTCAGCATTCTACAAAGAGACCTGAGAATGTGATCAGAAAGAAGCAAACCACTCAATAAAATTTGGCTAAAAAATCCCACAGTTCTGGGACTTCCCTGGTGGTGCAGTGGTTAAGAATCTGCCTTGCAATGAAGGTGGTAATGGTTCAATTCCCTGGTCCCAGAAGAGCCCACATGCCACAGGGCAACTGAGCCCGCACACCACAACTGCCGAGCCTGCCCTCTAGAGCCCGTGCTGCAACAAATGAAGCCACTGTGATGACAGTCGCATGCACCACAACTAAAGAGTAGCCCCCGCTAGGCACAACTAGAGAAAGACCGCACGCAGCAATGAAGACCCAGCACAGCCAAAAATTAAAAAAAAAAAATTTAATCACGATTCTTGGGAAAGATAAGAAATATCATTGTTTAGAGGCAGAAGAGAGTCATGACAAGAAAGGGACAGAAGGACATCTTCTTAGGAGATAGTAATGCTTTTTCTTAAGCAGAGTAATGGTTACAATTGTGTGTTTACTTTGTGAAATTTAATCAAGTTTTACACTTTAACATCATTTTTGTATGCTGTCCTTCAATAAAGTCTTTAAAATTAGTTATAATAAATATGATTTTTCATACAACTATAAGAGAGAAATGCATATTTAAACAACAATGAGATCTAATCTATAACCTGTGAGTTTGGCAAAAATGCAAGAGTCTGACAATGTACCTGGTTCCCCAGACTGCAGAAACAGGAAATGCTTGAGACCTCTGTGGGTCATCCTAGAGTCCCATCCTGACCTGTTACTCCTAACTCCTTCAGGGCAAGGATATCAGGGTCTCTGAGGATATAATACCTTAGTGAGGGCACATGGCATCTGGATGAGGTCTGGGGCCAGCAGCAGAATTTCTGTCTGAGCAGAGAACAGGGCACGGTGGGGTTTCCCCTGGTGACTCAGACAGTAAGGAACCTGCCTACAATGTAGGAGACCCAGGTTTGATACCTGGGTCAGAAAGATCCCCTTGAGGAGGGCATGGGAACACACTCTAGTGTTCTTGCCTGGAGAATCCCATGAACAGAGGAGTCTGGCGGGCTACAGTCTGGGATTGCAGAGTCGGACACAACTGAACAACTAATACTTTCACAGGGCATGATGAGGAAGGGGTGCTAACTCAAGTTAACCAAGCTCCTAAGGGTGCTATGAGTGAACTAGAAGGTGACGTAAATCACTTTAATGTGAGACACTCCCTTGCAGGAATGTAACTGTCTGAGGATCAATTCCCAAATACCTGGGAAAGCATAAAATGACCACTGAGGAACATGGAACCAAGCAGAGAGATCATGAATTGGGGAAGCCTGAAGAGCCATTATAATAGCCACATGTCAGGGGCTGGGTAAGTGTGACTGATAGAATATCTAGTTTAATACTTATCCTCCCACTCATCCATACTGTAAATGGATGTAGGTGCTGGGCAATAGCCTAATGACTGTAACAGAGTGATGGAAAAAGCAGTCCAAGTGAGAATCTTCCCAGTCGTTAGGGTGGAGGGGCAGAAGGGGAGGCAGATAGCAGAATCACAGACAAAGCACACATATAGCATGTCAGGTCTGGTGCAAGCCAGAAGGCAAAACCAGGCTGGGGCATGGAGGAGCACCTCTGGTGGCAGAGGGAGGGAGATTGCTCAAAACGGGGCCCAAGTTAGGTTTTCTTAGGACCAAGATTCACACTGGGAGATGACAGCTCAGAGGAGTGTCTGGCAAAAACTCTCTTTATCCCTAGTGTTTGCTAGTTGAGGGCTGACTCTTGCCAGGCATGTCCAGAGGGGACCTCAGAGCTAATCTGTCCAGAAGGTTATTAGGGTTCCCTAAGGAGTGAAACAGATCACTCCCCCCAGCCTTCTCCTCCCACAGGAGACAGGGAAAACCCAAGCCGGCAGGGAACCAGAGAGCCAGAAGCCAAGACAGGCTCAGGTGAAGACTGGACCCCAGGTGCCACCCACCCTTATCAAAACCATGGTGCTGTGGGCCTGGCGCCAGCAAATCCATGTGTATGCCGCCAGCAACCTTGCTGTCCTTCAGTGTCGCCTTCCTCTTCTTGCGACTTTCCCCCTCTTCTCGTGGAAAGTGTGCGGCGGGCGCAGCGACCTCTAGCGCCACAGCAGTTTCTGCAGAGCGACGGGGGCCAGGACAGTCGAGCTCGAAGGGCCGACCACGCCCCTGGGGCGGACAAAGGCGGGGTATGCAAATTAGGATCCGCCTCTGCGGAAGGACGGGCGGGAGTGCAAAAAGGGATGTGAACGTTCTAGACAACTAGTGCAGCAGTCACTGGTCTGGACTCCATCAGTGAGCGGGACCTGTGCTTCAGAACCCGGCAGGTCTTGGGACACCGTGATCAACTCCGCAGGTCAACTGCTTTCTAGCTGAGTGATCCAGGGCAAGTTTCTCAGCCTCTCTGGTCTCATTGATCACGACTGTGAAATGAAGATGATAACAGTGTCAATCCTCCTCAAACCAAGTGGGCTCGATCATAGCAAAGAATGCAGGGCAGTGCCTGGCAGGTGGCTGTCGTGAGGTCAGGGGTCTTTCCCCTCAGGTTCGGCTGAACTAGAGAGTCGGTTAGGGGGAGGGCCGACTGTGATAGTCTCACAGGCCCTGCAGCTCTCTAGCGGCTTAGCGGAGAACGGAGGAAAACAAGTGCGCCCGCCTGGCGACCCCGGGGTCTCAGTTAAGGAGCCTAGCCGTTACGGGGGGGACGGAGACCCATTCTCAGTCAAGGCGGTTCCTGCCTCTCCCCTCCCTCGCCTTCGTAATTCTCTCTCTGCTCAAGCTGTGGGCTCTGTCTACGCCTGGCGGCCCCCGACAAACCCTAATCTCCCAAATGCACAGTCATGATGACCCAGGATTTGCTTTGCGAGCAAGCCGGCCGGTGTCGTCCGGCAGCTCCCTCCATCGACCCTTCGAGGCGGCCAACTGCAAAACCCCTGCGTTTTCCCCGGAGCTGGAAAGTGTGCAGCGAATGCAGCGACCTCCAGCGCCACAGAGCGGCCAGGAGGACGGCCAGTGCTGAGAGCTGAGCAGGACGGTGATGGTCACGCCCCTGAGGGGCGGGCGGGGCATGTAAATTAGGGCCCTCCTCTGCGGAAAGATGGGCAGGGTTGCAAAAAGGGATGTGAATATTGTAGAGAACAAGTGCAGTTTCACTGTTCTGGAACAGACGTAGGAGAGTAAGCCAGAAATGTCCACTGAGGGTTGGGGTGCTCGCCGTGCATTTACTGGAGCTGAAGGGAGGACGGTGATAGCTAGGACAGAGCATATGGTATAGCTTCTCCACCTCTTGGCTAAGATCAAGTGTATCTTCTTATCAGTTTAAATGTGATATGCCCTCTATCCGAGGACAATATATTAAGTGGGTTTTTGGAGCAGGGAGTGGGAATAGGAGCTTGCTTTGTTCACTCCACGGACAGACCTTGTCTTGCAGTACTTCCGGGAATGGTGCACCCCTCTCAGGGAAAAGTATGAACAATAGACTTGTTACATCTTTTTCAGTGTCTTCCTCATCTTTTTGTTACTGGGTACAGATCTATACGGGGCTTTCTGTTTTGTTTTGCCAATGTGTATTTTTCTATTTTCTTGTTTGGGCAGTTTAATTAGGAGTACTATTTCTTGTAGGGGTTATATCCATGCACCAATTTTATGTTAAATTTCTCTTTTACTTTCAAAGCACTGTAATAAGGCTGTTTCCAGCTCCCTTAGTAGTTTTGTTTGTCTTTAGTACTGGATTATTTCTTCTATCCAGTGACAAGGCACTGCTCTCAACACCTAACAGAACTTTGAAACAGTTCAGGGTTGCTGGAGTCCCCAGGGGAAGACTCTTAGCTCTGGGAATTTTTTAAATTCAAGATTCCACCCAAGTGTGCTTTTCCTAAAAGAAGAAACTGAAGAACAGAAAGATTAAGAAGCTTGTCCAAAGTCACCCAGGCAGAAATTAGCAGAAATGAGCTGTGAACAATCGTACAACAGAAAACATCTACATTTCCTAGGCCTCACACCCAAGAAGGAAATTGTCATTTGACTATCTGATAAGGGCACTGAAACTGGCAATCTCACCCCACCTTTCATCCTTTGCCTTCGCCAGGAAAGGTGTTGATAAACAAATGGGAAGGAGGTAGTGGGGCAACTTGGGGGTGAAGGAAGTGGCCCAGTTTGTCAGGACGACACCAAGTTGTGGGCCTGCCCAAGTCCAGCCTCCTTTAAATGAGAACTCCAGTCCCCACTTCCAAATCCACCCTGGGGCCCAGGGACCCTTCCTCCATTAGTGACCATTTTATTTCCTGGTAGCCTCACCTCTGCAGCCCTTTCTGTCCACAAGATCACAGCCCAGGAAAGAGTGCATTGGAGGATACGTTACAGAAAATATTTGAACATTCTTACTTTAAGCATTCATAGATGGAGTACTCATCAGGTTGAAGGTCTCAGTGCCTGCCCTCATGAAATGACATTATAAAGAGGAAGAGGGAGAGACACACAATGACTCAAGAGGCTCATTTCAGATAGTGATACAAGCCATGAAGGAAAACAGGGAATGTGCTGGAGAGTGACTGGTGAGAGAGCTATTTGACATGGGGGAGGGGTGCTCATGAAGGCCTCTCCAATGGTGACATCAGAGGCAAGATTAATTGGCCAAGACCCAAGGAAGAATTCCAGACAGGAGGACAGACTAGTTGGCACCTATCTGTTCCTCCCATTGGCTCCCTGTCCTGGGTCAGATTCCAGTTGCTGACTGATGTTCTTCATCAGAGCTGGATCCCCACCAGACTAAGTGCTGAGCCCAGAAGCTGGTTCTTCACAACCACAGCTCTGCAGTGCCCAGCACTGTGCTGGCCACACAGTAAGCAATCAGGAAATCCTCCATGTTTCATGACTACATGATGGATTGACTAAATATACTCAAGGAGTTCCTTGAGTGTCAGAACCAAGCACCCAGCCTTAGCTGGGAGTTTCCTGGTCTGTGGGTCCTTGAGACCTTGGGGGTTGGGAGGGATACCTATAAAACCCTGCACTTTCAGGAAAGGTCTGGGTAGTACTGAACCCTCAGGACTTTACTGGGGAGGAGAGAGTTTTTGGAGGAGAAAATCAGAGGCCATGGGAGGGATGGAACTGGAGAGAGAGGATGCCCCCTCCCCCAACCAAAGCCTGGAGGGCTGAACCCTGGACTGAGAGTCATCATGAGTCCTGTCCTGTCAAGTAAACTGCCTTGGAAAAGCCACCTCGCCCTGGGAGCCTTGGTTTCCTCTGCATGCAATGAGCCAGGTCCATGTCCCCAAAACAGCCCAGGCTCTGAAGTAGGGGAAAGTACAGGATGGGTGGAGCTCGCCTAGGAAGCAGCTGAGGACATCCTTGTCTCCACAGCATTCCAACCGAATACCTGAGTGCAAAACTGAAGGGAGGAGAGGAGTCTGCAGGAGGAGGGATGGGAGGGGAGTGGAAGTCCAGGAGCGGCTTCAGACTGGAAATCACAAAGAGCCATATTTCAAATCCCAGCTATGCTTCCTCAAGAATAAAACAAAGAGGGAATTCCCTGCCTGTCCACTGGTTACAATTCTCTTCTTCCACAGCACAGGGCACAGGTTACATCCCTGGTTGGGGATTTAACATCTCAAGGCCAAAACATAAATAAATAAAATGGGGGAAACACAACCTACTAATTAGAATGAGTGTGGAAAAAAAAAGAAAGTAAGAAAAACCTGTGGGAAGGGGTCTTAGAGACCCTTTTCTCCCGCCAGGGGCCCATTCAGAGGCAACTCATCCAAAACCAAGTCCCAGAGTCCAGGCCAGGGCGGAAGAGGAGCAGATGCTGCCCCCTGGTGGATGAATCTGTCACTGCCTAAGTCTGAAGAAAAGGGGAGGAGTCGAGTTGGACAGGTTTCTTTCTTTCCTTCTGGGGTCTTTTTGTTTGTTTCTTTTTCTGGCCATGCCACCCAGCTTGTGGGATCTTAAATCCCATACCAGGTATTGAGCCCTTGCCCTTAGCAGTGAAAGCGTGGAGTTCTAAACTCTGAACTGCCAGGGAATTCCCCTGGAGTCATCCTTTCAGACGGGACCTTCACTACAGTTTGAGGTTGAGAATGGAAAAGCCGCCCTTTTCAAGCGGTTTTTGTGGAGGTAAGATCAGATGTAAATGAACATTTTCTGAGCAGGAAATCTGATTTCAGTGACATTTCTGATGCTTTTCCTGAGGGCCGAATAGCTGGAGCTGGGAAGGCAGAGGCAGGGGGAGGCTGGAAGGCGGAGAAGTTTGGGAAGAGGCAGTTGCAGCAAGTTGTGGTGTCTTAGGAGACAGATCCACTCGGGGACAGATTCCAGCTTCCATCTGCACAGGAGACTGGCACTCAGGAGACCTTGGCATCAAGAGGGGCCTTGGGTGATCAGCCAGAAACAGCAGCCAGAGCCCCAAGAGGATGACCGTGCCATGGGAGCAACAGCCAACAACTTCGAGGAGGAGGAGGAACAAGCCCACCAGAGAGAGACACAGAGGTGAGTTGAGGGGCGAGAATCAGGCTCATGCTGTGCAGGGAACTAGCTGTCGGCCAGTTATCCAAGCTGAGACTCTTTAGAGCTTTCACAATAGGGGCCAATCCCCAGAGACTTTATAGGTTTGACTGAAAAAAAGAATTTACTTATCTGGCTGTATCTGGTCTTAGTTGTGGCACACAGGCTCCTGAGCACTCAGAATTAGTTGTCTCAAAGCATGGGGGAATCTTAGGTCCAGACCAGGAATAAACTGTGACCCCAGCATAGGGAGGCGAATACTTAACCGCTCGACCACCAGAAAGTCCCTGATTCAGCTTCTTGATTTCATAGCTTTCTGTCAACTCACCCATGTTGTTTGACCCACATTGGGAGGGGGGCATAACTTTGAATGGATGCATGCTCAAATTTGGGAATTTGCCGGTATCATCAGTTGTGTCCGACTCTGTGCGACCCCATAGATGGCAGCCCACCAGGCTCCTCTGTCCCTGGGATTCTCCAGGCAAGAACACTGGAGTGGGTTGCCATTTCCTTCTCCAAGTTTCATGTAGAGGACTTGATCAAAACAGAGCTGGGGCCTCCTTCCGGAATTTCTGATCAAGAAATTTGAAGAATTTGTCAGGCCCAAGCTAAGCACATTATACATTGTCTCATTGGACCCTCAACCATTCATTCAACAGTTATTCATCAAGAGTTAAGTACTACGTTCAGAGCACTACCATAGGTGCTGATAATACACCTGCAAACAAAATATTTACCCATTGAGGTGAAAGACAATACAGGACTAATGGCTGTATATTTGTGAATATACCTACATTCTATGTGTCTGTGTCCATATCTGCATGTATATCTATGCCATGTGAGCATAATGGGTGTCAAAGCAACTTGACAGCCCAACAGAAACATAAGACCAGGGAAAGTGGGATATGAAAGAGGAATCCTTAGGGTGAGTAGGTATAGTTCACAAGACTGTAAATTGAAATCAAATGCCTATTTTACAGGCAAGAAGTAACTTTCTCTAGGGTATACTCAACAAGACATCCCCCTGTGATTTCATTTCCATGGGTAGCTTCACTAGTACCCTCATCAGAGAGGCAGTCTTATCATCCCCAGTTAGAATATCAGGACCCCTGGTTAGCAGGATACTTGAATGCCAATCCTGACTTCTTTTGACATTAGGCAAGTTTCTTAGCCTCTCAGCACTTCCGTCTGTAACAATGCTTTCAATAAATATATGTCACAAACATAACTTTTTCCCCCTTAGGCCATGCTTGTGGCTTTTGGAATCCCGGTTCTCTGGGCTCCTGCACTGAAAATACTGAAGCCTAACCACTGGACCACCAAGGAATTCCCTTCCCAGGTAAATTTAAATATTCTTGGGCATATAAAAAAATAAAGAGTGAGTGAAATTAACATATTCTTTACTCAAGATATCTCAAATTCTGGTGGTCCAGTGGTTAGAACTCCATGCTTTCCAATGACAAGAGCAGGGGTTCCATCCCTCTTCCAGGTTCTGGGAAACCCTTGCAAAACCCCCACAAACAAAACCCAATATCTAAAATATGATTTCAATATGTAATTAATATCATCATTACAGGATTTTTTTTTTTTTAATACTAAGTCTTTGAAATCCCCATGTATTTTTTCCACTTTCAGTACCTCTGAATTGGGAGGAACCACCAGCCCAGACTCTGATGCTGGGAGGGATTAGGGGCAGGAGGAGAAGGGGACGACAGAGGATGAGATGGCTGGATGGCATCACCGACTTGATGGACATGAGTGTGGGTGAACTCCAGGAGTTGGTGATGGACAGGGAGGCCTGGCGTGCTGCAGTTCATGAGGTCGCAAAGAGTCGGACACGACTGAGCAAATGAACTGAACTGAACTGAACTGACCAGCCCATAGTTCCCTGGCTGCATGTGGCTAGTGGCTGTGACGGCTCAGATTAACAGAATGTTTCCTGTTGTTTAGTCGCTGTGTGCGACTGTTTGGGACCTTCTGACCCGCCAGGCTCCTATGTCCATGGGATTTCCTAAGCAAGAACACAGTCCTGGGTCTCCATTTCCTCCTCTAGGGGATCTTTCTGACCCAGGAATCCACCTCGTGATTCTTGTCTTGCAGGCGGATTCTTGACAATCTGTTACCAGCGAGGCTCACAGCTGAGGAGAAGGGGTAGGGAAACCAGGGCCTAGGCGGAGGGAACTTTCCGTAGGAAGCCCGGGATCCGTTTGGTTCGCAGAAGCACCGAAGGACAAGGGCGCTGGAGCTGGAGTGAACCCCTCCCGCGGCCCGGCCCCGCCCTCCGCATCCACACGCCCCCTCCCTTCCCCACTGTGGGCCATCCGCCTTCCGCCTGGCCGGGAAGCCCCCTCCACACACCCGACCCTACGGGGCCCCTCTCTCCGCAGGCGGAGGCCTCTGTAACACACTGCAGCCCGGGCGTTTCTGGCGAGTGAGTCCTGCGACCTTGTCTTCAGGAAAACTCTCGGCCAACAGCTCGTCGCACGGGTCCCTCTCGCCGGCCACCCCGCACCCGCTCCGGTCGGGTCTCTGCTCTCCACTGGCACCAAGGAGGAGCTCCCCTGCCGCCGCCGCGAGGCCGTCCCCAGGGCGCGGCGGTCCCGCCGGAGCCACGCCTTCTTGGTGACAGAGGGCGGGGCATGCAGATTCGAGACGGCGCTTCCGCCCGAGAACCACAAAGCCAGGGCAGACGCGGAATTCCTCTTTTACACTGTGGAGAATCCAACTTCTGCTCGAGCGTCTGGTGTAGTGCCGCCAGAGCACTGTCAACGAGGCAAAGGAAGGGAGACCTGGAGTGAGCGGGGATCCGGGTCACCCTGAGTGCAACATGCACGACGGCAGGACGGTGACAGCGACGGGCGGTGGCACGGTATCGCTTCTCGGCCTTTTGGCTAAGATCAAGTGTAGTATCTGTTCTTATCAGTTTAATATCTGATACGTCCTCTATCCGAGGACAATATATTAAATGGATTTTTGGAGCAGGGAGTTGGAATAGGAGCTTGCTCCGTCCACTCCACGCATCGACCTGGTATTGCAGTACCTCCAGGAACGGTGCACCCCCTCGGGGACATTTCCGAAAGTATCCAAAGGCAGAAAATGGCTCTTCTCTGCAATCAGCTATGTGCTTGCTTTTCTACAGTTTGGCAGGTATAGTTTGAAATGTCTGCTTAAGCCTCTATTTTCCTGAAAATCATTTCTTTTGGCCTTACAGTCTTAGGAAAGTGGTTCTTCTGCTCTCATTTCTCATTTCATACAAGCTACAAAAAGAGCGGGTGTCCAAGCTCCTGCTTGATATCCCCAGTCTCTCATGATTCCATCTTCAGCATAGAACCAGAGTACTAGCTTTCAGTCTTCTGTATCTATGCCCCCGCCTTCTCTTGAGATCTCTCACATTACTTCTGTGTTTTGTTTTCTGCCTTCAAGCAGTTCCTGCTCAAAACCACCGAATTCCACCTGGAGTCCAGGTTAAAATGATGGGCTTTCCACTCAGTGTGTCGATTGTACTGGGGTTTCGTTTATCCAGGTGACTGACAAGGAGAGCTCAGTGCCACTAACGTAGTTGTATTATTCTTTAGAGTTTTTGGACTTCCCTGGTGGTTCAGATGGTAAAGCGTCTGCCTACAATGTGGGAGACCTGGGTTCGATCCCTGGGCCGGGAAGATCTCCTGGAGAAGGAAATGACAGCCCACTCCAGTACTCTTGCCTGGAGAATCCCGTGGATGGAGGGGCCTGGTGGGCTAAAGTCCATGGGGTTGCAGAGAGTCGGACACGACTGAGCGACTTCACTCACTCACGTAGAGTTCTGAAGGGAAGAGGGCCTAAAGTAAGACCACCATGTCTTTTGGATACACAAGGCAGGCTTTGAGTTTAGCACAAAGTTCAGATCATGAATAAGCCAGAATGAATGACTCTTGCTGAGAGTGAAGGAGGAGAGTGAAAAAGCTGGCTTAAAACTCAGTACTGGACTTCCTTCCTAGCCAGTGATTAAGAATTCCCTTGCCAACGTAGGGGATTGGTTCAATTCCTGGTCCAGGAATATTCCACATGCCCTGGGACAACTAAACCCCTTTGACACAACTACTGAGCCTGTACTCTAGAGCCCATGAACCACAATTAGACAGTAGACCCCGCTGGCAACTAGAGAAGACTCTAGCATCAACGAAGATCCAGTACAGTCAAAAACAAATAATTATTTTTTTAAAAAACCCTTCAATAGGTAAAACCACTAAGGTCATGACATCTGGTCTCATCACTGCATTGCTAACTGAACGGGAGAAATGTGGAAGCAGTGACAGATTTCCTCTTCTTGGGCTTTAAAATCACTGAGGATGGTGACTGCAGCCAGGAAATCAGAAGATGATTGCTTCTTGGCAGGAAAGCTTGACAACCTAGACAGCGTGTTAAAAAGCAAGACATCACTTTATCGACAATGTTCCCTATAGTCAAGGCAATGGTCTTTCCAGCAGTCTTGGAGGGATGTGAGAGCTGGACTATAAAGATGTCAGAGGCCAAAGAACTTTGGAACTGTGGTGCTAGAGAAGACTCCTGAGAGTCCCTTGGACCGCAAGGAGCTCAAACCAGTCAAATCAACCTTGAATTCTCCTTGGAAGCACTGACACTGAAGCTGAAGCTCCAATACTTTGGCCACCCAATGGGAAGAACCCACTCCCTGGAAAAGACTGTGATGCTGGGAAAGACTGAAGGCAGGAGAAGGAAGACAGAGGATGAGATGATTGGATGGCATCACCACATCAATGGACATGCGTTTGACCAACTCCAGGAGATAGTGAAGGACAGGCAAGTCTGGGTGTGATGCAGTCAATCCATAGGGTTGCAAAGAGTCAGACAGGACTTAGCAACTGAACACCACCAAACACACCACATCCTCTATGCCAGGACATTTTAGTAAATAGATGTTTGGAGCAGGGTGTTGGAATAGAACCTTACTCCGTCCACTCCACCCATTGACTTGGTATTGTAGTACCTGCAGGAATAGTGTACCCCTCTCAGGGGAAAGAGAAAGTAGGAACAACAGGCTTGTTACATCTGTTTCAGTGTTTTCCTTGTTTTGCTCCGGGTACCTGTCTCACGTGAAGGTTTCTGTTTTGTTTTACCAACGTGTGATTTTCTGTTGCCCTGCTGGGGCAGTTTACTTAGGAGGGTACTGTTTCTTGTGAGGGTCATATCCATGGACCAATATTATGCAGTTTTTCCTTTAACTTTCAAACCACTATAATGAGGTGTCCAGATCCCTTCGTAGTTTTGTTTCTTTTTCATAGGGGATTATTCTTCTATCCTGTGGACAAGGCACTGCTCCCAACACCTAACAGATCTCTGAAACAGTGTGGGTTTTCTAGAGTCCCCAGGGGAAGACCCTCAGCTCTAGGAATTTTTTAAATTCTCAGCTCCACCCAAGTGTATTTTCCCTAAAAAAAGAAACTGAAGAACAGAAAGGTTAAGCAACTTGTGAAAGTCACCCAGCTAGATATTAGCTGAAGTGGGCTGTGAACAATATCTGTTTCAGATATTGTTCCCTCCACAATCTTTGAAACTTCCTAGCTCCTCTCTTACATCTCCTGGGCCTCTCACCCAAGAGGGAACCTGTCACTTGATTAAAGATAAGAGAGCTGAAGGTGGCAGTCTCTCCCCCATCCTTCATCCTTTGCCTTTGCCAGGAAAGGCATTGATAAACAAATGGCAAGGAGGAAGTGGGACAAAGTGGGGGTGAAGGAAGGGACCCAGTTGTCAGGGCCACATGGGGGCCTGGCCCAGTCCAGTATCCTTTAAATGGGAATTCTAGTCCCCATCTCCACATTCAGCCTGGAGCCTATGGAACCTTCCTCCATTAATGACCATTTTGTTTCCTGGCAGCCTCATTTCTGCAGGCCTTGGCCACAAGATCACAGCCCAGGACAGAGTGCACTGGAGGATTCCCTAGAGAGAACATTCAGACCATCTTACTTTGAGCATTCATGGATGGAGTGCCTGCTAGGTTGAAGGCCTCAGTGAAATGGATAAGGACCTGCCCTCATAGGGTGAAGATTATAGTAAGAAATAGGGAGAAACAGACAATGACTCAAGAGGATCATTTCAGATAGTGACATAAGCCCTCGAGGAAAATAAAACAGAGAAATGTTCTGGGAGTGTGCCTAGGGGGAGAGCTACATTACATGGAGGAGAGGGTTGCCCATGAAGGCCTCTCCAATGGTGACATCAGAAGCAATTTTAAGTGGCCAGAGGCAAAGAAACATTCCAGACAGTAGGAGAGACTAGCTGGGACCTACCTGCTTCCTCCCATTGGCTCTCTGACCTGGGTCAGATTCCAGTGGCTCTGTGGAGGGTCTTCCTCAGAGCTGTCTCCCCACCAGACTAAGCGCTCAGCCCAGAAGCTGGTTCTCAGCCGCAGCTCCGCCGTGCCCAGCACTCTGCCTGCCACCCAGTAGGCAATCATGAAATCTTCCATGATTCATGGATTGACTAAATGTACTCAAGTGTTTCCTTGAGTGTGAGAACCACACACCCAGCCTTAGCTGGGAGGTTCCTGGTCTCTGGTCCCTGACACTTCGGGGGTTGGGAGGGAAACCTATAAAACCCTGTACTTCCAAGCAAGGTCTGGGTAATACTGAACCCTCAGGGCTTTAGCGGGGAGGAGGGATTTCTTAGAGGAGAAAAACAGAGGTCATGGGAGGGATGACCCTGGAGAGAGAGACCTCGCCTTAAGGCCTGGGCTAAACCCTGGGCTGAGAGTCATCATGACTCCTGTCCGACAAGTGAACTGGCTTGGAAAAGCCACGTGCCCCCTTGGAGCCTTGGTTTCCTCAGCATGTAATGAGGGGCTTAGATGATTCCAGGTCCCTTTCCCCAGGACAACCAGACTCTGAAGTGAAGCAGGATACAAGATCGGTGGAGCTCACCTAGGAAGCAATTGAGGACATCCTTGTCTCCACTGCATCCCAACCGAGGACCTGTCTGAGTGCACAACTGAAGGGAGGAGAGGAGTCTGCAGGAGGAGGGATGGGAGGGGAGACGAGGTCCAAGAGCGGCTTCCGCCAGGGAATGACAAAGACATGAATTTCAAATTCGTGCTTTGCTTCCTCAAGAATGAATTGGAGAGGGAATTTCCCAGTGGTCCAGGGTTACAATTCTGTTCTTCCACTGTACAGCACACAGGTTACAATCCTGGTTTGGGAAATAAGATGCCAAGGCCAAGAAAAGAAGGAGTAAAATGGGGAAAACACAACCTACTTCTTAGAATGAATGTGAAAAGAAAAGCTGTGAGAAAGGGCCCCTTAGAGACCCTTTTCTCCCACCAGGGGCCCATTCAGAGGCAACTCACCCAAAACCAAGTCCCAGGGCCCAGGCCAGGGCAGAAAAGGAGCAGATGCTGCCCCCTGGTGCATGAGTCTGTCACTGCCGAAGTCTGAAGCAAAGTGGTGTGGTGGTGGACAGGTTCCTTTCCCTCCTTCTGGGTTTTTTTTTGTTTGTTTCTTTTTCTGGCCACGCCACCAGGCTCATGGGATCTTAGCTCCCTTACCGGGTATTGAACCCTTGACTTTGGCAGTGAAAGCGTGGAGTCCTAACCTCTGAACTGCCAGGGAAAACCCCTGGAGTCTCCTTTTCAGACAGGACCTTCACTAGAGTTTGGGGTTGGGAATGGAAAAGCCACCCTTTTCAAGTGGTTTTTGTGGAGGTATGATCAGATGTATGATCTCCAAGTCAGGCTTCAGCAATACGTGAACCGTGAACTTCCAGATGTTCAAGCTGGTTTTAGAAAAGGCAGAGGAACCAGAGATCAAATTGCCAACATCCAGTGGATCATCGAAAAAGCAAGAGAGTTCCAGAAAAACATCTATTTCTGCTTTATTGACTATGCCAAAGCCTTTGACTGTGTGAATCACAATCAACTGTGGACAATTCTGAAAGAGATGAGCATACCAGACCACCTGACCTGCCTCTTGAGAAACTTATATGCAGGTCAGGAAGCAACAGTCAGAACTGGACATGGGACAACAAACTGGTTCCAAATAGCAAAAGGAGTACGTCAAGGCTGTATATCGTCACCCTGCTTATTTAACTTCTATGCAGAGTACATCATGAGAAACGCTGGACCGGAAGAAACACAAGCTGGAATCGAGATTGCCGGGAGAAATATCAATAACCTCAGATATGCAGATGACACCACCCTTATGGCAGAAAGTGAAGAAGAACTAAAGAGCTTCTTGATGAACGTGAAAGGGGAGAGTGAAAAAGTTGGCTTAAAACTCAACATTCAGAAAACTAAGATCATGGCATCCGGTCCCATCACTTCATGGCAAATAGATGGGGAAACAGTGGAAACCATGACTGACTTTATTTTTCTGGACTCCAAAATCACTGCAGATGGTGACTGCAGTCATGAAATTAAAAGATGCTTACTCCTTGGAAGGAAAGTTATGAGCAACCTAGATAGCATATTGAAAAGCAGAGACGTTACTTTGTCAACAAACGTCTGTCTAGTCAAGGCTATGGTTTCCCCAGTGGTCATGTGAGAGTTGGACTGTGAAGAAAGCTGAGCGCCGAAGAATTGATGTTGGAGAATTGGTGTTGGAGAAGACTCTTGAGAGTCCCTTGGACTGCAAGGAGAGCCAACCAGTCCATCCTAAAGCAGATCAGTCCTGGGTGTTCATTGGAAAGACTGATGCTGAAGCAGAAACTCCAATACTTTGGCCACCTGATGCGAAGAGCTGACGCATTTGAAAAGACCCTGATGCTGGGAAAGACTGAGGGCAGGAGAAGAAGGGGATGACAGAGGATGAGATGCTTGGACAGCATCACTGACTCAATGGACACGGGCTTGGGTGGTGTCTGGGAGTTGGTGATGGACAGGGAGGCCTGGCGTGCTGCGGTTCATGGGGTCACAAAGAGTCGGACACGACTGAGCGACCAAATTGATACTGATACTGATCAGATGTAAATGAACATTTTCTGAGCAGGAAATCTGATTTCAGTGACGTTTCTTATGCTTTTACTGAAGGCCTAACAGCTGGTGCTGGGAAGGCAGAGGCGGGAGGAGGCTGGAGGGCAGAGAAGGTTGTGAAGAGGCAGTTGCAGCAGGTTGTGGTGTCTTAGGGGACAGATCCACCCGGGGACAGATTCCAGCTTCCATCTGCACAGGAGACTGGCACCTGGGGAGATCTTGGCCTCCGGAGGGCTGTTGGGTGATCAGCAAGAAACAGCAGTCAGAGCCCCAAGAGGGTGACAGTGCCGTGGGAACAACAGCCAACAACTGCGAGGGGGGAGGAACAAGCCCACCAGAGAGAGACAGGGAGGTGAGTTGAGGGGAGAGAATCAGGCTCCCGCTGTGCAGGGACCTCGCTGTCAGCCAGTTATCCGAACTGATGGAATCTTTAGAGCTTTCACACAAGGGCCAATCCCCAGAGACCTTACATGTTTGATTCAGCTTTTTAAACGTGTATTTACTTTCTGGCTGTTTTGGGTCTTCGTTGTGACATACGGGCTCCAGAGCACGAGAGCCAATATCTTGCCTTAGTTGCCTCGATGCATGAGGGAATCTCAGTTTTAGACCAGGAATCAAACTGTGTCCCCTGCACGGGGAGGCGGATACTTAACCACTGGACCGCCGGGAAGTCCCTGATTCAGCTTCTTGAATTCATAGATTTCTGTCAAGTCACCCATGTTGTGTGACCCACACGAATGGGTGCATGCTCAAATTTGGGAATTTGTCAGAATCATCTGGAGGACTCGATAAACACAGAGCTGGGGCCTCCTTTCAAAATTTCTGATTCAGAAATTTGAAGACTTTGTCAGACCCAGCCTAAGCACAGCATAGATTGTCTCATTGGGCCCTCATGCAGTCACTCAACACATATTCATCAAACATCAAGTCTATTCAGAGCACTAGGCACTCAGAATAGATCAGCAAACAAAAGGTTTCCGATCAGGGTGAAAGACAGTACAGCACCAATGGCTGTATGTTCGTGACCATCCCTACATTCTCTGTGTCGGCGTCCACATCTACACGTGTATCTATGCCACGTGAGCATCACTGCGGGGGTCCAGCCTCCGCGGGGTCCAGGGAACTCTTGGGAGAGACGGCGTCGGCGTAATTAATGACTCGAGGTCGCAGGTGCAAGAATGATTCTTTATTCAGCAAGAGCATCCGACAGATTTCTCTCAAGTACTTTCTTAAAGCATTCTAACAGGGTTTGATTTTCAAAGGCATTTTTATACATGGTTGCACAAGTTAATCACATAGTGTAAGAGGTTACAAACCGTATTTTTCATCTTGTTATTTCCGTGTAAGCCTTTTCCACAACATTCCCATACATCATGAGTAAAACATTTCCACACTTTCTTAAATTCCTTATACAATCTTTGTCACCTCCCAGAATTTGTTTTTCACTAGATTATTTTTGATTTCTGAAAAACTAAGTCACCTGGCCACCTGGGTCTCCTATTGAGGCCCTTTTACAATAACAACCTTTTCTTGTTAGATTTAAACAATATATTAAGAAACACAATTTCCATAGTCCCCAGAAAAAACATGAGAACAATGTTTGCATTAATCACCATGTTGTGAACTTTCTAAGAATAAGCCTATTTATAACTGCACAATGTTTACCTCTAATTCTATGTTTTGCTTTTCAGGGGAATGTTTACTTCTTAATTTTATTCTTTGCTTTTCAGGGGAATGCCTGTACAGCTATTAATCAGTAATCCTAGAAAAACAAACTTGCAAAGTATTACAGTAGCTGCTGGATGAGCAATGAGGGGTTTCTTTGGGGGGTTTCTTCGGGCCTCCAGACCTTCGAATTCCCCTTGATCTTTTCAGGGGAATGCCTGTACAGCTATTAATCAGTAATCCTAGAAAAACAAACTTGCAAAGTATTACAGTAGCTGCTGGATGAGCAATGAGGGGTTTCTTTGGGGGGTTTCTTCGGGCCTCCAGACCTTCGAATTCCCCTTGAGTGCCGGCCTCCTTGGACCGGATCACCCTGACCCGGATCCTTGTCCTGGGCGGGGCTTTACTTGACTCCTTCGGCTTCCGACACATCACGGGTGTCAAAGCCACTTGGCAGCCAACAGAAATACAAGACCAGGGAGAGCGGGATGTGAAACAGTAGGCTCAGGGCGAGCAGGTGTAGATAGTTTGCAAGACTTCAAATGGAATCACTTCTATTTTACAGGCAAGAAGTGACTTTCCCCAGGATATACTCATAAGACATTCCCATGTGCTGCATTTCCTCGTGTAGCTTCACGAGTACCCTCATCAGAGAGGCATTCTTATCATTCACAATTAAAATATCAGGACTCCCGGTTTGAAACTCCTGAGGCCCCAGTGGTTAGCAGGATGCTTGAATGCAAATCCTTACTTCTTTTCACATTAGGCAAGATGCTTAGCCTCTCAGCACTTCCATCTGTAACAGTGCTTTCAAGAAATATGTGAGGCACACACACAACTGTTTTCTTTTTTTTGTTGTTTAATTTGGCCACACTGTGTGGCTTTTGGGATCCCAGTTCTCCAACCAAGGATGGAATGCAGTCTCCCACACTGAAAGCGCTCAGGCATAACCACTGAACCCCCAGGGTATATTCCCCCCTGCAGGTAAATGCAAATATTCTTAGGCATATTAAAAAAAAATAAGAGTAGTGAGTGAAATTAAGTTTAATATGCTCTTTAACTCAAGATATCTCAGACATTCTCTGGTGGTCAGTGGTTAGAGCTCCATGCTTTCCATGACAAGGCAGGGAGG
>SJXQ01005211.1:137550-208437 GCA_006408695.1 Aepyceros melampus | reverse complement strand
TGTACTCTGCATAGAAGTTAAATAAGCAAGGTGACAATATACAGCCTTGACATACTCCTTTTCCTATTTGGAACCAGTCAAGCAGTCATGAATGTTAATTACCAATTAATTCAAAGGATATTTTTGAATAGATAATATAGGTACTCTACCCTGCTAGATACTGAAGACAAAAATTTATAGGAAAAGTATAGACTTTGTCCTCAGTTATCACTAACAATAGAGATAAATGAAAACAAATCATAAGAAAATGCAATAAGTATTATATCACAGATAAGCAGAAAGTGGTAAGGGAACACTCCAACAGAATGACAAATTCTTTTTGAAAAGAAAAGCGTGGTGAATAAATAACTTTAACAGGTACAAAAGAGTTTAAAGAAGATTGAGAAACAAGAAATAGATTGGTATGTACTGAAATTTACTGCTTTGGGGGCTGAAGTAAAAAATAATAAAACAGGAATTTCTTGACTTCGATGATCGCATTCTAGTAAGACACCCGACACTAACAGAAAGAATTCCATAATTTCCTTCAAGAGAAAACTTGCTAAAGGGTCTTAGTTATTAAGTTGACAAAAGCCCCTCTGTGGATGAAATCTCACAGCTTAGCCGTGGTGACAAGGAAACTTCTGAATTCATGTTAAGACAACTTCTGAGCTGCTCTGGTGACTCAGAAGGTAAAGAATCTGCCTGCAGTGCAAGAGATCTGGATTTGATTCCTGGGTCACAAAGATCCCCTGGAGAAGGAAATGGCCACCCACTCCAGTATCCTTGTCTGTAAAATTCAATGGACACAGGAGCCTGGGGAGCGACACTCCATGGAGTTGCAAAGAGTCAGACATGACTAAGTGACTAACATTTTCACTTTTCTTTTTTTTTTTGTTTTGTTTTGTTTTGTTTTTATGGAAATACACTTGGGCATTATTCAGTGAATTAAAAATGAACAATAAAAAAAAAAGATTAGAGCCGATGCACCTATTCATAAAACTCTAATACAAAGTCAGCACAACCTTTGGACGTTTAATTAAGCTTGGAAAGTAGTTTACCTTTATAGTGTGCTAGACTCCTCTGAACCTACATGAGCATTTTTTCTCATAGACTTGGTTCAGCAACTCTGGGTACTGAACCAGATTTATAACATAACAGATTGGATGACAGACAATGGTGAAAGCTAAAGATAATAAATAATTATTGGTACCATCTGGGCTTTTCTAAAAACCTCCTTTTGAAAAGAATGCATTTCAGAATCTTACAAAAATAGAATTCATGCAAAGAAAATTAAAATGTTAAATTAGCTGTGATCAAAGATACTAATTTTAACTCACAAGAGGGATAGATCTTATTTAGTATCAATTGACACAAAATTATTTAGAAACCAGAAAAGTTTTTCAGATTAGCATCTACATTGATGAAACAAAATAAATTCTCTATTAATCTCTTCATGTCAAAGGTAGTAAATGCCGTGAAATCTGATTCATGGGGTCACTCTGATAGGTCTTCCAATTTTCAACTGAGAAATCTGATTACTATTGACCTTGGTGCACATTATATTCAAAGGCAAATATATATATATATATATAGTGATCGCACATGTTATAGTCTATTCTATTCAGGTCTTTCTACATTAACAAAAAGTTAGCTAATAATATAAAAATGTTAGTGGATAATTTTGTACAAACATTAGTTTTGATGATCATTGTCAACCTAAAACACCCTGTTTTTTCTTCATGCTGGCTCTTCCCTGAAGAAAGAGGGTAGATAGCCCAGAATATACTACACAGTTTTTTCTATCATAGAAACAACTTACAGGAATAAGGAGGAATTCCAAGAAAAAGAGTTTTAAGGGAGGTAGTTGCACATTACTTAAACACTTGCAAGGTGCCTACAAACTGCAACACACATTTTACACATAATGCTTTACATGCACAGTATTTTAATTCATAACAATTGCTCTACCAGGATTCTCTTCATTTTCCAGATAATAAAACCGAATTAAGTGACTTGTCCAAACTGTACTCTCTTACTATTTCCATAATATCACTGTTGATGGAGCAGAGAAATAGTTAAATTGAGCCACTAAAAAGAGAGGATCTAGAACAGATTGAAAGCTAAAGAGAAGCAAATAACATCAGCATGGAATGGGACATATTATATTGTGTGGATAAAGGTAAGATTAAGAATGACTGTTCATTTTAGAAGTGATTGGCACTCTCCCAATAGCAAGACCTTAAAGTAGGAGGGCCTTGCTGACCAGCTACCATTATCATATGTCGACACATTTGTTATCTAACAAATTATTTTTTGCTTCTAAGAGAAGTGGCTGCAATTCAGTAAAAACTTTCATTCCAGTAGCTTGAATAGAGGACTCAGCAGTTGAAGTACAACTAATTTTATCATTTATTTATGACAAAAGAAATTTGCTCTTCTGCTAGCCATTGATCACTGGTGCTATTATGTGTTTACAAACAATAATTTATTTTTTATTAAAAACATACAGAAATATATTTTTCACTCACCATTCACTTTGACTGTCTGAATCTTTGAGCCCATGGACTGCAGCATGCCAGGCTTCCCTGTCCATGAACAGCTCCCAGAGCTTACTCAAACGCATGTCCATCGAGTCAGTGATGCCATCCAACCATCTCATCCTCTGTCATCCCTTCTCTTGCTTTCAGTGTTTCCCAGCATTCTTTTCCAGTGAGTCAGTTCTTCCTATCAGGTGGCCAAATTATTGGAGTTTCAACTTCAGAACCAGTACTTCCAATGAATGTTCAGGACTGATATCTTTTAGGATGGGCTGGTTTGACCTCCCTCCAGTCCAAGGGACTCTCAAGAGTCTTCTACAACCCAACAGTTCAAAAGCATCAATTCTTTGGTGCTCCAACTTTATAGTCCAACTCTCACATCCATACATGACAACTGGAAAACCATAGCTTTGACTAGGTGGGCTTTGTCAGCAAAGTAATGTCTCTGCTTTTTAATATGCTGTCTATGTTGGTCATAGCTTTTCTTTCAAGGAGCAAGTGTCTTTTAATTTCATGGCTACAGTCACCATCTGCAGTGATTTTGGAGACATGAAAATAGTCTGTCACTGTTTCCATTGTTTCCCCACATATTTGCGATGAAGTGATGGGACTAGATGTCATGATCCTTTATTGTTGAATGTTGACTTTTAAGCCAACTTTTTTATTCTCCTCTTTCACTTTCATCAAGAGACTCTTCAGTTCCTCTTCACTTTCTGCCATAAGGGTTGCATCATCTGTGTATCTTAGGTTATTGACATTTCTCCCAGAAATCTTGATTCCAGCTTGTGCCTCATCCAGCCAGGCATTTCACATTCTGTACTCTGCATATAAGTTAAATAACCAGGGTGATAATATACAGCTTTGACATACCCCTTTCCCAATTTGAAACCAGTCTCTTGTTTCAGGTCCAGTTCTTATGGTTGCTTTTTGACCTGCATACAGCTTTCTCAGGAGACAGGTAAGGTGGTCTGGTATTCCCATCTCTTGAAGAAATTTCCAGTTTGTTGTGATCCACACAGTCAAAGACTTTGTCATAGTCAATAAAGGAGAAGTAGATATTTTTCTGGAATTCTCTTGCTTTTTCTATGATACAGACGATGCTGGCAATTTGATCTCTGATTCCTTTGCCTTTTCTAAATGCAGCTTGAACATCTGGAATTTCATGGTTCACATACTGCTGAAGCCTGGTTTGGAGAATTTTAAGTGTTACTTTACTATCATGTGAGATGAGAGCTGTTGTGCAGTAGTTTGAGCATTCTTTGGCATTGCCTTTCTTTGGGATTGGAATGAAAACTGATGTTTTCCAGTCCCGTGGCTACTGCTGAGTTTTCCAAATGTGGCACTTTCACAGTATCTTCATTTAAGATTTGAAATAGCTCACCTGAAATTTCATCACCTCCATTAGCTTTGTTTGTTATGATGCTTCTTAAGACTCACACTTGACTTCACATTCCAGGATGTCTGGCTCTAAGTGAATGATCATATCATCGTGTTTATCTGGGTCGTGAAGATCTTTTTTGTACAGTTCCTCTGTGTGTTCTTGCCACCTCTTCTTGATATGTTCTGCTTTTTTAGGTCCATACCACTTCTGTCCTTTATTCTGCCCATCTTTGCATAAAATATTCTCTTGGTATCTCTAATTTTCTTGAATATATCTCTAGTTTTTCCTGTTCTATTATTTTCCTGTGTTTCTTTGCATTGATCACTTAGGAAGCCTTTCTTATCTCTCCTTGCTCTTCTTTTGAACTCTGCATTCAAATGGCTATATTTTTCCTTTTCTCCTTTGCCTTTCACTTCTCTTCTTTTCTCAGCTATTTGTAAGGCTTCCTCAGACAACCATTTTGCCTTTCATTTTCTTGAGGATGTTCTTGATCACTGCCCCCTGTACAATGTCATGAACCTCCATCTATTGTTCTTCAGGCACTCTGTCTATCAGATCTAATCCCCCAAGTCTATTTTCTCACTTCCACTGTATAATTGTAAGGGATTTGATTTAGGTCATATCTTAATGGTCTAGTTGTTTTCCCTACTTTCTTCAATTAAGTCTGAATTTGGCAATAAGGAGTTCATGATTGGAGCCACAGTCAGTTCCTAGTCTTATTTTTCCTTACTGTTTTTAGGTCTCTCTGTCTAATAGACCTACATTTAATCTGTCTATCTCTGTCTAATGATCTGTAAGAAGGAGAATCTCAATATGCTATAAACTGAACTAACTTTCCCCATTCTTCGTATTCTATGCTGCTCAAACCCCCTACCCCTTTAATGACTGACATTAGGAAGAACACAAGTATAAAATTCATCTCCAGCTACATCTCACTCTTTCTTTAAACTCTGGGACCTTAACTGTCTGTTCAACTTATGGCAGTTCTTTATTCTAATCCAAAAGTGTATCTTCAGTCTATGTACTTCTTTCCAATTCCATTACTGCCTCCAGCTTAACTGTCACCATATCTTGATAGACTTTTGAATAACTTCCTAACAGTTCTTCCCACTATTGATCTTTTCAAATGTTTCAAATGATTCTTCTCATGCTTAACCTCCCATAGCTTTCTGATATTTTAACATTAAAAATAATATCTTCAAATACCATACTCATTCCTTTGCAAATAGCTCACAGATATTTTAGCCTTGAAGCACCTTTCAGTTACTTGACCCAAGAGCTTTTTGGTTCCTAAGCTGTCATCTGTTTGGCCATTATACCTAATAACCCCATCCCACAATTTTCTGGGTTAACTGGCCCTTTTTGTCTCAGCCTACAAACAACTTTCCCTAACCTATATACTCTTCTCACTATCATCATTTCTTAGGTATCCCTAAAAAGTAGTTAGTCTTTCCTTTATCTTAGCAGTTATCCCATAATATATTATGATTCTTGTACTGTTTATCTCTTCCACAGACTATAAACTCCAGAAGGAAAAGGACAATGACTGGATTAATCACTGTTCAATGGCCTGTTTCTAATGTAGTATCTGGCATTCAATTAATGTTTAATATTTCCTGAACAAATCAATCAATAGATATTGCTTACTAGGCAAGGCATAAAGGAATCTGATCACAACAGATCCTTTTTGACATTTGGCTCCACCTCTAAGTTAAAACTCCTTAGCATTATAACCAAGAATAACCCTATGGTGACTTCCCAAAACAGAGTCCCACCCCACTCCCACTGTGTTCTCCATCTGCCTCCATACATATAGAAAACCATTAGCCTCCTAGGCCTTCCATGAGTTCCAAAGAGTACACTTAATCAGAGAAGTGTCAGACTTTATTTGGGGGGGCTCCAAAATCACTGCAGATGGTGATTGCAGCCATGAAATTAAAAGATGCTTACTCTATGGAAGGAAAGTTACGACCTACCTAGACAGTATATTAAAAAGCAGAGACATTACTTTGTCAACAAAGGTCCATCTATTCAAGGCTATGGTTTTTCCAGTAGTCATGTATGGATGTGAGAGTTGGACTGTGAACAAAGCTGAGTGCCAAAGAATTGATGCTTTTTTTTTTTTTTTTAAAGAAAACAAGACTGTATTGCTTTTGCTATACATCAACATGAATCTGCCACGGGTGAGCATAAGTTCCCACTCCTGAACCCCACTCCCACCTCCCTCCCCATCCATCCCTCTGGATAACCCAGATAATTGATGCTTTTGAACTGTGGTATTGGAGAAGACTCTTGAGAGTCCCTTGGACTGCAAGGAGATCCAATCAGTCCATCCTAAAGGAGGTTGGTCCTGGGTATTCATTGGAAGGACTGATGCTAAAGCTGAAACTCCAATACTTCGGCCAACTCATGCGAAAAGTTGACTCATTGGAAAAGACCCTGATGCTGGGAGGGATTGGGGGAGGAGGAGAAGGGGATGACAGAGGATGAGATGGCTGGATGGCATCACTGACTCGATGGACCTGAGTCTGAGAGAACTCCGGGAGCTGGTGATGGACAGGGAGGCCTGGCGTGCTGCAATTCACGAGGTCTCAGAGTCGGACACGACTGAGCGACTGAACTAAACTGAAATGACCTGAACTTATCTGCTGAGGACTTTCAATTTGATTTCAGCCTTTGGGTATTGTCTCCTATCATTTGATCCAGTTTTGTAAACACTGGTTTTTTTTACAGTTCCGTGAACAATATTTCCTCTTGGTTTTATACTTTTGCTCCTGTGATCCTTAGTACTGAGATATCTTTTCTTGTCCTTTAACTTTCTACATCTACTCAGTTTTCAATGTGCTCTTCAACTGTCATAGCTTGTCTGGAGATTTGTTTAACTTCCTTAGTGAAAAATATAATTCTGTCTCTACTCTCAAGGTGAAGGTGAAGTTACTCAGCCGTGTCCAACTCTTTGCGACCCCGTGGACTGTAACCTACTAGGCTTCTCCGTCCATGGAATTTTCCAGGCAAGAGTACTGGAGTGGATTGCCATTTCCTCCCTGGTGGCTCAGAGGTTAAAGCGTCTGCCTCCAATGTGTAAGAAAGACAATGGCTGAAAGCAAAGAGGAATTAAAGAGCCTCTTGAAGAAAGTGAAAGAGGAGATTGAAAAGGCTGGTTTAAACTCAACATTCAAAAACTAAGATCACGGCAGATAAACAGCTAGAAATTGTGTAGTATAAGTATATCCCGTGGAATAATTGGGACTACTATACTTATACTAGGCTTCCCTGGTGGCTCAGAGGTTAAAGCGTCTGCCTCCAATGTGGGAGACCCGGGTTCGATCCCTGGGTTGGGAAGATCCTCTGGAGAAAGAAATGGCAATCCACTCCAGTACTCTTGCCTGGAGAATTCCATGGACGGAGAAGCCTAGTAGGTTACAGTCCACTGGGTCGCAAAGAGTCGGACACGACTGAGCGACTTCACCTCACCTCACCTCACCTCTCCAGAGGAGCTTCCCAACCCAGGGATCGAACCTGGGTCTCCCGCACTGCAGGCAGACGCTTTAACCGCTGAGCCAACAGGGAAGCCTTTCTCTACTTTCAAACTACCTCATAAGTAAGAAAGTGAGTGTAAGTGAAATCGCTCAGTTGTGTCTGACTCTTTGCGACCTCATGGACTGTAGCCTACCAGGCTCCTCTGTCCATGGGATTTTCCAGGCAATAATACTGGAGTGGATTGTCATTTCCTTCTCCAGCAGATCTTCCCGATGCAGGGATCAAACCCCGGTCTCCTGCATTGTAGACAGACGCTTTACCATCTGAGCCACCAGGGAAGTCAAACCTCTGAAAAAAACAAACAAACATTTTTCATTCTCTCTTGTGATTATATATTTATTTATGCATCTTATTTAGCAGACTCCTGGAGAAGGATAGTATTCTCTCTGAAGTGTCTCTGACTCCACAGCCCCTAAGAACTTGGTAGGTACTAGGTCTATTCATTTTGTTAATGAATAAACTCCCCATTTATTTACAATCATTCTCTCTTCTTTTAAAATTTGCCCTTGACAGAGTGGCAGTGTAACATGTATGATAGCATAAGTGAAACGAATCGCCAGTCCAGGTTTGATGCAGGATGCAGGATGCTTGGGACTGATGCACGGGGATAATCCAGAGAGAAGGTGTGGGGTGGGAGGGGGGAGGTGGGGTTCGGGATTGGGAGTTCATGTACACTCGTGGCTGATTCATGTCAACGTATAGCCAAACGAATACAGTATTGTAAAGCAAAACAAACTAAAAAATAAAAATTAATTAAATAAAAAAATAATAAAATAAAAAAAATAAAATAAAATTTACCCTTGAATCTTCAGCTTCTAAAGACAATACTATTATTATATTTATTCTCCAGATTTGAGATTATCAAAAATGTATATTAGGTTTCCATAGACATATTAAGTAATCAACACATCACTAGGAGCCTGATAGAATAATAATCGAAACACCATTAAAGTATTCCTTACTTACTCTTGCATAATCTTACACTTAGATTCAGTATTTTTTTTATTACCAGTCTAGCGCCTAATATCAGACTTAATAATAGAATCTACTATCAACTACTTACCTTTAAAAATGCATGAAACTTGTCTTTGCTCTTTTATATGTTAGCAAAATAGATGGATTTTTTTTTCTACTGGGGTAATATGCCAACCTTCAAATAAAAGTATATTTTTTATTGTTTTTGTATTAGTATCAGTTATTGTGATCTGTTGCCAAAAATTGGGAATTGAGGTGGGAAACACACTTTTAAATGTGCCTATTTAACAAACATATCTGTAATTTCCTTCACACTTGTTTGTGTGTCATTTTCTGTACATTAATCAGTAAATATGTTACATAATTCCTTAATACCCACATTCCCTACATTAGCGAGTTGTTCAAAACTATCTGAACTTTGATTCTACCATAGAGAATAAAAGATTCCCCAGTTATCTCATGCTACAAACATCTCTAAAAATAGGATAAAATATATAAGGCAATCACATTCAGGCATTGGACAGTAAGCAGCCTAAGAGTGATATTTGAAAGGAGGAAAATGTACATGTGTGTCCCTCCCATGGCTACAACCACCATTGCTAGGTTTCTTTTCTGCTGCCACTTGTAAGGCTGCTCTGCAAAGCGCTGCAGACTCACTAAGCTGAAGATGCCAAGCAAGATAAGCATTTGTGTGTTGAAATTATTGTATTTTGTGTCACAGGGCTCTAAAGAGGACAGAGCTTGGATGACTGGTAGAATTTTGTATGAGGCTTTCCCATTTGATCAAGAGCAAAACTCAACTGCACATGAATGTAACAAAATTCTGTTAGGCCAAGTAGAGAGAGATTATTGCAAAAGTGGGAGCTGAATAGAAATCCCAGAAGCCCTATGGGATGTGTTATAATTCCAGTAAAAGTGAAAAGACCTCTCTGAGCAACCCATGCATTAAGGTGACACCCAAAAGGCCATACCTTAGTACTAAGAATCATTGCCTAGAATTGATGTTTTCAAAGGGTGATTCACAGACTGTTATGGATCACAAGACACTCACAGGGAGTTCACAAAGTCAAAACTGTTGCCATAATAATACCAAGACATCATTGCCATTTTCTCTGTGTTGACATTTACACTGATGGAGGAAAATGAAAAAATGGGTAAAACATCTCACAACCAAACATCAACCAGAGCACCAAAGCCTACCAATAGCATTCATTGTATTCTTCACTGCCACATACTCACAGTGTAAAATTACAATTTTTTATTGTTTTTACTGCTGCTGCTTCTGCTCTAGTATTTTGTACCAGAGTTCTACAGGGAGTTCACAAAGTCAAAACTGTTGCCATAATAATACCAAGACATCATTGCCATTTTCTCTGTGTTGACATTTACACTGATGGAGGAAAATGAAAAAATGGGTAAAACATCTCACAACCAAACATCAACCAGAGCACCAAAGCCTACCAATAGCATTCATTGTATTCTTCACTGCCACATACTCACAGTGTAAAATTACAATTTTTTATTGTTTTTACTGCTGCTGCTTCTGCTCTAGTATTTTGTACCAGAGTTCATATGTCTGTAAAAATCAAATATGTGGCAAAAATATTATAAAGAATGGAGCTGACAAGATAGATACTGTTCATTGTTCTTATATTTTCGTGAAGAAGTAAAAGTAGATTGTGGTAAGAAAAGGGTCATATAATATTTAAAGTAATCACTAAAAAAAAATGCTAAAAAAGTTTAGATTTTAAAGTATAAAAGATGAATAGAAATAGAATATTAAAAATTATTCTGTTAAAATAAAAGAAGTTAGGAAAAGCAGAAAAAAAAGAATTAACATAAATATAAAACAACTAGAATGATAAAGACAAAACCATATTGCTAATTACATTAAATATAACTAAACTAATACATGAATTAAGATATAAATAGGAGGGCTGAATAAAATCAAGATGAAATTATGTGTTGTCTAAAATATTGCATTCTAAATAAAAAGATTTTGAAAAGATATGCTATGTCATCTTCAGAAAACTGGTGAGTATATATTAACATCAAAAAAGATAAACTTCAGGCAAGGACATTCAGTGATCAAGAAATAAAGGGGACATGGCTAACTGATGTGAAGAACTGACTCATTGGAAAAGACCCTGATGCTGGGAAAGACTGAAGTCGGGAGGAGAAGGGATCCACAGAGGATGAGATGGTTGGATGGCATCACCCACTAGATGGACATGAGTCTGGACAAGCTCTGTGAGTTGTTGGTGGACAGGGAAGCCTTCCATGCTGTAGTCCATGAGGTTGCAAAGAGTTGGACATGACTCAGCGACTAAACTGACTGACAGAAAATAAAGTGTGATATATTTTTTAATGCAATACTATAGAATGATATGCCTAAATGTGAAAGTTAAATTAGAAAATTTCCTATATCGTAGTGGCGTTGGGTAGACAGAGATTTATGAAAGACCAAAAGCATAAACCAATTATAAATTGGACTACATTCAAATTATAGTCTCTGTTCATCAAACACAACATTTAGATCAGTTCAGTTCAGTCGCTCAGTCACGCTGACTCTGTGATGCCATGGAGTGCAGCATACCTGTCCTCCCTGTCCATCAACAACTTCTAGAGTTTACTAAAACTCATGTCCATTGAGTCGATGAAAATGTGAAACACAACATTAAGAAAGTGAAATATAAACCTTACATTTGAAGAAAATATTTCAATGCATATATTTGACAGAATATGAAAGAACTGTAAATCTATAATAAAACACAAGTAATCTATTTTTATAAAATACAAGACATTTAGACAGAACCCTGACAAAGAAGATACCCAAATTGCTAATAAGAACATTAAATTTTTCTTCAAATCGGTCATCAGGAAAATGCAAATAAAATCACAATGTGATACCACTTCACACTCAGTATCATGGCTAAAATAAAAAATCCCACAACACCAAATGCTGGTAAGAAAGTGGGGCAAATAAGAATGTAGAAAGAAAGTGAAGTCTCTCAGTTGTGTCCAACTCTTTGTGACCCCATGGACTGTATCCTACCTGGCTCATCCACCCATGGGATTTTCCAGGCAAGAATACTGGAGTGAGTGGCCATTTCCTTCTCTAGGAGATCTTCCTGACCCAGGGATTGAACCCAGGTCTCCTGCATTGTAGGCAGATGCTTTACCGCCTGAGCCAGGTAAGAAAGTGGGGCAAATAAAGCCTCATTCATTGCTAATGAGAATGTCAAGTGGTATAACACTTTGGCAATTTACTAGACACTTTCTTGTGAAGTTAAACATATGTCTCCTCTAAAATCTAAAGTATATATCCCATATTGTAAAAAACTGGAAACATCTCAAACACTAATTAACAAGAGTATGAATCAACAAATTGCTGTGTTGTGTTCCCTGTGTTGATTAAAAGAAATAAGACAGAATGGACACATGTATATGTACAGCTGAGTCCCTTTGCTGTCCACCTGAAACTATAACATTGTTAATTGACTGCACTCCAATATAAAAAGAAAAAATTAAATGTATACTATATGTATTAATTTATATAGTTGAATAGCAGACAAAGTTTAATCAATGATGATAGAAGTCAGAATCACATGAAAACAATTATACCTATGATAAAAGATAACTAAGTGATGAATGTTAACTAAGCTTATTGTGATAATCATTTTGAAATATACACACATATAAAATCACTATGTGTACACCTTAAACTTATAGGACGTTATTATATGCCAATTATATCTCAATAAAACTGGGAGGGGGTGGGGTGGGGGGAAGAATGTTTCCTAAAGGGAACTAGGAAATTTCTAGGTGATTAAAATGCTCTATCTAGACTGGAATGCTTATTATACAAGCAGACACATTTATCAAACTACATAATGTACATCAAACAACTTAAAGTTATCATGTACAGAGATTTGAAGTATATGTTCACTTTACCTAAATAAAAAGACAGCTCTATTTCTTCAAGAAGCTTCCTTTAGAGGATCCTGTGCTGTGCTGTGCTTAGTCGGTAAGTCATGTCTGATTCTTCTGTGACCGCATTGACCATAGCCCACCAGGCTCCTCTGGGGATTCTCCAGGTAGGAATACCGGAGTGGGTTTCCATGCCCTCCTTTAGGGGATCTTCCCAACCCAGGGATTGAACCCAGGTCTCCTGTGTTGCAGGCAGATTCTTTACCATACGAGCCACCATGGAAGCCCATGAACACTGGAGTGGGTAACCTAGTCCTTCTCCAGAGTTTCTTCTCCAACAAGGAACCAAACCAGGGTCTCCTGCATTGCAGGCAGATTCTTCGTCAGTTGATCTACCAGGGAAGCCCTTAGATGATCCTAATCAACTGTAACGAACAATTTTGAAGTTACTAGTTTAATTCTCACCTCTAATAGAACCCAAATTGTGGTTTTGTGAGGCTTATATTCCTGTTTCTTCATATATGAAATGATACAGTGATAGAATTAGAGTACATAAATTGATAATATAAATTTCTGGTATAAAATTACATATGTCTAAAACTTGTTCAAAAGTTGAATAAGCCAGGTTGAATAATCCTAGACTCTTAGTATCGGTTATGTCATATAATTTTAAATATAATTTTAAATTTTATATGATAATTTAATACTATCATGATACTCCCAAAAACAAGCTTTCCTATGAGAATCATCATGGAGTCTAGTAATATATGATGGAGTATTTTCATCTGCTTTTTCCCATGTATTGGAACATGTTGGTAGCATGGAAAAAGGTGAGTAAAAGAAGCACATCCATCAAGAGTGACAAATAAAGCGGGTAAATAATCTTTGGATTAGAGGAAACTCAAGTTTATAAAACTGGATTTGTGGGATATGGTGTCTTTTCCATAGCCTTTGCTCTAATTTCAGGGAATATTTAGAAATATTCAACAATTATATTTTAATACAAGTATCAAAAATGTCCTTCAGATTTCCAGGAGACATTTGGTGGAAGTGTATAATCACACAAATCTGCTTGCTGCATAAGAACAACTTAACATGGTTTATGTTAATTCTATGAGATTTTGTGTGATCCTAAATTGTAATTTGGCCTCAGTTTTATTTTGACTTGGGCTTTCCTCGTGGTTCAGATGGTCAGAAATCTGCCTGCAATGTGAGAGACCCAGGTTCAATCCTTGGGTTGGGAAGGTCCCCCGGAGAAGGGCATGGCAACCCACTCCAATATTTTTGCCTGGAGAATTCCATGAACATAGAAGCCTGGCAAGCTACAGCTATGTTCAGGACAGTATAAATAATTTTATTTTTGCATTTGATTCAACTTTATATAACATATTGTATAAAGAAGTAAATTTGAAAAAAACAGATGTAAATTTGAGACAAGAATGATGTATTATTTTACATTTAAACAGACAGTTGAATTGGTTCTTCATATTTTGAAAACTTTTCTTGCCTCTTAGTACATCTTGTTTATTAAGTGAGAAAAGTTTGATCTGCCTGTATTCCTTCTATCTTTGTGTATAACTCTATTAACTGTATACCTAGGATCTTACAAGCATAAACTCTCATTATAAAACAATTAAAGAAGGGAAAAGGAGGATTAATATTACACCTTTTGAACTTTCATAATCGGAATCCTGCAGTATACTCTCATTTTTGTTTCTTTGTTCAACACTGTATCTTCAACTATGATTTCGTGACTAGTACTTGGTGGTTAATTTTATTGCTCAATAGTATTCTATCAAAAAATATATACTTTACTTACCCATTCTCTGTTGATGGGCTTTTGGGTTAATTCTAGAGTTTTTTTTTTTTTTTCCTATTACAATGTGATCATGCTATAAACATTCTAAGTATTTTTTGGTTGCCTAGATGTACGCATCTCTTTGGAGTATAAACCCAGTTGTTAGATTTCTTGGCCACAGGATATAGTCTTGGTTAATTATGGTGATGGTGGTGGTTTAGTCGCTAAGTCGTGTCAGACTCTTGCAACCCCATGGACTGTAGCCCACCAGGCTCCTTTGTCCATGGGATTTTTCCAGGCAAGAATACTGGAGTAGGTTGCCATTTCCTTCTCCACGGGATCTTCCCAATTCAGGAATAGAACCTGGCTTTCCCATATTGCAGGCAGGTTCTTTACTGACTGAGCTATGAAGGAAGCCCGCTTAATTATGATAGATAATGCTAAACAATTTTCTGAAGTGTTGGTAGCAATTTACACTCTCATCAAAGAATGAGAGTTTCAGCTGCCTCACATCTTTGCCCCTCTGGCTGGTTGAAGTACCACTGCAACTACCAGGAGGGCAGTGGGAAGCCTTTCCACACACGGGCTTGCCTCCAGGCAAGGCAGAAAGAGGTCTGCTCCAGCAGCTGCCTGATTTCCTGCAGACCACCTCAGCAGGAACCCCATCCCTACCCCAGCAAATACTCAGGTTTCGTCTCTATCCATGTCACAACACATGGCACTCTCCCCACTGGTAACCACTAGCTTGTTTTCTATATCTGTAAGTCTGTTTTCTATATATATTTGTTTTGCTTTTAAATTCTACAGAAAAGTGATATCACACTGTATTTAACTTTTTCTCTCTGACTTACTTCACTAAGTGATATTGCTCTCACTAATATCACTATGATATTCTCTATCTACATCCACACTGCTGCAAATCACAATTTGTTCTTTTTCACTACTGAGTAGTATCCCATTACATACATATATGTGTATATTATATATATATATATATATACATAAAGACAAGAAAATGTGGTTTATATATACTACATTTTCTTTATCCATTATCTGTTGATGAACATTTGGGTTGCTTCCATATCTTGGCTATTGTAAATAACACTGCTGTAAATATTGACGTGCAGTATCTTTTTAAATTAGTGTTTTTGCTTTTTCCAGATATATAGCCACAAGTTGAATGGCTGAACATAAGGTAGATCTGGTTTCAGTCTTTTGAGGAACCTCTATTCTGTTTTCTATAGTGACTATACCAATTTACATTCCCTCCCACAGTGTACAAGGGTACCCTTTTCTACACATCATTGGTGACATTTGTTATATATAGACTTTTTGATGATAGCCATTCTAACAATGAGATGATATTTCATTGCTTTGACTTGTAAGTCTATCATTTTGTGGATAATCAACTATTTTCTGTTAAAATGTGACAGAACTTCTAAAAAGGTATGTATCACCAATAGCATATTAACTAAACCTAATAACATGCAAAATAGCCAAATACCATATACTGATGATAAAACAATCTATATGTGAAATATTCCATACTTCACTAAGAAACTAATATGACTAATACCTAATACGCCAGCTTAAAGTCATATCCTCCCAAGAAAATGGTATAACAATAAGGTAATTTCTCCAACCTTTATGCCCTAGATTGTGTTCTATTAGTTTTTATCATTCTCATTATCAGATATAAATGGAAGGAACCAAATGATCAATGACCTTTTGTGCACTTCAGTAACCAGAGTAATTCATAGTGGCCCCAAAAGACAATCATAACGTCTTAATACATTTGATTTTTTAAAATTTTATTTAAAGCTATATCATGGGAATTTAGCCTATAATAGTCCATGAAAAAATTATTACTCTCTCTAGGACTCTGTGTCAATTTCCAAACTAAATATGGACTTGTATTAATGTTCATTATGATTTCACATATGCATGAAGAAACTAATATTTTATTGCAATTTTAATGGAGAAAAAAATAAGAGCAAGTATCTTACTCAAAAGAACCTAAGTGATAGTGGTACTATGAGGATAAAGTTAATATCATTTTCTAAAACTATACACTATTCTCCATATTTCAAATTCATGCACTGAGAAGCGTGGATAATCAATAAATGCTGACTAATTATGATGATGATGCTACATGTAAGAGACAAGGCATTGAATGAAAGTTACATGTATACATGTTTATTCGACTATGTGTGTGTGCATGCATTTGCAAGGATATTTTGTAAAATGTAGGATCCAAATAACTAGATGAGATCTTTTCTAAGAGAAAATGTTTATTTGATTTATCCAGAAACACCAGTTCCTTTGAAAACATCTCTATCAAAATAAACTACTGTGATTGAAAATGTTTGTAGTAAGAATACACTTTTAGATAAAACCTCCAAAAATTGCAATGAAAACAAACATTTTTCCCTAATAGGCTGAATACAAATCATGTTTATTTTCTGAAGGAAAATGGATTATTTAGCAAATGCTTTCCAGCAGGAGCCCAATAAGCTGATAAGATGATAAGTGATGGAGTTGGAAATAAAAATTAATTTTTGAAACATAGTTCAAAATTGAATGTGTTAAATCACCTAGCCTTTCCAAAAAGCCCGACTTCTCAGAAACAGGATGAAATGAGTTTACTTAAATGAAGAAAGAAAACAATTTTTATATATAGCTGCATCTATCTCTCCCAGCCCACTTCTAATTTCAGGGGGAAAGAAATCAATGTCAGTTTCAGGTACTCTCATACTTACAACAATAATAAGACACTACTTGTGATTGCCTACTATGTACCTGGCACTTTATTTTACATTAAAACCTAGAGCAGACTAACTACATTGCTGCTGACAAGACAAGGCCAGTTGTCATACTCTTAACTCTTACTCTACTGCTAAGTGGTTAAGCCTTGGTATACTTGATATCTGAAAATGTTACCACCATTACCTCCCCTTCCTGCCCTGATATGAAGCAGGACCCTATGGGCTCCTGGGCACAGAAGCCTTTCCGTGTCCTACATTTCTTGATAACAGAAAAAAGACTTCATTCAGCCTCAAAGTCTTCCCTGAAATCAAATGAACAGATTCAAATAGTGCTAACTAGATACAGGAGGTGGATGTAGAGAAAAGGGTGGAACAGTCAAAAGAAGCAATAGTTCAGCCTTGGGGCAGTTTTGCTCCCCTTCAGGAGATATACATAATAATATATTTGAGGAGTCTTACAGACCTTGAAACACCCACCAGATTGTGTGCTATTCACAGGGCTTCCCTGGTGGCACAGATAGTAAAAAAAAAAAAAAAAAATCTACTTGCAATGCAGGAGAGCCAGATTTGATTCCTGGGTTGGAAAGTTCTCCTGGAGAAGAAAATTGCAACCCATACAGTATTCTTGCCTGGAGAATTCCATGGACAGAAGAGCCTGGCCAGTTACAGTCCATGGAATAGCAAAGAGTTGGAAGTGATTGAGTGACTAACATTATGCACTGTGCTATTCACAAGCTCCCTAGACCACTGGAACCAGGAGACTGATAATGTGAACTCCCACTTACCTCACCACAAATGAATGAGAAGACTGTCTACAAACTGGTCACTCTCTCTTTGAGCTATTATTATAAAACTCCTTGCTTCCCCTCCAGGTTGTGACACATAGTTTTAAGGGTATTAGTTTATTGTGGGAAATTCTTAAAGAGATGGGAATACCAGACCATGTTATCTTCCTCCTGAGAAACCTGTATGCAGGTTGAGAAGTAACAATTAGAACCAGACATGGAACAATGGACTGGTTCCAAATTTGGAAAGGAGTAGGTCAAGGCTGTATATTGTCACCCTGTTTGTTTAATTTATACACAGAACACATCATGCTAAATGATGGGCTGGATGAAGCACAAGCTGGAGTCAAGATTGCCAGGAATAATATCAGTAACCTCAGATATGCAGATGACACCGCCCCATGGCAGAAAGTGAAGAGGAACTGAAGATGTTCTTTTTTTTTTTAATTAATTTTTATTTTTTTAGTTTGTTTTGTTTTATAATACTGTATTCATTTTGCTACACATCGACATGGATCAACCACGAGTGTACATGAACTCCCAATCCCGACCCCCACCTCCCCCCTCTTCTAAAACCAGCTTGAACATCAGGGAGTTCACGGTTCACATATTGCTGAAGCCTGGTTTGGGGAATTTTGAGCATTACTTTACTAGTGTGTGAGATGAGTGCAATTGTGTGGTAGTTTGAGCATTCTTTGGCATTGCCTTTCTTTGGGATTGGAATAGAAACTGACCTTTTCCAGTCCTGTGGCCACTGCTGAGTTTTCCAGATTTGCTGGCATATTGAGTGCAGCATTTTCACAGCATCATCTTGCAGGATTTGAAACAGCTCAACTGGAATTCCATCACCTCCACTAGCTTTGTTCGTAGTGATGCTTTCTAAGGCCCACTTGACTTCACATTCTAGGATGTCTGGCTCTAGATGAGTGATCACACCATCATGATTATCTGGGTTGTGAAGATCTTTTTTGTACAGTTCTTCCTTGTATTTTTGCCACCTCTTTTTAATATCTTCAGCTTCTGTTAGGTCCAGACCATTTCTGTCCTTTTTCGAGCCCGTCTTTGCATTAAATGTTCCCTTGGTATCTCTAATTTTCTTGAAGAGATCTCTAGTCTTTCCCATTCTGCTGTTTTCGTCTGTTTCTTTGCATTGGTCACTGAAGAAGGCTTTCTTATCTCTTCTTGCTATTCTCTGGAACTCTGCATTCAGATGCTTATATCTTTCCTTTTCTCCTTTGCTTTTCACCTCTCTTCTCTTCAGAGCTATTTGTAAGGCCTCCCCGGACAGCCATTTTGCTGTTTTGCATTTCTTTTCCATGGGGATGGTCTTGATCCCTGTCTCCTATACAGTGTCACGAACGTCATTCCATTGTTCATCAGGCACTCTATCAGATCTAGGCCCTTAAATCTATTTCTCACTTCCACTGTTTGTAAATATTACTTTTTTTCAATCTAAAGTTGACCCTTGAAAACATGCAGTTAGAAGTGCAGCCCCCATCACAAGTTGAAGATCCACATACTGCTATCCCTGCCTCAAAAGCAGAAGAGTCCATAAATGACTCCCCTAAGGGCAGGAAGCTGAAACAGCTTGATAGAAGCAGGATTTAGACCATAGTTCTTTTGATTCCACATATTGTGATCAGTAATTGAACACAAACTTTTCCCCACAGTTACTTCAGTTTCAGTTCAGTTGCTCAGTCATGTCCAACTCTTTGAGACCCCATGAATTGTAGCACTCCAGGCCTCCCTGTCCATCACCAACTCCCGGAGTTCACCCAAACTCATGTGCATCAAGTCGATGATGCCATCCAGCCATCTTATCCTCTGTCGTCCCTTTCTCCTCCTGCCCCCAATCCCTCCCAGCATCAGGGTCTTTTCCAATGAGTCAACTCTTCCCATTTGGTGGCCAAAGTTTTGGAATTTCAGCCTCAGCATCAGTCCTTCCAATGAACACCGAGGACTGGTCTTTAGGATGGACTGGTCCAAGGGACTGTCAAGAGTCTTGCCCCCAATCCCTCCCAGCATCAGGGTCTTTTCCAATGAGTCAACTCTTCCCATTTGGTGGCCAAAGTTTTGGAATTTCAGCCTCAGCATCAGTCCTTCCAATGAACACCGAGGACTGGTCTTTAGGATGGACTGGTCCAAGGGACTGTCAAGAGTCTTCTCCAACACCACAGGTCAAAAGCATCAATTCTTCAGCTCTTAGCTTTCTTCACAGTCCAACTCTCAAACATCCATACGTGACCATTGGAAAAACCATAGCCTTGACTAGACGGACCTTTGCTGGCAAAGTAAAATCATGCTTTTTAATCTGCTGTCTAGGTTGGTGATAACTTTCCTTCCAAGGAATAAGTGTCTTTTAATTTCATGGCTGCAATCCATCTGCAGTGATTTTGGAGCCCCAAAAAATAAAGTCTGACACTATTTCCACTGTTTCCCCATCTATTTCTCATGAAGTGATGGGACCAGATGCCACAGTTACTTAAAGATCTGTAAAATGAAAATACAGGTATTACATTTAGTGAAAAAAATTCATGTATAAGTGGACCTGCACAATTGAATCAACTGTCTATTATTTCATGGGCATTTTCCTACAGTATTTCTAAAAATATTCTAAATTTTAATTTTGTATTGCCTGGATATATCATAATTTATTTAACCATTCTTTTAGCACATATTTAGATGTATGTACATATGTTTCACTGTTATAGACATATAGAACTTCCATTTAAAATAAAGTACCAAAAATGGTTACATAATTTAATGGTGGTGGAAATAAAGTAAAAATAATTCATGGAGACATTTTCTAACCTTCATATTCTGCTTTTAACAGTTATTCACTGAAAGACAATTTTCCTGCTCTGTTTCATACTATATGAGTTTTAGAATTTATGTCAAAAAAACCCATTTCTGCCAGAATTGCTGGCTGAGCTTCCTGTCTCTAAAGATTAGTATTTAGGGTTTCTTTTGAGGGAGACACAGAAGTGCTGCTGCTGGGGACTGATGACTTATGACTTGTTTAACCAAATACTTGACCTTCCTCCAAGCTATCACACTTTAAGAGAGTTTAATGAGTCCAGTTTAAGCTTTTGTAGCATTATGGATTTCTTCCCTTGGATTATAGTAAAGCAATAAGCCATAAGCACAAAAAATTGTTTTAAAAATAAGTAGGATATTTTGTCAGGGAAACAACAGAGAGTGAATAATGGCATTTTATATTTCAACTCTGATCACTTTGTAGTGGATGCCTACCTTCTCAGGTTGCTCAGGACTGGGTTCCTCCATCCTGTTGAAGGGCTCTGCTGAGGAAACTGCCTGCTCATGGCTCTGGTTATGTTCTTTGATTATAGTTCAGAGAAAACATGTGCCTTAGCTGCTTGCAGGGTGACTTAGCCATTACTTTTCACATTTTCCAAACTTTGTTTTGTTGCCTCTGTCTTAATTCCATAATGGTTTCACATACAAATTTAAATCAATGACTTGCTTTAGTGGAAGCTGTGCCTTAGTCAATTCTTAATGGCTTATATTAGGCAACGAATGAAGGAAGGAAGGGATGAAGAGACGAATGAATAAATGAGAGCTAGCCATAAAACAAATGAGTGTAAATTGGTATTCTAGAATAAATTATGGTCTCTGCTATTACTATTTTGTTCTGTTTGGTGCATGATGAATGGCACACCAGTATAGGTACTTGGAACAAGATGGGTCTTTCAGTTGGACAGATTATATCCTGTTCAGTGCCTCTGTGTGTACAAGCAATTTGTTTCTCTCATGCTAGCCTGAGTCTGTAAAAAAAAAAAAAAAAAAAAACGAGCTAGCCGTGGAGGTTTTCTCTGGAGTAGGAGACTCAGATGGGCAGGACAGATGCATCTGGCAGAACAAAGCGAGGAGAAGAGCTATTTGGCTTATACAAATTCTGTTTTACCTTCACTTAAAACCTCCATCTCATTTCCAAAAACATTTTGGGAGAAACCTCTTGGTAAGAGAGTTGCTCTGTCACAAAAGGTAACTTGAGAGCAGTTTCCTGTCTGCCTTTTTTGCCAGCTCTCTGGTTGCAAGATCCTGCCTTGTACCCAAAGGAGGCTTTTGAACATCAGCTGTCTGAACAATCTCTAGTGTTATCACTTATTTTAATGCTCCTTGCACAGGTCACTCTTGGATGTGGTGCTCTGGGCAATCTCACCCCAGAATGCTTCCCTTCCTTTATTTAACCTCTGACCTGTGAAAACAAGAGTTAATCAAGAGTTCTAAGGTAGCTAAGAGGAAGGGGAAGTGTTTGGTTACAAATTAAATATGAACAAGTCATAAGTCATAAATCGCCAATAGTGCTACCAGTTGTGTGTCTCGAGCTGCATATGGTACAGGGTATTTAGGTTATAAATTCAAGTTCAGGGCTCTCTGATTGTTTGGGGGTAGGTGGTTGGTTAGTTTTCTTTTGGTCTAAAACTCTCTGCCTTCTAAAACATTGTGTTTATTGGACCAGCTACATCTATATCCTGCTTTCTCTCTGTGTGCCCGTCTCCCTTCCTTTCTTTACCTGCCTGCTTGCTTGTGTTGATTGGTTTGCTGTCCTGTGAATTGAGACAGAGCTGCTTTCCTGAAAGAAGTTAAGCATATGGAAAAAGTTGCCAAGGAAAGGCACTGAAGCATAGAGCATAAATGGTTTTAAGAGACAATCAGACACTTTTATAGAAAGATTTGTGACTGAATGATACAACATTCAAGCAGAGATCTGGGGTGGAAATGAACTTAAATTTAAGTGCTATTTGTGGAAAACTGATGCCCTGTCTAATCTAGTATTTCCTTAATTGTCACCATAAGCATACATTTAAAAAGGCAACAGTCTAAGAATCTATGACACAGGTCATTGTTTCTTGAAGTAATTTCTGTAAAAACACACCTCTAAGGTGTGTTTTTGACACAAAGCCATTGGTTTTTGACACGAAGCACTGGAAGCTTAAAACATATCTTTTGTCATGCTTGATTAAAACATTTTAAATCGAGCTATTTATATTTGTGTTTCTGAATGTAACGTGTACACTAATTCCTAAAGCAATAAAGAGTTGACACATGACTAGTGTCCCTGGAGCTGGCAAAGTAAGAAAACATGCTGAATTGTTGGGAGCAGCCAGAGTTGGATTGCTCAGAATGCATCGAGCCGAGGGGCCTTTGGAGGCAAGCTTTCGTTTTATCAGGGTATTACAGTAAGAACTGCATGGTAAGGATTTTAAATCCTCATCTCAGGACTGAGTATTGCACTTGATCAGGTTGTACAATTAATACAGTGTTGTATGGAGTGAGTAGAATAGATATCATGTTGGATTAATTTTATGTCTGAGCTATGCTTTTAGTAGCTGTACTGTCCTAGGTAAATCACTTTGCTTCCCTGAGACTCAGTTTTCTCCTCTGTGAAATGGAATGATAGTTTATCTCATAGAGTTGTAAAGATTAATATGTCAAAGCACCTAACACTTGATAAATTGCCCCCTTTCCTCATTAGCTTCTTCCAAGCTCTAAAATATGAATAATATCAAATGTTGTCTCAGTGGGATAATTAATTTTGTTCTTTACTACTGAAAGTAGGACAAGATTTCTTGTGTAGCCGTTTCTTCCTTTTGTTGTGTGTGTGTTTTTTTTTCCCCAACAGAGACAAGGTGTTTCTCCTTCAGTCTATGAAAGCTTCTGTAAGGTGGGCCATGGTTAGACCCTCACTAAACCATTACATTATATTACAGTAGTAATTTAAACCATAAAATAAGATGCTCTGGATGGGAAAAAAACTTGCAGGTGTGTGAATACAGGAGTGGGCTGCATCATAAACTCTCTTAGGAAAATGATGAAAGGCCTCTGTGCTCACCCTCTCTGGGCTCAATGGAAAATATCTGAGAATTACAGTGAATTGTCAGTGCAGGTGTCATTACTCTACAGATCTTCTGTTACCAACACTTCACCGGTGATAACAGAAAAGTGTCTCCTTGCTTTCCTCCTGAGCAATCTCCCTCAATCATAGTAATGCTGTCATAGAAAAGAAGATGACAGGTCTGCTCTCTAAAAGCAACAATTATCGAATACCCATCAAGAGAGAAGAGAGTCTTTTTTCCAAAATCAAATCCAAGTGTATGTTTGGGTAGCTTTATGTAAGCACAATGTTTTATGGCAGCTTGTTTTTTTTTAATGCGAATTAATATTTCTGCTCATTCACTAAATACATTTTCCTGCATAGATATAATAGATATCACAATGGGATGTTAATTATAGACATAAATCAGAGATTCTGGAGCTTAGCTGGAAACCATAATAAATTTACAATTTGAGATTAGCAACTGTGAGCAAAGTAGAATGCTCAGATTGAGTGAGACTATCTCTGATCTCCCAAAGGGGATTGAGTTTGTTTGTTTCTTGTTTAGGTTATTCCAACATTTGATCTTAATGGCGAAAGAGTATGATTTCATCAGGGAAAAACATTGTTCAGTCTGTTTCAGGCTCAGTGGTGGATGTGTATGTTTTCCGCTCACAATCGCCATGTAAGGTAAATATCCCCATTTCACATGTTGGGGAGGAGAAATGGTCCAGGCCACAGCTAGTGACAGAATAGATGGCTCTCCTGGCTTAACAATCTGTGTAAAATTGATCAGCAAACTGTCTTTTTCCATGGGAAAACTTTCTAGAACACCAGTGTGTCTGCTTCCTTCATGAGATAGTGAGCTCCCCGAATGCTGGGTCCTGGATCTCATTAGTCATGCACCTTGCAGAGTGCCAGCCATACATCAGATGGCTCTTAATAAATACAGAGGAATATGTGGTTTCATGGATGATTGACCACAACATTTGAAAAGTGAACGATCTGGAAATGTGTGATGTTTGAACTGTAAATGTCACCTCCATTTTAAATTCCAGAAAATGTTCAGTGAAGCTTGTGCAGTTAGCTCAGGAAGATGTGGATATTTTTCTCATATGAAGGAACATGTGTGCACCTTGGTGCTAAAGCTGTAGTTTGAGAACTGTACGTGTGAAAACTGCACACATGGGTGGTTTTTGTTGGGCTTAAAGATGGGAATCCTTGTTGACTGAATGTAACGAGGGAGAAGATAGGTCTTACAAAAGGCAGTGTGGTTAAAGTCTAGAGTCTTCCCACTTTCTGCCTCCAGTTGAGAGGGTAAGGGGAGGAATGAGAGGTGTAGGAATGGGAGGGAGGAAAGCTCATGTTAGAGCTTTTCTCTTCAGTAAAGTTCGAGAAAAGAGTATCTTTTGAAGAGCAGGAGAAATGGATTAGAGATGGGAGAAAGCAAGTTTACAGCAAATTCAGAGAAACTTGGGGCCTGATACACTAACAGATCAGTGGATACCTGGGCAGTTTTAGAGGTTCACATGTGCTTGAAAAATTAGGTTATCAAACTGCAATAATCAGTTTAGTTTGTGACATTTTCCCATAGTACTTGAAGTGGGAAAAAAAAAAAGTGAATAGTGGGATTTACTTCTGTTGAAGGACAAAGAATAAGAAATCTTAAGTTTGTGGGTACTTCTTGATCTGCTTGGAATGTGTGCTCACTCTATTTTAATTATTTGTCACAGACTCCAGCAGTCCACTGATAGCAATTGTTTTTGTTTCTGGAGCATTTTTCTAAACAAAATCCCGCCTCCTAAGTCTGAAGCCCCACTTTCCAATAAGCTAGTTTACTGTTACTCTCTGGCTCTGGTGGTGATGGCCTTAGTAGAAACTGTACGGATGAGTTACATCTGTCAAGGGAAGCTCTGACCTAGTGGATGTTTAACACATGCCAGGCACATATTAGAGACTAAACACTAAACAGTCTTGATCTTTGTTCTCATGGAGTTGACATTAATCAAGAACTAAGGTGAGTCTTCATGTAGGATAAGCCCAGGAGCTGGGACTAAAATGCACCTATTTAAGTGGAACCAAATTTTTGTGGGACTTCCCTGGTGGCTCAGACGGTAAAGTGTCTGTCTATAATGCGGGAGACTTGGGTTCAATGCCTGGGTTGGAAGATCCTCTGGAGAAGGAAATGGCAACCCCCTCCAGTATTCTTGCCTGGATAATTCCATGGACAGAGGAGCCTGGTAGGCTACAGTCCATGGGGTCACAAAGAGTCGGACACGTCTGAGTGACTTCACTTCACTTCACTTCAAAATTTTATAGTAAAAATGAAGGGAGATTTATTTTAAAATTTTTCTAGAAAAAAAAAGAAAACTTTGAAAATAAATTCATTTGGACAAAATTTAGCTTTTATTCTAACAACATATTAAATCTTAGAATAATGAGTCAAGTGGGGTTTTGGAGGAGTTTTTTTTTTTATTTTTTCAGACATAATAATACGTCATATTTGACTTTCATAGCATAATCATAAAAGAGTCATTTTTCCAGAAGTATTTGAAGATGTCATCAGTTTTCTGAAAGCTTCTCTTAACCCTTTGATACTGAATTCATTTTCTTTTGATGTGACTTTGGTGCCACCATCCTTGTTTTTCTTGATTTTTCTCTCATCTCTTGTTTCCTGGTCTAATGCTGCCAGGTCTTCATTTATTAGTCACTTTGCCTTGACTCTGAGCAGGTGTCCAGCATCTTAACAAGGGCTTCATGAAATTCTGCATTGTTGGCAGAGTCTGTAGTTTTATTTGCATTTTCTTGTAGATGTTGGACTGTCCAAGACACTAGCAGTGGAGTAGATAGAGATACTAGTCAAACTTGAAGGGCTGAGTGGGGACTTACTGGTTTAAGTGGTCATATCATTTGTGAGTATTTTCCTCTTAATAACAGCTTGTACTTTGCTGTCCACTCTGGTGACTGCAGGGCATGAGATATACAGAATCCTGGAGGAGCCTCTGAAGCAGAGACTAAGTGGAGAGGGACAGGAAGAGTATTCCAGGCCCTAGGTTGGTTGTCTCTTGTATACATCAGTTACATTCATTAGATGGTATATATCTTTTTATAGAAGAGGAAACTGAGTCTTGGAGAAATCCCTTCCCTGACGTGTCGCAGTTACTACCGAGATTCATAGAGAGTCGACTCAAGTCTGTGTTTTCCCATGTGCTGTGCTGCTCTGCTTCTTTAAATTTTGAGAGAGGGGATGGTTAATATGAAAGCTTTAACAAGTGAATGCCAAATAGCCTTAGCCAAGGGATGTTTTGTCATCCAGTAAATCCTGGGTGACAAAAATCTGCTGATGGGAAGAAAGAAAAGAAGGGATACCTCCTTAGAGTACCCATGATGGAGTTTTAAGAGCTTCTCAGGCAAGTGGAAAACACCAAGAAAAACTGAAAAACCATATTGCAGGTCAGTCTTCTTAGCCTTAAACTCATCATTCTAAACGCAAGTAGATGCACATCTGCCACAAGCCCCTCAAGGAGGTACTGTTTCATTCTATCTCCTAATATAATGGTGCCTGAATGTTTAAATATTAAACCATTTATTATAAAGTAGTTTTCACATTTTTGTTCATACTAGAGCCAGAGCATTTATGTCGATCTTTTTCAAATTATGTGCATTACCAGATTGTATCATCTAAGGTTTTCTCTCTTTAGGGTAGCAAAGTGGACACTGGCTCTGGTAGGGCTGAGATGACCTACTGGGCTGTGCTGAGTGGGAAGTAAGGACTTTCTGCCTGGCTCTAAATACTCGTCTTCAAAATGTTTCTTCTCTTTAACTGGCCCTATGGTTCCCCACCAATTACAGAATAAAAGGGAGGCCTGTGGATTTGGCATGAGAGCCCCTCTGGAGCCTGACCCTTCTGCACACTGCCTCATCTTTCAGCCTGCACACCCTACTCTCTGGCTATTCCAGCTGCACACAGTTCTTAAGACACGCCCAGGTTTGTGCAGGCAAGCGTTTTTCATGTGTTTCATGCGTTTTTCCTGTGCTCTTTATCTCCATCCCTTCCAACCTTCTTCCCATACACTAAGAGCAGCCTCTTTCAAGACTTAGCAAAGCCCAACCTTTCTGTGTGATGCATATTGACTCCTACCAACAGATGCAACTAGCTATTCTCTCCATTGTGTGCCCTCCCCTATAACCATGGTTTAAATTTTTTACTTTCTCAACTCATGTCATTATTCTGTATACTCTACTTGGTCTACTTATGGAGTCGCAAAGAGTCAGACATGACTGAGACTTTTTTCTTTCTTTGTTTTCATCTTCTTTTGTAATTTAATAATTGGATCCAAAACCCTAGGCTAAATAAAGCACTTGGGAAAGAGATCCAGCACCCCCACGTAAACTTTACTCCTTGTTATATTATCTCTTTTTCCCACAAAAGACCGTGGCCTTCTTCAATGCAGGGACTCCTTGGAATTTTTGGCCCCAGCCTTGAACTGAGCCCAACACGTGGTGATGCTCTGCCTTGCAAACTTGAGCAGTTGCATGAAGGGAACAAGTTGAGCAAGCCCTGAGATGTTTAGAAGTCCGTTAGCTATCCAGGGAGGAGCAAGCAGCACAATGGAGCGTTTGTTTCCTGCCTTTGGATTGGGAAGTAGTGTTTACTCCGTGCTGACAGACGAGCACAAAATGGAGCCGAGGGCTTCCATATCCTCACCTGCACCCTTGCCGGCAGCTCGAAGCTGTTGTGTCGGCACTAATGAAGCAGCACAGGAAACACCACTGGATAAAGTTCAGCTGTGAACCCTGGCCTCCCAACAGGGGAAAAGAGGGATCCTTTGAAGAAGAAGACAGCTGGGTTTTGGTTTCAAGACCTTAACACTGCCATCACTAGATACTCATCTGTCAGTGCACAGGGGACAACATGTGGGGAACAGTTGTGTCCGGTCAGGCTGAAGAGAGAGAGATGGCTGGTTTCCAGGGCAACTGCAAAACCTCCCATGGCTGAGGGTTCTGTTTAGTGTAGCCAAAAAGAATCGATTTGGTGGGGTCGAGGTTGAGTGTGAGATCCTGGGCACAGTCGGCTGTGGGCCAGGCGACTGTAGCACGTCACCCTCCTGCATCCTCACAAACTATGTTGGTCAGTTGAGCCTAGTGGCCAGAACTGCTTCCTGTGCACCACAGTCCTAAATTATCAGAGAAGCAGCCTGTCCCCTGTCCCGTCGAGTCTTCCTAAAATGACTGCAACTTTGCTCTCATTTACTTGAAACCATGGTTTCCTTAACAAGAAAATATTTTCTCTTCTTGCTTCCCACCCCCTGCCCCCGACCCCTTCCCGCTGGATTTAACTAGTGGTATTTTTTTCTTTCAGAAAAAAAAAAAAGATATTTGTAATCCTTGGTTGAGTTTGTTTACTGAGAGTCCTCAATCTGGGCAGGAGTTTTTTTCTGAGGGGATTTATTGTTCATTCTATAATGGCTTTTAACTCAGCAGAGGTTTATTTAACAGAATAGGAAGAGGGAAACTTATCTCCTCCCTAATCCCTCTTGAATGTTTACATTACTCTGCCAAAGTAAATGCTGTGTAAAGTGGCAGCAGTCATTTGCTCTATAATAATCAATATGCAGTTGCCAGAGCTGATTGAAGCATATTAACATAAGTGATAATACTGTCAGAGAAGTGAAAAGTTAAGTTGCTTATCAGTATATTTTGATAAGCTACTTAAATTTTACAGTAGCATGTGCTGGCTTCAGACAGACATTAATGACAGAGAGCTGTGCGCTTTATCTATCCTCTCTATTCACTCTCACTTCATTTATTACCCTCAGCAGTACAGCTGGTAATCTGTCCAGGGCGCTGATTTCCTTCTGCCTGGTGGGATGGAGTCAGTTCTCCACTCTGTTAGTAATGGACACTACGAGCGCAGCAGGGCAGATGTGAGCATGACGGCAAGCAGTTGATAGGATACTCTTCCCACATGACTGTTTGATGTCGTTTTGGAAAAGTTTTCTATGGAGAACAAAGCCATTGATGTTTTAAGTGAAAAAACTTTTTGGGAATAGGAATATGTTTCAGCAATGATTCTGTAGCATTAATACGCGTCTGCTGTTTTTGTTTCTTCCATCAACACTGAACACTGAGGGTCTGCCAGGCTCTGTGCTTGGCCCTGGGAAGACAAAGTAAAGAAGGATGTGATTCCTTCCTTATTGTCATGTTTAATCTGTTGGGAAAACGGATGCGCCATTGAGTGCCACGTGGTGTGTGGATTGTTATAACGATAGTTTGCATGTGACAGGACAGTACCGAAAAGGGGAAATTAGGGCTTGAGAGTCGGGGACAGGGCAGTGGTGAGGAACTATTAGGAGAATGAGCAGAAGTCAGCTAGAGGAGATCATGAAGGTCAGAGGGAGAATAGTGCTAAGTGTATGCAGTACAGACTTGGGCAGTCTGAGATTGAATGGACATTCCTCAGTATGGCTGCAGTGAGAGGAATGTGTATATGGGGCGGCAAAGTGAGGGCAACTGGAAGGATGGTCAAAGACCTGACAGAAGAGCCTTGAATGCTATCCTAAGAAGTCCTGTGGTGATGGGGCACCGCTACAGGAATTTAATCCAATGGGCCACTTATACTCACATTTTAGACCACTCTGTGAGCCACACAGAGGATGGATTAAGGTCAGGACCAGGTTCTCGTCAGAATTAAGGGACGTGATGGTCAGGACCTGCTGGAGGGCAGTGGGGGCAGAGAGTCAGAGCTCTTGCTGCAATAAACACAGAGAAGGCTGTATTAAAATAGAAAGTTTGATGAATGGTTTCAAGCTCTTAGGGCCTTTGGGACAATTGCACACAGCATTGGTGAAAGTGCTGTGTATGTGTGTCTATGTGAGTGTATGTGTGGCTATGTGAGTTCAATCATGAGAAACTTGAATAGAAGCTTTCCTGGAAGGAGTGGGTGTCCTGGAGGGCTCTTTAGAGATGGTTCCTGATTGCAGAGTCTGCTTTGAATTTCTTCTTTATGAACCTGTTCTAGCTCTGAGGCATGGGAATAATTTATAATGGACATTGAATCCTCTGCCTTACACAGGCAATTTTTTAAAATCTCAGAAATAATTAGCATTTTACCAGTCTGCATTTCTAGCACAGCCTACAACAGGAAGGCTCTTCAGGATATAAGGAGGAACTGAAATGTACTGTCTTGAATTAACTCCTGATTAAAGTTTTTGACCTGTATACTAATAGTTTGTGTGTTTCCTCTTCTTCCCTCAGCTATCTCCCCTGGTTCGAAGTATTTTATAAGCTGCTTAACATCTTGGCAGATTACACGACAAAAGGACAGGTATTTACCTTCTATTTTACTCTGTTTAATAAGTAAACTTTAACTTTTATGATTATAAAAATAATAGTGCTGTGTATTTCACTAAAACATTTACTGAAAAAGTAACACATTCCCATTATAGAAAGTTTGAGAAATCAGAAAACAGTAAGAAGGAAAAGAAAGTCACTCCTAATATGTCTCCCTACCTTACCCCCAACCTCAAATAAATATTGCTAGCATTTTGGGATGTTTTCTTCCTTTACTTTTTGAATTAAATACATAATGAGTAGGCCTTTAGCATTCAGAGTTAATATTCACCATTTCATATTCCCAAACAGCTCTGAAAGCTCATGATATGTATTAAATAATAATTTTGCTGAGGCACAAATTTGAATTGTTAGGGTTTGTCAGTAAAACACTTAACTGGCAAGTGACCTAACCCAGTGTCCCAGTCCCATTTCAGTAGGGCTTTCTTGTGCTTTTACAGCGATTTTTTAAAGGGTATCTCACTGTACTTTTGGAAGAAGTCACACGCTGAAGTATCTTCGGTGGGTGTCAAGAGGCAACTGGAACTGTATTTAGACTTTTGAAACCCAGAGTTTTAGGTACCATAGTAATGGAAGTGTTTATTCCATGATAATAAAAACATGGTAAATCTTTACCATGGCTGCATATCATGTATCATGTACCTTGGTTTACTGAGACATTTCTCTGTATTAGGAATTTTCATTATTTGGGATTTTTTTTTCACTATTGTATAGCCATTAACATCTTTGAACATAAAACATTTTCTTCATTTTGGAGTGTTTTCTTAAAAGGAGAATCTCAGATGGGCCGTTTGAAGGTTAGTAGACATAAATATTTTAAAACATTTGCCAAGCTTCTTTCCAGAAGAATTGTACTCCTATATTTTGCCAGTAAAGGGTAAAAGATACCCTTTAGTGGCAAAGTACAGGAATACCTGGGTTACCACAGTCACGTCACTAGCTTTTGATGACTTCATTGTGTCCTTGACAAGTGAACAGTTCTCATTGTTTTAGTTTAATTTCTTTGCTTATTATTTGAATATTTGTCTATATAACTAACTTCTTATTATAGTTTCCTTTTTTGTAAATGGTCTAAGATTTTTAATTAAAGAGATGCATTATTATTAAGTGTTAGAGAGTTTCCCCCATCAATTATCTACAGAACATTAGTTCTAAAAAATGCTCCATTCAAAAAGAGTACCATAGGTGAGTAATACTGGAGTCAGGGAAAGGGAAAGCTGTGCCTCATTTTTGTCTCCTTAAAATTCTTGTAACATAGACTCTGAAAAGTCCTACAGTGGAGAAATCTATGTTACCTAATAATTCACAACAGCCCCATACCTTTTAATTCCGTGACAAATATTAACAGCATTCTGAGATACCAGTGTTTCCTGGAACACATTTTGGGAAATGCTATTTTTGAAGAAAAGGTAGAAATTGTGTGAATAATGGATAAATCTTTAAGTTAGATTTACTCATTGGCAAGTCTATTCCAGAGTCCACAGTAAATGGAAGAAATAACTAATAGAAATGGCTCCCTGGATCACTATAATCATTCTGAAAGGATGCTTTAGGTATCAAGGAATTCTGTCATAAAAGAAGTGGTTTATTTTTTGATGAATGATTTGAGGCCACCTTAGATCTGTTCATTGATTTCTGATTCATGGTTCACTTTTGTCAAACATTTGGTTTTTCATTTAAAACTGAAAGATGTCTAAGATGTCTTTAGTAAATAGAATTGTATAACATGTAGGCTCTTAACAGTCTTACAATTAGAACTTAACTCACAGTTTTTTCCCACCATATATAAGCTCCAGTCATTTAAAAAAAAATGACTTATGTCTTCTTTGGAGAAATGTCTATTTAGTTCTTTGGCCCATTTTTTGATTGGGTCGTTTATTTTTCTGAAATTGAGTTGCATAAGTTGCTTGTATATTTTTGAGATTATTGGGAACTCATGTACACCCGAGATGGATTCATGTCAATGTATGGCAAAACCAATACAGTAATGTAAAGTAAAAAAAGGTAAAAATAAAAATTAAAAAAAAAAAAGCGACTTAACCAGACTTTTAAAAACATGTCTTAGGGTACAGGAAATATTAGGTGAGTAACAAACTATACATAGGGGAGATAGGATTATTACTCTGTAAAACTGATGTACCAATCCTCTGGGCCTCTGCCCCAGTTAAGTACCCTGCCTCTTGGAATGTTGGAAACTGACATCAGTGATCTGTTCTAGTGGAGTCTGTTTCCCTTATACGAAAGACTCTGTTTATTGAATTTCTTCTGGTCAAAGAAATTATGACACAGAAGATAGGTAGTCTGTTTGCAACTGGCTTGATAATTTGCAAGGTGTGGGTTATCAGATTAGAACAGGTAGAAAGAGCTTTATGAGTAGCTGAAGACTTGTTTCAGTTCAGTTCAGTCGCTCAGTCATGTCCACTACTCATAAGTGGAGAACACTGGACTGGGAATCGGTTTTGGTTTTGTCTTTTCATCTGCTGAATTCTAACCCCGCCTATTCCTCTTTCTAGCTTTGTGACCTGAGTCCTGTCTGTTCACATGCCTGAGCCTCAGTTTCTTCATCTGTAAGGTTAAAGGAGTTGGTGCAGGTGATACCAAGATTTGTTCAGACCTCAAATTATATTACCCTAAAGATAATGATCGGAGAAGGCAATGGCACCCCACTCCAGTACTCTTGCCTGGGAAATCCCATGGACGGAGGAGCCTGGTGGGCTGCAGTCCAAGGGGTCGCTAAGAGTCGGACACGACTGAGCGACTTCACTTTCACTTTTCACTTTCATGCATTGGAGAAGGAAATGGTGACCCACTCCAGTGTTCTTGCCTGGAGAATCCCAGGGATCGGGGAGCATGGTGGGCTGCCGTCTATGGGGTCGCATAGAGTCAGACACGACTAAAGCGACGTAGTAGTAGTAGTAAGAGCTTTAATTAAAAAAAAATAAAACAATCTTCCCCAAGTCCAGAAGTCATTGAGAAAGTTGTACAGGGTAGGTAAGCTTCAATTAAGGGCATGGGGAGTGACCATGATGGCTCAGCATGGAGGACAGTCTAAGCTACATCATGTGGAGGCCAGAGTCTAAGCTGCATCGTGAGGGTGTCTGTCTGAGTCACTGACGTGCAGTGATTATCAGGCCCTGAATAAGGCAATGATGACATCTCGGCAGAAGGGATGGCAGAGGGTGAGGAGGGCATCTGATCCAGAGAGAGAGTGAGCAGGCTGTTTGAGGGTGTTGGAGGCTAAGCAATGACGCAGTTATTTATGTGGGACAGTGGTGACAGTGGAGAAGGTGATGGCACCCACTCCAGCACTCTCGCCTGGAGACTTCCAGGGACGGCGGAGCCTGAGGGGCTGCAGTCCATGGGGTCGCGAAGAGCCAGACACGACTGAGCTGCTTCACTTTCACTTTTCCCTTTCATGCACTGGAGAAGGAAATGGCAACCCACTCCAGTGCTCTCGCCTGGAGAATCCCAGGGACGGAGGAGCCTGGTGGGCTGCCGTCTATGGGGTCGCACAGAGTCGGACACGACTGAAGCGACTTAGCAGCAGCAGTAGCAGTGGTGACAGTATCTTGGCTTTATTTGGGCACCAGATGTCAGAACTTCAGTGGGATCTAGAGAAGGCACGTGAAAGAGGACAGCAGCAATGGCCGAGCACTAGGGTGGTGAACCCTGGGGTAAGAAGGGCATTTTTGTTGGTGGAAGATCCAGGGGAGGGGGGCAGATATTGGTGGCCTAGCACTGGATGTCAATATTTGAGCAGAGTAAGAAGGACATCTAGATGGAGAGGGAGGTAGGGACAGTGATAAAAGATTGCTTACATACAAGCAAGTTGATACATTAAGGAAATAAAGGCAACGTTTTTCACTTTGGCTAGAATATAGTTAAAATACGTAAAGAGAAGAAACTAGAATTATTCCTGTGTTGGATTGAAATGAGAGTCATTGATGTGAACCCCATGGCTCTCAGTGTTGTGACAGATATAGAAAATGGAGATGTAACTGTGTACTGTGTGTTGTGTGTGTGAGAGATGTTCTCACCCTATCCACTGAAAGGGTCTGGGGTCCACAGTACACAAGTGGCAGTGAGCACACCCAAGTATCCAAATCTTGGTTCCTAAATCCATTTTCTGGTCAAAGCTATGGTTTCTCCAATAGTCATGTATGGATGTGAGAGCTGCACCATAAAGAAAACTGAGCATCGAAGAATTGATGCTTTTGAACTGTGGTGTTGGAGAAGACTCTTGAGAGTCCCTTGGACTGCAAGGAGATCCAACCAGTCCATCCTAAAGGTCCTGAATATTCATTGGAAGGACTGGTGCTGAAGCTCCAATAGTTTGGCCACCTGATGTGAAGAACTGACTCATTGGGAAAGACCCTGATGCTGGAAAACAGTCCATGGGGTCGCAAAGAGTCAGACACAACTGAGCAACTGAACTGAAATCCATTTTCTACTGAAATGAGCAGGGACTCCATGAAGAAATGTCTAATTATTCTTATACTTGTGAAAAGATGAGTCTGGAATATCTTTTTGTGCCAAAAGTGAGGAGGTGCTCAAAACATTTTGGGATGGCGGGGTCAAACTGGATAGGAGGATGTGGAATTCACCTATCCTCACAAGTACATCAAGAATATATCTGCAAATGGAACTGTTCTCTGTTCTCACAGAGCACCTACTAAACACTAGAAGAACTCTCTGGACACCTAAAAGCACAAGAAAAATCCCCACACAACCAAATAGGATGAAAGAAAGAAAAGAGGAAATAGGAAGGGAACAGCACCCCTAGCAGGGAGCTGAAGGATAAGGAAGCATTCCTTCACTCAGAAACCCCTTCACTCTGGGGAAGTCAGCTGGGACAAAGAAGGAACTTCAGACGATCGGAGGGGAGCCAGCAACCAGTCTGTGAGAGGTAGGCCAGAATAAGATCTGTGCAAGCTGCGTACCCCAGCCTGAGTTGTGTGTCTGCTGGTGTGGAGGGAGGCTGCCTGCTGAAAATGGGATTTGGAGAGCAGACCTAGGGAAGGGACAACTGTTAGCTTAGATACCAAGACTTAGCTTCACTCAACTTTTTGCAGACTCCAGTGCTGGAAGCCTCAGGCCAAACAACCAGCGAGATAGGAACACAATCCCATCCATTAACAAACAGGCTGCTTAAAGTCATAGTAAGCTCACAGACACCCCAAAACACACCCCCTAATGTAACCCTTCCCATCAGATTGACAGGACTCAGCCCTGCCCACTGGAGCCACAGGCACTGGTCCGTCCCACCAGGAAGCCTGCATAAGCTCCTGGACCAACCTGACCCACAGGAGGACAGAAACTAGGAGCAAGAGAAACTGTGACCCTACAGCCATCAGAAAGGAGATTGTAAGCACAGTAAATAGACAAATTGAGAAGATGGAAAAAATATTGCAGATGAAGGAGCTAGGGAAAAACCAAGAGGACCAAGTAAATGAAGGGAGGAAATAGACAATCTACCTGAAAAAGAATCCAGAGTATTATAGTAAAGATGATCCAGGATCTCAGAAATAGAAGAGAGGCATAGATCAAGAGATAACAAGGACCTAGAAGAACACAGGCAAAGAATAATCATGGATGAACAACGCAATGACTGAAATGAAAAATACACTGGAAGAAGTCAATAGCAGATTAACTGAGCAGAAGAATGGATAAATGAGCTGGAAGATCGAATGGTGGAAATACTGCTGCAGAGCAGAATGAAGAAAAAAGAATGAAAAGAAATGAGGACAGTCTCAGTCCTCTGTGACAACATTAACTGCAACAGCATTTGATTTATAGGGATTCTAGACGAAGAGAAAGGATCTGAGAAAATATTTGAAAATTAGAGTCAAAAACTTCCCTAATATGGGAAAAGAAATAGTCACTCAAGTCCAGGAAGTGCAGAGAGTCTTATACAGGATAAATCCATGGAGAAACATGCTAGCAAAAATTAAATACAATGAAAATATATTAAAAGCAGAAAATAACATACAAGGCAATTCCCCATAAGATTTTTAGCAGAAACTATGGAGGCCAGAAGGGAGTGGAAGGCCATATTTAAAATGATGAAAGGAAAAACCTACTACCAAGATTTCCCTGGTAGCTCAGCTGGTAAAGAATATACCTGCAGTTCAGGAGACCCTGATATGATTCCTGGGCTGAGAGATCCTCTGGAGAAGGGATAGGCTCCCCACTCCAGCATTCTTAGGCTTCTCTGGTGGCTCAGTTAGTAAAGAATCCACCTGCAATGTGGCCTGGGTTTGATCTCTGAGTTGGGAAGACCCTCTGGAAGAGAACATAGCAACCCACTCCAGCATCCTTGCTTGGAGGATCCCCATGGACAAAGGAGCCTCGCAGACTGCAGTCCATGGAGTTGCAGAAAGTCAGACATGACTAGTGACTAAACACACAGCCAGATTACTCTACCCAGTAAGAGTCTCATTCAGATTTGATGGAGAAATGAAAAACTGTATAGACAAGCAAAAGCTAAGAGAATTCAGCATACCAAACCAGCTTTACAATACATGCTAAAGGAACTTCTTTAAGAGGGAAATATAAGAGAGGAAAGAAAAAAAAACACCGACAAAACACAACCCAAAACAATTAAGAAAATGGCAGTAGGAACATATGTATAGATAATTACCTTAAATGTAAATGTTTTAAATGCTGTAGCCAAAAGACATAGTCTGGCTGAACGGATAAAAGGACATGAACTGTATATATGCAGTCTACAAGAGACCTACTTCAGAACTAGGGACACATGTAGAGTGAAAGTGGGGGGTGAAAAAAGATACCGTATGCAAATGGAAGTCAAAGCTGGAGTAGCAATACCCATATCAGACAAAATAGAGTTTAAAATAAAGACTCTTACAAGAGACAAGGAAGGACAGTATATAATGATCAAGGAATCAATCCAAAAAGAAGATATAACCATTTTAAAGTATTTGTGCACCCAACATAGGAACACCTCAAATATATAAGACAACCACTCACAGACGTAAAAGGGGAAATTGACTGTAACAATAACAGTGGTGGACTTAACACCTTACCTACAGCAATGGACAAATCATCCAGACAGAAAATTAATAAGGAAGCAGAAGCTTTTAATGATACATTAGGCCAGATAGACTTAATTGATATTTATAGACATTCCATCCAAAAGCTGCAGAATATAGTTTCTTCTCAAGTGCTCACAGAACATTCTCCAGGATAGATAACATCTTAGGTCACAAACTAAGCCTTGGGAAAAATTTTTTTAATTTATTATATTATAAAGCCTCAGTAAATTTAAGAAAATTGAAATCATATCAAGCATGACCACAAGCCTGTGAGATCAGCAATCAGGTTTAGGGCTTCCCTTGTGGCTCAGCTGGTAAAGAATCCGCCTGCAATATGGGAGACTTGGGTTCGATCCCTGAGTTGGGAAGATCTCCTGGAGAAGGGAATGGCTACCCACTCCAGTATTCTGACCTGGAGAGAATTCCACGGACTGTATAGTCTGGGTTGGAAAGTCAGACACGACTGAGTGACTGTCACACTTGCATAGGGAAAAAAGAGCTGTGAAAAACACAAACACATGGAGGCTAAACGATATGCTACTAAATAACCAACGGATCACTGAAGAAATCAAAGAGGAAATTTTTTAAAAGACTTAGAAACAAATGGTAATGAAAACACCACCCAAAACCTATGGGATGCAGCAAAAGAGGGAAGTGTATAGTAGCACAGTTCCACCAAAACAAAAAAAAACAAGAAAAGTCTTGAACAACCTAAGGTTACACCTAAAGCAGCTGGAAAAAGAACAACAAAAAGCCCTCAAAGTTAATAGAAGAGAAGAAATCATAAAGATCAGAGCAGAAATAAATGAAATGGAAAAGAAGAAAACAATAGCAACAATCAGTGAAACTAAACACTATTTCTTTGAGAAGATAAATAAAATTAATAAGATACTACTACAAGCAACTATATGCCGATAAAATGGACTACCTGGAAGAAAGGGACAAACCTTCCAAGACTAAATCAGGAAGAAATAGAAAATATGAATAGTCTAATCACAAGTATGAAATTGAAACTGTGATTAAAAATCTTCCAACAAACAGAAGTCCAGGACCTGATGGCTCCACAGGTAAATCCTATCAAACATTTAGAGAAGAGCTAATAACTTCTCTAACTCTTCCAGAAAATTACAGAAGGAGGGACACTCCCAACCTTACTCTACAAGGTCACCATCAATCACCCTGATACCAAAACCAGACAAAAAAAATTATAGGCCAATATCACCAAGAAACATAGATGCAAAAATCCTCCACAAAATATTAGCAAACCACCAATGCACCATGATCAAGTGGAATTTATCCCAGAGATGCAAGAATTCTTCAATACATGCAAATCAGTTAAGTGATATACCATAATAACAGACTGAAAATAAAAACCATATGACCATCTCAATAGATGCAGAAAAAGCTTTTTATAAAATTCAACACACATTTATGATAAAAACTCTCCAGAAAGAGGCCATAAAGGGAACTGACCTTAAAGGCCATATAAGACAAACCCACAGCAACCATCATTCTCAGTGGGGAAAAGCTGAAAGCATTTCTTCTTAAGATCAGGAACAAGACAAGGATATCCACTCTCGTTGCTCTTATTCAGCACAGTTTTGGAAGCCCTACCATGGCAATCAGAGAAGAAAAAGTAATCTTAAAAAGGAACCCAACTGGAAAAGAAGTAGTAAAACTGTCACTGTTTGCAGATGACATAATACTATACATAGACAATCCTAAAGATGCCACCAGAAAACTGCTGCTGCTGCTAAGTCGCTTCAGTCGTGTCCGACTCTGTGCGACCCTATAGACGGCAGCCCACCAGGCTTCCCCATCCCTGGGATTCTCCAGGCAAGAACACTGGAGTGGGTTGCCATCTCCTTCTCCAGTGCATGAAAGTGAAGTGAAAGTGAAGTCGCTCAGTTGTGTCCAACTCTTCGCGACCCCATGGACTGCAGCCTACCAGGCTCCTCTGTCCATGGGATTTCCCAGGCAAGAGTACTGGAGTGGGTTGCCAGAGCTAATCAATTAATTTGGTAAATTGCTGAATACAAAATTAATACACAGAAATCTCTTGCATTCCTATACACTGACAAGATCAGAAAGAGAAATTAAGGCAACAACCTCATTTACCATTGCAACAAAAAGAATAAAACACCTAGGAATAAACCTACCTAAAGAGGCAAAAGACTGTACTTCGAAAACTTAAGACACTGATGAAAGAAATCAAAGATGACACAAATGAAGAGATATACCATGTTCTTGGATTGGAAGAGTCAATATTATGAAAAAGACTCTTCTACCCAAAGCAATCTATAGATTCAGTGCAATCCCTATCAAATGACTGGTGGCATTTCCCACAGAATAAGAACAAAATTTTTTACAATTTGTATGGAAACAAAAGAGACCCCAAATAGCCAAAACAATCTTGAGAAAGAAAAATGGAGCTGGAGGAATCAGGCTCCCTGACTTCAGACCTTACTACAAAGCTACAGTAATCAAGGCAGCATGATACTGGAACAAAAGCAGAATTATAGATCAATGGAGCAGGATAGAAAGATCAGAGGTAAAAAGCTCAGAGGTAAACCCACACTCCTGTGGTCACCTAGTCTATGACATCAGGGCAAGAATATACGGGGGGTAAAAGACAGTCTTTCGAATAAGTCGTGCTGAGAAAACTGGACAGCTGCATGTTAAAGAATGTGTTAGAACACTGCCTAACACCATATACAAAAATAAACTCAAAATGGATTAAAGACCTAAATATAATGCTGGACACTCTTAGAGAAAAACATAGGCAAGGCACTCTTTGGCACTCTTTGACATAAATCACAGCAAGATCTGTTTCTGACCCACCTCCTGCTGCTGCTTCTGCTGCTTCTAAGTCGCTTCAGTAGTGTCTGACTGTGCGACTCCATAGACAGCAGCGCAGCAGGCTCCCCCGTCCCTGGGATTCTCCAGGCAAAAACACTGGAGTGGGTTGCCATTTCCTTCTCCAATGTGTAAAATTGAAAGTGAAGTCACTCAGTCGTGTCCGACTCTTCACGACCCCATGGACTACGCCTACCAGGCTTCTCTGTCCATGGGATTTTACAGGCAACCTCCTAGAATAATGTAAATGAAAATAAAAATAAACAAATGGGACCTAATTAAACTTAAAAGCTTTTGCACAGCAAAGCCAATCATAAACAAGATGAAAAGACCACCCTCAGAATGGGGGGAAATATTTGCAAATAAAGCAACTGATAAGGGATTTATCTTCAAAATATGCAAACAGTTTATGCAGCTAAGTATTAAAAAATCAAACAACCCAATAGAAAAAAAATAGGCTGAAAACCTAAATAGACATTTCTCCGAAGAAGACATTAAAATGGCCAACAAACACATGAAAAGATGCTCAGCATCACTAATTATTAGAGAAATGAATGCCAATCAAATCAAATGAATGCCAGTGAGGTATCACCTCATACTGGTCAGAATAACCATCATCTGAAAATGTACAGGGATTTCCCTGGTGGTCCAAGTGGCTAAGACTCCTTGCTCCCAGTGCAGGTGACCTGGGTTTGATCCCTGGTCAGGGAACTAGATCCTCCTTGCTGCAACTAAGACCCAGTACAGCTGAATAAGTGAAATATATATTTTTTTAATCTACAAGCAGTAGATGCTGGAGAGGTTGTGGAGAAAAGGAAATTCTCCTACACTGTTGTTGGGAATGTGAGTTGGTATAGCCACCATGGAGAGCAGTATGTGCGCAGTCGTGTTCAACTCTTTGCGGCCCCATGGACTGTGGTGGTGCTTCTGTCTATGGAATTTTCCAGGCAAGAATACTGGAGCGGGTTGCCATGCTCCAGGGGATAGTCCTGACCCAGGGATTGAACCCATGCCTCTTGCAGCTTCTGCATTGGCAGGTGGATTCTTTACCACTAGTGTCACATGGGAAATCCATGGAAGACAGTATGGAGTTTCATTAAAATACTAAAAATAGAACTACCATATGACCCAGCAATTCTGTTCTTGGGCATATACCCAGAGGAAGCTATACTTGAAAAAGATACATATTCCCCAATGTTCATTGCAGCACTATTACAATAGCCAGGACATTGGAACAACCCAAATGTCCATCAGCAGAGGTATAGATGAAGATGTCATTCATGTATACAATAGAATATTGCTCAGCCACAAAAAGGAGCGAAATTGTGTCATTTGCAGAGACGAGAATGGATCTAGAAACTTATTTCATACCATGCAAAAGGAAGATAACTAATGAGAACCTACTATATAGCACAGGGAACGATACTCAATGCCCTGTGTGATGACCTAAATGGGAAGGAAATAAAAAAATAGGGGATATATGTATATATATATATCATGGATTCATTTGCTAACTAACACAACATTGTAAAGCAGCTATACTCCAATAAAAATTAATTTAAACATACAAATAAAAAGCTTTGTATACTATTGCCCAAAGGTAAATAAAGCTGAGCCAGAAGAATAATTGGTTAAAGACATAGAGTGAAATTGCAGTTCAAAATTTGCTAATCATGTGGGTCATAGAGATCTCACTGAATAAAGTTCTTTTTTTTTTTCCCCTTGCTTTGTGGAAATTATTTCTCTTCTGTACTCTATAGTCCTGCTTCCTTATTGTTCATGATGTTAGACTCACTACTTTCTTTCAAGCAGTAATGAAGCAAAAAATTATAAGAAATTAAAATTTAAAAAATGATGTAAAAATGCCAGAAAGACACAAAAGTGAGTTTGAAGGAGCAAAGGATTTCCACTGGTCATATCTGGGACAATTTGAGCATCAGAACAAATAATGACACCAAAGGATTATAACCCATTGAATAAAACAGGAGACCACGTGTGCATACTAATATAAATAAGTAAATAGATAAATTAAAAGTGAAATGTGTTATTTACACAAAGTCAGTTCAGTTCAGTCACTCAGTTGTGTCCGATTCTTTGTGACCCCATGAACCACAGCACGCCAGGCCTCCCTGTCCATCACCAACTCCCGGAGTTCACCCAAACTCATTTCCATCGAGTCAGTGATGCCATCCAGCCATCTCATCCTCTGTTGTCCCCTTCTCCTCCTGCCCCCATCCTTCCCAGCATCAGAGTCTTTTCCAATGAGTCAACTCTTTGCATGAGGTGGCCAATGTACTGGAGTTTCAGCTTCAACATCAGTCCTTCCAATGAACACCCAGGACTTATCTCCTTTAGGATGGACTAGTTGGATCTCCTTGCAGTCCAAGGGACTCTCAAGAGTCTTCTCCAACACCACAGTTCAAAGCATTAATTTTTTGGCACTTAGCTTTCTTCACAGTCCAACTCTCACATCCATACATGACCACTGGAAAAACCATAGCCTTGACTAGATGGACCTTTGTTGGCAAAGCAATGTCTCTGCTTTTGAATATGCTATCTAGGTTGGTCATAACTTTCCTTCCAAGGAGTAAGCATCTTTTAATTTCATGGCTGCAGTCACCATCTGCAGTGATTTCAGAGCACTAAAAAATAAAGTCTGACACTATTTCCACTGTTTCCCCATCTATTTGCCATGAAGTGATGGAACCAGATGCCATGATCTTCATTTTCTGAATGTTGAGCTTTAAGCCAACTTTTTCACTCTCCTTTTTCACTTTCACGACGTTGTGATCACTCACCTAGAGCCAGACATCCTGGAATGTGAAGTCAAGGTGGTGGTAGAAAGCATCACTACGAACAAAGCTAGAGGAGGTGATGGAATTCCAGTGGAGCTATTTCAAATCCTGAAAGATGATGCTGTGAAAGTGCTGCACTCAATGTACCAGCAAATTTGGAAAACTCAGCAGTGGTCACAGGACTGGAAAAGGCCAGTTTTCATTCCAATCCCAAAGAAAGGCAATGCCAAAGAATGCTCAAACTACTGCACAATTGCACTCATCTCACATGCTAGTAAAGTAATGCTCACAATTCTCCAAGCCAGACTTCAACAATACGTGAACCGTGAACTCCCTGATGTTCAAGCTGGTTTTAGAAAAGGCAGAGGAACCAGAGATCAAATTGCCAACATCCGCTGGATCATGGAAAAAGCAAGAGAGTTCCAGAAAAACATCTATTTCTGCTTTATTGACTATGCCAAGCCTTTGACTGTGTGGATCACAACAAACTGGAAAATTCTGAAAGAGATGGGAATACCAGACCACCTGACCTGTCTCTTGAGAAACCTGCGTGGAGGTCAGGAAGCAACAGTTAGAACTGGACATGGAACAACAGACTGGTTCCAAATAGGAAAAGGAGTACATCAAGGCTGTATATTGTCACCCTGCTTATTTAACTTCTATGCAGAGTACATTATGAGAAACGCTGGGCTGGAAGAAACACAAGCTGGAATCAAGATTGCTGGGAGAAATATCAATAACCTCAGATACGCAGATGACACCACCTTTATGGCAGAAAGTGAAGAGGAACTAAAAAGCCTATTGATTTACACAAAATATTGCTTCAGAAAATGATTACTCAACACAGAAGGAGAATGATTGATCTTACAGTAGAGACGTCAGATGAATTAATCAAATGATTAAAGTGAGCGTCAGCAGAAATGGGATGAATTGAAATCTGAATCAGTAGAAAGCATCAGACAAGTGAGCATTATTCTGCAAAGTGATTGGTTTCACTGTCAAGTTCTTACAAATGTAGGAACTGTTCCTGACTGATAGAAACTAGAGACATAGCAACTGAAGGCAGCACTTGTTCCTGAGCTGGATTATTTTGCTATCAAGGACATTATTGGCACAACTGGCAACGTTTGGTAGGATCTGAGGATTAGATGATGATGTTGTTCCAGTGTCAGTTTCCTGATTGTGGTTTGTAGGAGAATATCCTTGGTGTTTATGAATGACAGGGCATAATACTGGTAATCCACCCTCAAATGGAAAATGAAGGTTGGTTTTTTTTTATGTGTGTAATGTCCTAAAATTCTTCTGTTAGGTTTAAGATTGTTTCAGAGCAAAATTAAACTTGTGTGCCTGTACATGTTCATTTCTACCCTCTGAGAAATTTGAGTAATTTATGAATTCAGATTGAAAACATGATTTTAATCTGGACTTATCCTCTTTTTCCTCTCCTTTAAATTCACTAACAAAGATATCTGTGAAAGCAGAGGGGCTCTGGGTTTGAACACAGAAAACCTGTGGTTAGCTTCTGGCTGTGCAGTTCCCAGCTGGCTGATTTGAGTCAAGTTGCTTTACTCTTCGGAGCCTTAGTCTTCAGTCTGTAAAGTGAGGTAGTTGTGAGGCTGAAAACAGCTACCAAATGGGTACAAATGTAAGCTTATTACTATTTTATCAGCACAGAGAATTCCACAGGGTGGGAGAAATAGCTTTTGGATGATTCTGTAAGCAATGTTCTTTTGAGCATTTTAAAGGTGAATCTGTTTTCAATTGAATAATTTGTACTGCTTTATGTTTCATCATGTGGCTCGATTTCACTAATTAAAATGCACAGCCACCATCCTCTGTTGCATGCTGTTGTAGTAGTTCATTTTTAACTTTCCATAATTGGAGGTTGCTGTGTGTATCTGGTGAACACTCAATAAAATTAATTGAGGGTAATGATGATAAAGACAAGATCTATAGTGTCATCGCTATTTCTCCCTACCACCCCCGCCCTGTAAGCTCGGATTGTTTGCATTTAAAAGTTGTTGCTATGGAGTTGAGAGGATAGATTTGGTGAGAGCTTATGGTATATGATCCATAAAAGGCGGTCATGGTAGGTGTCTCACTGAGTAGAAAATGTCAAACTTGGTGTGGGAGGATCTATTTGGTTCTTTTATTGAGCCATAAGCACTGTTGAATATCAAAAACTATTTCTGTTGTGGGGCCAGCACCTCCCCAGCCCCCTTAGTCATGAGGGCCCATAGTTCACTGTGTGCCCAGACCTCCCTGCAGGTCTCTGACTAAGGGCTCAGTCTTGCCTTTGTTACTTAAGCCTTTTATTTCTTTCAGGAGAGTCAGTGGAATGAGCTTCTTGAAACTCTGTACAAACTTCCTATCCCTGACCCAGGAGTGTCTGTTCATCTCAGCGTGGTAAGTGGGGGCAGAATATTAGCAATCACTGAGAAACCATTCCATTATTAACAATAAGAAAGAGCCAAATGAGATCGTCTTTTTGTCATATGTACCTTCCCACCCCCAAATACTTAGAGATCTCAAGACAGGCCAGGGAGTTGTATTTCTTTCTTTCTCTAGGATTTCATGAGCGAGGGCTCCCAAATGCCCCCATGCTCCTCTCTTCCTGGCTGTCATTCCATCACTAGCATCTCCTGAATGGCAGGTGCTGGGTTTGGAGTGGGACAGCCGACCCTTACCTCCTCAACCCCTGTCCTGGGGCTCCCTGCCTCACGTTTCGCCTCCTCCACCCCATGACCCCGCACAACACTGCTGTGTCTGTGCCTTTGCTGAAGCCCATCCTGCTTCCCCAAACCTTCAATACCACCTTTCCCCTGTTTACCAGGGTAACCCTTACTCATCCTTCAGAACTCAACTCAAATTTTTATTCCAGCGAAATCCTCCTCTCACACCCCCGAAGGCTTAGGTAAGGTTTTCTTTTTTTGTCCCAAGCATCTTGTACACTTTGCAGTACTTAGTCACAACACTTTGGAACAACCTGTTTTCCTGTCTCTCCCTGCTGGACTGAACACCCTCTCTTGAGGATGGGAATGGAGACTGCCTAGCACAGTTCCTGGCCAGATTGTTTCCTTGAATTCTCTTACGTACATGCTATGTGGTCTGGGTAGAAAAGCCTCTGAAGTATAAATTGGGAGATTTCAATCCACAAGTCATAGTTTTGCCAATGGCCTGAGTGATCTTAAAACCTTTAACCTCATGGGCCTTGATTTCCTCATCTATCAGATAAGGTGTCAGATAAGAAAGTTTTTGTTTTTTGGTTTTTTTTCATATTTTAGTTACTGCAATTCTCTGGGTCAAATGGTAGTCACGACCTTCTTCAGAATTCTCAGATGGACATTCTTTGGCCAGCTATTGATTATCCAGGGGCTGTTTTCCCCAGTGTTTGTAGGGTCTGAATGTTTAAAAAGTTTTGTCTTTCAGCTTAACTAGAAGTAGGTACAGTTTTGATAGTCACTGGTAATTATCTCAGTTTTTGCCCTCTTAAAGAAAATGAACATGGAAAGGTTTTTTATGATGATACATTGAAACCAGTATTACTGCCAATAACTAATAATACATCTATATACCAAGTTCCTAATTTATTCCAAGTATATATCTCTAATGTTTTAAACAACTCTAAAAATAGATATTGGCATTCTTATTTCATAATTAAGACTTAGAGAGGAAAAGATACTTGCCCATCCAAGGTTGTATGGTTAGTCAGTGAGACTGGGGCTTTTAAACCCAAGCCTATGTTTTTTTCCACTAGGCCATGAATGTTGAAAGGAAGGAAGGAAAGAAGGAATTGGTAGAGGCTTTTGCTCATTGCAATGGAGCAGAGGAGGGAAAGAAGCCTTTTCCAAGAAATATTGTGTAAGGAAGAATATCTGAAAAAGATGAAGAAGTGAGCTTTAAACCTGGCCCACTCCTTGCTGCAGAGCTAAGCAACCTTGCCTTTGTCTCTGTCCCTTTTCCTAAGCAGCTTGATCTCACTGCTTCAGTCTGTAATGACATCCGACAGGTAGCTGGGGAGTAGCTGGGCTGGGTCACCAGCTGCTGGGGAGGAAGGGCCTCTCCTTCCCCTGAGTGGCTGCCAGGCCTCAAGGACAAGCCATTGCCGGGGCAGGAAGAACTGTTGGAAGGTGCAGCTGTTTCATGCCAGTGGTTTCTAGGAATGTTTCTGACCTCCTCTGGTCCCAGCATTTCATGGGCGATGGAGCAAGACAGAATCTCAAAGGACAGCCTGGGGACTACTTGGTTTGGGGATTGCATAGGCTCACTATTTACAATCTGTTGCATTTGTAAAGGCAGATATTTTCTTTTTTTCCTGTTCACAAAGAATTCCTCTCTGTGTGTTTCATTTCTGAAGAGTTAGTCTCATCTAGATTATAAAGCCTGAAAAGATGATAAAATGACAGTCTTGGACTTTTTGTCTTTAGTCACAAGAGAGTGTTTCTGTGTGTCTGCTGTAGGTGATTGAGAAAAATTGGAATATAAACTAACAATTGAGAATAGTGATAATTTTCTATTAAAATACCATTGATGCTAGACACTTCACATAAAAACATTTATTCTTCAGAACAGTTGTTCTGAACAGTTCCCATTTACAGGTTAAGAAAAAATAGCTTCTAAGCTATTAAGTGGAATTGCCTACGATCACATAACTATTAAGTGGCTGACTCTGCAGTTCCAGTCCTTTCTCCCTCACTGTGCTAATCCTTATTCAGTGATTTCATCACCATGTGGACTGCCATTACTGAACATTTCCTGGGACTTCCTTCTAGCCATTTGGTATAAAATTTGGTATCTTATGGCATCATATTTAACCTTTTATTTTCCTTTTACTATTTTAATCTTTGTTCTTGAGTTGACTTAATTAATTTCCCATAACGAATATGCTACATGATCTCTGCTGCAATGCTTTTATCATTATTATTTTTAATTGAAGGATAATTTCTGTATTGTGTTGGTTTTTACCAAATATCAACATGGATCAGACTTAGGTTTACCTCTGTCCCCTCTGTTGTAATCCTTAATGTATAATGTTTTGGCACAGAGACACAGATTTTGGAATAATGCACTACAAAGGGTGTTTTCTTAAGTTATCTTTTAATATTTGTTGTGTTTTACTTTTTAGTTTATTTAATTCAAATAGCTTTAGCTATAATTTGCTCATAAAAAGCACAGGTGTAACGGTCTGTTATCATGGAAAGAACATAGCTCTGGTTATGCAAACCTGGTTTCAGTCCTAGTTCTGTCACCAACTAGCTGTATGACCTTAAGTCACTTTACTTCTCTAACCCTTAATTTACCCATTTGTAATATGGAGATAATTTCTTAAAATTTCCTGTGGAAATTAGAGATACTGTTTATAAAGTATCTGGTGGTACTTTATACTGGGAAGGTAAAGCCTTCCATGTAGCAGATGTTCGTAAATATCTGCCGAATATTAGAAAAATAGCTTATAATGTTATTGTTGGCCTTTTTGTTATTGGAAGCCTTTCATTTTAGGAAGCCTGTGCAACTCATTTTTCCAGAGACTGACTTATTTTGTAGTTATCCAAGAATGGGGGGTGGGAACTTCTGAAATGTCACTTGGGGGTCTAAGTTTGAACTTAGGCCATGGCTAAGCTGACATTCTCTGTATGTGACCTTTCCTGGCCTTTGCACAATCCCTTCTTTAATTGGCCAGCACCAAGCTCTTTCCATTCCTGCTTGCCATTGTTCTCTGAGTCTTTAGTGGCACAGAGGAGGTGTCATCAGTTCATCCTATTTTCATTTAACTCAGAGACACATGCTTGTTACATGCATGGAGACATCTCCTTAAAAGTTCTCTAGCAGGTCAGGGTTTCAACTACGCTGATTCAGCTTCCTTCACTGGAATTTGCACTGAAGTCGGGAGGCTTACTTGGAGAGCACACATAGTTGAGAGACATTCTCCACTGTTAGCCATCTACAATGTCTCAGTGCAGCAGCCCCTCTGCTGGAACTGTCCTTAACATCCCTTGGGCCTTTGGGACAGATTTGGCCCACAGTTTATAGATGAGTGTAATCTCAGATGCTGAAATTAAATTGCAGGTTTGGTTAGTAAAGACCATTCATGAGTAAACCTAGTGATATTTGGTCCCTGGAGTCCACATGCCTCAGTGAACAATAAATTATGAAGTCTGCAGCTTTCATGTGTTCAGTAGCCTGAAAATGTCATATGAGAAATTAGCCTTTAACTTCTTTGAACTGTTCTTTCTGTTCTTTTGTATTTCCCAAAGATGTTCCTCTCTCATGGAAAAGAATTCCATCTACCAAACGGTGATTTAATGTATCTGGCTTTAATCCAATATTATCCAAAGAAAATATTCCTTAGACTATTCTCTGAGTGAAATGCTTGTTTCTGTAGTTGAGTGAGGAATTATCTTCATATCATTTACCTGGTTTCTGAATAATGTGCTTGTTGAATACTTTTGCAGAAATAAATATCTTTTATCTTTCTTTTTCAGCATTCTTATTTTACTGTGCCTGATACCAGAGAACTTCCCAGCATCCCTGAGAATGTAAGTACTTGGGCAGATGTGAACTAAATTTTTATTCTTCATTTTTTTACTAATTTTAAAGAAAATAAAGGGGAATATTTTCCTACTGTAAAAATAATACATTATAAAAGCAAAACCATATAGAGAATATTTGGAAGATATAGAAGTATAAAGACAAGAAAGAATCATTATTCATACTTTGCAAAGTACTCACCTATTAACATATTGGTGTCTCATTGTAGTCTTTTTAGAATGTATTATTTACATAGTTAGAATTACCTCTAATATAAGCATTTTGCCATTTCATTCATAATCATTTTTTTTGACTGCATAATATTCAGTTTGCTGTGTTGTTTACCTAGCTATTTCCTTGCTGTTGTGAATTGAGTTGGTTTAACTTTTTCTTGTAAATAAAATGCTATTATATAAAGAACTTCTTGTGTGAAGATTTCTTTATTAGGGTCAGTCCAGTTCAGTCGCTCAGTCGTGTCCAACTCTGTGACCCCATGAATCACAGCACGCCAGGTCTCCCTGTCCATCACCAATTCCCGGAGTTCACCCAAACTCATGTCCATCGAGTCAGTGATGCCATCCAACCATCTCATCCTCGGTTGTCCCCTTCTCCTCTTGCCCCCAATCCCTCCCAGCATCAGAGTCTTTTCCAATGAGTCAGCTCTTCGCATCAGGTAGCCAAAGTACTGGAGTTTCAGCTTCAACATCAGTCCTTCCAAAGAACATCCAGGACTGATCTCCTTTAGAATGGACTAGTTGGATCTCCTTGCAGTCCAAGGGACTCTCAAGAGTCTTCTCCAACACCATAGTTCAGAAGCATCAATTCTTCGGCGCTCAGCTTTCTTCACAACTTTCACATCCATACATGACCACTGGAAAAACCATAGCCTTGACTAGATGGACCTTTGTTAGCAAAGTAATGTCTCTGCTTTTGAATATGCTATCTAGGTTGGTCATAACTTTCCTTCCAAGGAGTAAGCGTCTTTTAATTTCATGGCTGCAGTCACCATCTGCAGTGATTTCAGAGCACCAAAAAATAAAGTCTGACACTGTTTCCACTGTTTCCCCATCTATTTCCCACAAAGTGAGGGAGCAGATGCCATGATCTTCATTTTCTGAATCTTGAGGTTTAAGCCAACTTTTTCACTCTCCTCTTTCACTTTCGTCAAGGCTTTTTAGTTCCTCTTCTCTTTCCACCATAAGGGTGGTGTCATCTGCATATCTGAAGTTATTGATATTTCTCCCGGCAATCTTGATTCCAGCTTGTGCTTCTTCCAGCCCAGCGTTTCTCATGATGTACTCTGCATAGAAGTTAAATAAGCAGAGTGACAATATACAGCCTTGACTTGCTCCCTTTCCTATTTGGAACCAGTCTGTTGTTCCATGTCCAGTTCTAACTGTTGCTTCCTGACCTGCATATAGGTTTCTCAAGAGGCAGGTCAGGTGGTCTGGTATTCCCATCTCTTTCAGAATTGTCCATAGTTTATTGTGATCCGCACAGTCAAAGGCTTTGGCATAGTCAATAAAGCAGAAATTGATGTTTTTCTGGAACTCTCTTGCTTTTTCCATGATCCAGCAGATGTTGGCAATTTGATCTCTGGTGCCTCTGCCTTTTCTAAAACCAGCTTGAACATCAGGGAGTTCACGGTTCACATATTGCTGAAGCCTGACTTGGAGATTTTTGAGCATTACTTTACTAGCGTGTGAGATGAGTGCAATTGTGTGGTAGTTTGAGCATTCTTTGACATTGCCTTTCTTTGGGATTGGAATGAAAACTGACCGTTTCCATTTCTGTGGCCACTGCTGAGTTTTCCAAATTTGCTGGCATATTGAGTGCAGCACTTTCACAGCATTATCTTTCAGGATTTGAAACAGCTCAACCGGAATTCCATCACTTCCACTAGCTTTGTTTGTAGTGGTGCTTTCTAAGGCCCACTTGACTTCACATTCCAGGATGTCTGGCTCTAGGTGAGTGATCACACCATTGTGATTATCTTGGTCATGAAGATCTTTTTTTTATTAGGATAGATATACTCAAGTAGAATTGTGCTCCTCCTACATTTTTTAATTCACTCTTAAGGAAGTAAAAGGTTTGTGGATAGAAGTGTAAGACCCCCACCCCTGTCTCTTTACAAACTTAGCTGTAAACTGGAGTCTGAGACAGCAGAGGGTAATATTTGTCCTCTGAACAAGCTGAATCACATAGCTAGTCTAGTCTTAAGACATATTTCAAAATATTTTACTTGAACTGTATATAGTACTATGTAGAGTTAAATACAGAATCAGCACCACTAAGGCACTTGATTACTTTTTTAAGTTGTGGTAAAATACATATAACATAAAATTTACTGTTTTAACCCTCTTTTAAATATATAGTTTCATTGGTGAACACGTTTACAGTATTGTGCAAGTGTCACCAACATCCATCTCCAGAATTTTTTCATCTTTCTCAGCTGAAACCAACTCTTTAAAAAACTCATTTCCCTTCTCTTCCCATCACCTGACAACCACTATTCTGACTGTATGAATTTGACTACTCTAGGCACCTCATTTAAGGAGAATCATATCATATTTGTCCTTTTGTGTTTGGTTTATTTCACTTAGCATAATGCATTTGTGACTCATTCATGCTGTAGCATGTCAGAATTTCCTTCTTTTTTTTAAGGCTGAATAATATTTCAAGAAGAGGTAGAATTGGAATTCAAACATTAATCTTTTTGATACTAGAAAATGAATTCTCATATACTTTGCTACCCTTTGAGCCCATAATTTAACCTTTTATCTCCCTCAAAATTCCATTGAAATGACAACTATAAAATTAAGGAGAAAAATGTCCACTTAATGGTAGAAGGAGCCACCATGAACTAGAAAATTTGAGGAATTCCTGCAATTTAAATATGGTTATTGAGCAGTCAATAAGGTGTAGACAGTGAAGAAACCCCCCTAAAACTGGAAAAATCCTATAGGAAGAGCAGAAAGCTGGGATGTGACCTGGAACTTTTATAAAAATTGATTATGTGCTAGATTGCACCAAAGAATTCAAAATAGGAAAACTCAGATTTTCACAGGCCACCATCTTTTATTACAATGAAATAAAACTAGAAATTAAATATTCATCTACTTGAAGGAATATTGGGTCACAGAGGAGAAGACATTGAAATTGGCTATTATTTAGATATTAATGATCATATCAAAATCTTTCCTTTTAGACCAGTTTTCTCTTGTCAATAGTATAAGCTTTATTACAGGTGTTCTGGAAGCCAAGTGGGGTGGTAGCTTATAGGATATGAACATTTAGCCTGTATACTTAAAGCACCCCTCCTATTTTTATTTAATTATTTATCCCCTGTGCTCAGCTATACCTAGTGTCCCCAAGTCTTTCTGGTTACCAGAAAGGAAACATTTATTCCTCAGGAAGAGTGCCAAAAGGCTAGTTGACTAGCTGAGTGAGCTGGGAGAGGACAATCTTGGGATTGAATACTCTTATTTCTATTGGCACCCTTCCCTTAGCCTTTAGAGGTGCTGGATGTCTCCAATTCCTGAACTTTTCTGGAGTTCTGTGATGTGAGTTGGGCTGGATGCTTGCTGCCCTCTGCTCTGGTCCCAGCCTTTTCTGGGCTGCCAACTCAGTCCTCTCTAGTTTCTCAACCTTGATTGATACTCTTGATACCCTGGACCAGATCATTCTTTGTTGTTTAGGGTTGTCTTGTATGTTGCAGGGTGTTCAACAGCATCCCTGGGCTCTATCCATTATAAGATGGTACCACCATCCCCAGCTGTGACAACTAAGAGTGTCTCCAGACATTTCTAAAAGTACACTGGGGGTGAATGACCCAGGTTGAGAACCATTTCTTTAATAACATCTGGCTTCCAAATAATTTAACATCTCTCTTCCATTACTCTCTTTTCTCCTGTTCTTTGAGGTTTATGCCTTTCAAAATTATATCTTTGTGACTTTTCCTGGCTGAGGGCTGAAAGTTGCATGGTATCAAGAGAGACAAAAGCAAATACATGTGTTAAATCCATGGAAATGCCCACGTTTTAACTATGCTTCACGTATTAATAGACATTTAGATTGTTTTTAATGTTCTGCTATTATAAATAATGTTATAATAGCAGTCATTGCCTAAATTAAATTCATCTTTTAATTTTTTATTTTAAGGACTGCGAATTCCTTAAGAACTGTAAGGTACCTGAAAGTCCTGGTCATTTCTCAGTTTTCAAAACCACAATTGCTGAGACTAGAAACAGTGTAGGAAAGAAACTTCATCCTCTTCTTAGCCCACCTCCAGTTCCTTTCCACACTGTATACCACCTCCCCTGCCCCCACCATTAAAAAAAAAAAAAAATTTGCATTCCCTCTGCTGATTTTGCCACTAATGAACCAATTCCCTGCGTATGACCCATTGTCCTCTAAATCCTCCTTTGCAAACCAGTAAAAGGCTGGCCTTGTTTGTTTCTAAGCAGGAATAATAAAAACAATCTGCCAGCCTCCTAACATACATGGTTCCATTTAAATCCTTACAGCTACTCTGAGAGAGGTAGACGTGAGCCTCATTTCACATGTGGGGACCCAGGACTCACAGGCCTGAGGCTGGAGCCCAAGGTCTGCTTCCAAATGGGGTGTAGTGACCCAGGTTTGCAAGGAACCAAAGCATTTTGTTTCCATTATACCCCCCTGCCTCCGTATAGTTGACTTTTGATATTTATGAGGAAAAAGGAAAATAAATGGTTTTTCCTATTTCAAGTATGAAATGAAGCAGGAAAGCTTTCCTCTAAGGAGAATCTGAACTTATATAGGACCAATTTGTGTGATTTTTGACATAGACTCACTTTTGAGCTCTAGCCATGTTGAAATTTGCATTTTACTCTCTCGGTGATTTTTCAAGGATTAATTTAAAATGACTAAATTGCTGCATTGCAAATTGAAACAAGCAACAACGAAGGAGTTGTTAATATGATGTAGTCTGCTGGTGGAAAGAACATGAGTTTTTGAGACAGCCAGACACTGAGCTCTACCACTCTGGGGACCTTGAGATACTTATATTTTCTAGGCTCCTCATCTAATAAAGCAAAATCGGAGGAACAAATGAAGTACTACATGTAAAGTTCCAAGTTCAATGTCTGGTGCAACAGAGATACTGCTTTTGATGATCTTGTCTTTCCCTTCATCCTTGGCTCTCCTTTAATTTGGCTCTCCTTTAGCCCAGTGGAGGGCTAGGGTGCATTACTTCTTGGAGCTTGTCTTTTCTTGGTTTTTGCTGACATGCCTGGCTGTGAAGATCAGCACTTCTCATGGAGTGTATGTTTGGCTACGAAAGCCTCTTAGCAGCCACCGTAGACTGGAAATGGTACAAGGAATGGAGTCCAGGACACTTGTGCCTGTCATGTGGAAGGTGTGGTGTATACCAGATGATTATCTCCTCTTAGGAACATACTGAACTAAGAGAACAAGAAAAGGGTAGAAGCATTGGGGTATGAAACTTGATTCTGTCATCAGATAATCCTATTCTTTGGATGATTTCAGGGAAGGATTAACATGAGAGACAAAGGAGGTAGTACTGGTTGAACACCCACCATGGATCAGATCAGGTGCTATTAATATTTGTTATATCATGACATCTTCACAGCCACCTTACAGTGTGGTTGTTATCCCTACTCTGAAGAGGAAATGAAGCCCAGAGATGTAAAGTAACTTGCCCCTAGCCACCCAGCCAGTCACATTTGGGTCAGTCTGATTCTAGCACCAAGATGCGGCTGGGTCCAGGCCCTCCACTCCATGGCTTCTAGTACCTTCCTAAGAAATCACTCATCCTAAGTGTAAATTATATAATTAATTGTGTGACTATGTGTTTAGTTTCTGCTTCCACTGGACAGGGGTCAGTATTTTTTCAGCACTGAATCTCCATAATTAACACTGTACCTAGAACAGAGTAGATATTCAGTGTACATTTATGAAATGATAGAATGAATGAATGAGCAATGCAGTCACTCTCAGGAGAAGGAAAAATAACAGTTTTTTTCACTTGACTTTTGGGCCAGTGAGTCTGCAAGATGTTAATGAAAAGCAAATGTAGAAAATTAATTCTTTCCATTTTCAGATCCCTGTTGAAGTTAATTCTCATTATTTCTTCAGTTTCTGTGTAAAAATATTTTCTTCTTTTTCACTGAAAAACTATCACTATGTAATTGCTCTTCGGGTTTTTTCTGTCTATCAAGCTAACACATGTAGGAGTGAACTTTATATGGGCAGTAATTAAATGAGCATAAATTTTTATAGATTTTAAACAGTTGACCTGCATTTTTTAAAAAGTCACAGATCACAAACAAATATGTATTAATAATTACTTTGTAAACTGGCTGTATAAGGGATTTTTTTAGTGGCTAGGTTTTGAAGTTTACTTTTGATTAATGGATAATCATATAGACCTTCTTTCACAATATTAAACAAACCTGTCTTAATTATCTGGCCTATGTCATTCCAAGTGGTTAATGATGCGAGGAAAGCATTTAGAATGGACAGTTACATATAACATTGGCCAGACTCTGCTTTGTCAAAAGATGCACCATGATATAGAAAAGATTTATGAACTCGTTGTGACTTTCAAAAATAAACAAAGTTGAGGTGGTAGTAGAAAACCTATTATCAAGTACTGAGATTATAGAGAATTCCATTGTTGCTATTAAGAGTTGTCAGGTAATTGTTTATTCTAATGGTTTTTCCATTCACACAGAGGGATAAAGTTGACCTCTGGGTAAACTCTGCTTTCTTTCCTATAATATACTTCTCTGACTTGATTGCTTATGTGAGTGTGTGGGATTCTTTCTCAAACTGATTATTTTAGAATCCAAATTTATAATTCCTTTTTAAGAATCCTACACAACTAAAGTAACCTAAATTCTTTTTAAAAATTGAGGATTTTAAAGATTTACATTATGGTAAAATAATCTGAGCAGGAGCTGTTTCAGGAAATAAGTTCCACGGGCAAAACCAGCCTCTTGTACTGTCTCTTCCAGATATAGTACAGTAAGTCTTTATCATCTGCACTGTGTATGAAGCTGAGAGTGACAAAGACTAATAAAATGACAGACCGTGGGGCGGACTAGCATCTGTTTCAAAGGCTCCAAGGAGTAGCCAGCTTAGAGTCTGTTCTTTGGTTTGGGGATTATCTCATTTCCCTAAGGTACTGAACCTAAGACGCTTTTTCTCTAAGCTCCACGTATCCCCTTCCATCCTGAGGCTCATTGCACCCACCCCCCATTCCCTGCCCCTGATCACCACACCCATCCCCACCTGCTTCCTCACCCGGGGCGTGGATCACCGTGAGCCTGAAGTCCCCAGCCACCTGGACTGGCACGGCAACCGGCAGGGACAGCTAGCAGGCAGCAGCCATTATGGGGCTTCTCCTGGGGGAAATGGTGTTCTGCCAGGTGTCTCCCTTTCTTCTTTGTCTGAATTTAGAGCCACAGAGAGTTAGAGCTGGAAGGGTTCTTCGCTGCTGTTGCTTTGTGGAGATGAAAAGCCTGGAGAGTCTAAGGAACTTGTGCAGCACATGCCTCTTTTGAAGCTTAACTTCCAGGCTGCTCTGTCTCTGTTAACCAGAGACCTTCCTCAGAACTGAGCCCCATTCAGCCTGGGAAGTGGTCAACTTTGTGTCCCTGCTTCTTAACCCTATAGAATGGGCCCATTTAATAAACGCTAGACATAAAGGAGGATGCTCAGAGGCGCATAACTATATGCAACTGAAATAATGCTTAAACTCTGAATGTAAAAGTACTGTTCTTCCTGAAGCCTAAAAAACATACTGGCACTGAGAAAACTCAGCCCTTTTGAGCACAGACACTGGGAAGCAGTCCCTCTAAGCAAAGTTTTCCTATTCTAGAAGATGAGTCACATAGAAGAGCAATTATCAGGGAATAAGGTGAGGTGAAGTCGCTCAGTCGTGTCCGACTCTTTGCGACCCCGTGGACTGTAACCTACTAGGCTTCTCCGTCCATGGGATTCTCCAGGTAAGAATACTGGAGTGGATTGCCATTTCCTTCTCCAGGGGATCTTCCCAACCCAGGGATCAAACCCGGGTCTCCTGTATTGGAGGCAGACGCTTTAACCTCTGAGCCACTAGGGAAGCCTCATCAGGGAATAAAGGAAGTGGTTATTCCCTGATAAATGATAATTGGCTTAGCCATGATGACATTATAACCCAGGACACTAGGCCCAAGACTAGGGGTACTCTTTGTTTGAAGCATTGGTGGTTCCTTAGAAGGACAATTGATTCTTCATCAAAAGACTGGATTTTCCCTTAAAAAAAAAAAAAAAAAAACTTGTCAGGCAAGTGGACAGATGTGGAGCATAGGAACCTGGAAGTCAGGGGCTTGTCCCAGATCCTTCCAACTCCCTTTTCAGGTCTAACCATTATCAAGTCCTGGATTCCAGTTTACAGAGATCTGTGACATCCATATGCAAAGCTTTTATTTGAATAACTTGTTTTAATCATTCTCTCCCTGAATATGGCAGTAGCAACTGTTAGCTGCTTGCCCCCTCCTGTACATCCTCCACAGGACCTCTAGGGAGATTCTTCTGCAGCACAGATACGCTTATGTCCTAATCCTTCCGCAGCTCCCTGTTAGTTGTGGGGAAAGTCTAGGCTCCCATAGGCTCTGAACCCAGCTTCTTTACCCCAGCACATTCCCTGCCCTGCACCCTGCCCTTCACTCCACTGACCTGCATAGAGCAGCTCTCTCCCTCTTGCCTCTGGCTGGAACATGCTTCTCCCCCGTGCCCTGAGTGAACCCCCCCTGTTGGAGGCCTAGAGCAAGTGTCTTCTCCATGTCAGGGTTTCCCCAGCCTTCACCCCATATCCATCTGGCAGAGTTGAATCTTCCCTTCTCAGCCAGCTGTGGAGCATGTTTAGCCAGCATCAGGGTTCTAAGCCTGGCGTGCTGCTGCAGTCCATGGGGTTGCAAAGGGTCAGACATGACTGAGCAACTGAACTGAACTGACAGTTCTTGGCATACCAGGTTTCTGGGTTCAATGCCACTCATGGAAAGTGGGGACCATGTTTAGTTAATCTCTGTGGGCACAGCTCCCAGGGTTTCAGTTCAGTTCAGTTCAGTCGCGCAGTCGTGTCCGACTCTTTGCGACCCCATGAATCGCAGTACGCCAGGCCTCCCTGTCCATCACCAACTCCCGGAGTTCACTCAGACTCACGTCCATTGAGTCTGTGATGCCATCCAGCCATCTCATCCTCGGTCGTCCCTTTCTCCCCTGCCCCCAATCCCTCCCAGCATCAGGGTCTTTTCCAATGAGTCAACTCTTCGCATAAGGTGCCCAAAGTACTCAGCAGTATTTGTTGACTAGCTGATTATAGGAAACAGAAATGGAAGACTGAAGACTTAATTCCACTGAAGCCAAGTGCTAGGAGAAAGTGCCATACCTGTGTATTTTATGAATACAAGCTCACAATATGTTCTGGTTGCAGTCCTGCCACAGGACTACTGGCCACAGAAGCCTTCTTACTCCACACTCCCTATACTGTGTTCTTACCTGAGAAATATGATTGATCTAGCTGTGCCATGTGCACCTGCCTCTGGGTACAGTTCTCCTTACCCCCTGCCCTAGTTACTTGATGAACAAACTGCCTATTTCTTTACATTTTAAATAATGTAGCTTCAGATACCTTTTAAAGCTACCTTGCCTGGTTTTGTAAGTCTCCAGTGTCAATTCTTTTCCTGTGGGCCCTTCATCATTACTAAGTAAGGGATCACTTCATCCAATTCAGACCCAGGTTTTCTGAAGTCAAGTGCTGCATTCTTCCTAACACACCATGCAAGCCCTCGTGTTTCTCTTACACCACCTTTCTCACACCTGAACTAATGAGCTGTAGTCTTCAGTCAGTGGCTTTGTCCACTCATCGATTCCCTCTTTCATCAAACTGCTAGATGATGGGGTACGTCATTTCACCCAAAGGGATCTCAGTCTGGTGGCAAAAACATACTTGTAACTGAGTGATTATAAGAGACAAATTGTCGTGGAAGCACAAAGGGGAGCTTGAAAAATGAGGAGTTGAGGAAACCTTTCAGGAGGAGGTGACATTTGAGCTGGGTCTTGAAAAGTAAATGGGTGTCCTTAAGGAAGGGAACGCATTCTAGGCGGAGGAAGCAACGGAAGTAAAGGCCTAGGGGTGTGCAAAGCATGCCAGGTTTGAGAAATTGAGGGTTGCTGTAGCTTAAGCCACCAGATGCTTAAAGGCAGGGGAAAGAGGCCCCTCTCTTTGAGGGGTTTTCTTTGAGATGAGGCTTGGTGGGAACTGCAAGGGCTCCCTCCAGGTGTTCCCAAGGTCTGCCCTGCCCAACAGGTGCTCCCAGGGCTGAGCGAGGTTCCCAGGGCTGTGGCCAATCCCACCCACCCCCCACTGCCAAGGCGGGTGGTGTCCCAGAAGGAAAGAGGCAGGGAGGAAGCAGATAAGAAAGACAGCTTCTGTTTAGACACAAATATCTTGGTAATCAGCACAGATGGGATGAGAAATACCAAAAAAAGTACATGACAGTTTAGAGAGAATTTGGTTAAATGTTACATATTTTTAACATACCTGTGTAGAGTTTTTGGAGCAAGCACCTGAATCCTTCAGAACCTGATTGGGTTGGGGGTTATGCCTCAACCAAGTGGTGTTTTTATTTCAGAAATGTTCCCTTCCCCATCCACAAAAGTATCCTTGTGATTTTTTTTTTTTTCTCCCACCAAAATAAGGCACAGGATTTGTCTCTGACGCTGTGTCTCCCTATTTGGACGGCAAGCTGTGTAACATATTTCTACCCAGCGTGAAGCTTCTTGGCAGACTCTTGAGGCCACGTTTTGGTGGCTTCAGAGTTATCTTTGGATCTGTCAAAAGTGCTAATGGGCTTTCTGGCCTTCTTTAAGCTCCTCATTTCTATTTTCTTTTTACTTCCATCCTCTCCTAAAAGAAAAATGCATGTAATTCATCAGCAGTTAAGCATTTGACTGAAATGCTCAGCTGAGGGCCTTGTATTTTGTTTGCGAGAATAGCTCTGCCGTGTCACTTGTCTTCAGAACAAACCCTACCCTGACTTCATTAGCTCAGCACTCCTCAGTCCACTGGGCAAGAGATGTGCTTGTTGACTAATTCCGACTGACTTTCTTGCTTGCTTATTTTGTTTTTCGAGTTTGTGAAGAGGCAAATTGCTGTGGTGGTTAGAGCCAGAGTTTGGGGTTCAGGAAACTTGGTTTGGAAACTTGGCCCTTTCTAGCTGGGTGACCTTTGGAAGACTGTTTACCCTTCCTGAGCCTCAGTTTCCCATCTGTAAAATGGAGATGATAATGCTTTTCTCAGGGTTGTTGAGAAGGTTAGAGAGAACATAGGTAAAGTACCTATTGTCTGGCACATAAAGGATTACTCAGTAAATACAATAACAGTTTTTAACAAAAATGCTTTTTCTTTGGCCATACTTTGATCCTGCATTGTTCTTTCCAAATATAGATTTTTATCTACTATTTTTAGTGGTGTATAAAGGAAAAAAAAAACAGTGGACTTGAACTTGAGGAAATCCAGGGAAATAGTGATGGACAGAGAAGCCAGGTGTGCTGCAGTTTATGGGGTCACAAAGAGTTGGACACAACTTAGCGACTGAACAATAGCAACAATAAAGAAAAAAAACCACAGATTTAGAGACAAACCTACCCAAGACTGAACAATGCCTTATCTGCTTACTGCATGACCTTGGTCAAGTTCCTTCTCTGTACCTCTGTTTTCTTATCTGTATATAGAGATGATAATAAAACTTCCCAGGGGCTCAGTGGTAATGAATCCGCCTCCCAGTGCAGGGGCCACACAAGATGTGTGTTTGATCCCTGGATCAGAAAGATCTCCTGGAATAGGAAATGGCAACCCACTCCAGTATTCTTGCCTGGGAAATCCCATGGACAGAGGAGCCTGGCAGGCTACAGCCCATAGGGTCGCAGAGAGTCAGACATGTCTGAATACACACACACACAGAAGAGATATTTGTTCAAGGAGTGGCTTCAAGATGAATGAAATAATATATGTAAAGCATTGTATATTGTGGATGTTTAAAAGTATTTAAGAGGGACAGTGTAATATAAGAGAAAGTGTATGGGCTATGGTGTTGCATCAGGGTCCAAAACCTGACTCGATATAGTTTATATGTTGGAAAGAATAATACCCCATTGGATTTTTGTGAGGATTGCTTAAAATTACACCTCCAAGAGTACCTCGTCCAATGCCTGGTATTTGGTAGGTAGTCAGTATGGGGACCTGTTAATTCACACACGCTTTATTTACAAAGGTCGATAGTAAACTGGTACTCAAATCAGACAATCATAAATCATAAGATAAGTGCCCATTCTTATTCCCAACCCATAATATTGTTGAAAAGCACTTTATGCTATTTTGCATATAAAATCCACCTGGTTTACTTGAATTTATGGGTTATGGATCTTTCATCATTATAAACTGCAACCCTTGGCAGTAGTGTTCCTTCCCTCTCCAACCCCCTTCATTTTCAGAGGATTATATTGTATGGCATTGAAAACCTGTAACACTGAAGAAATTAGCATATTCATGTGTATTATTAAAGTCAGGTGGGTATAGAAAGGGTTGCAGAAATGAAACACATTACTTTTTTTTCTGAAATCTGCAGAGTACCAATCTATAGTACTAATTAAAGGAAAGAAGCCCAGGCTACAGACAAAAGCTAGTTTAAAACACTGCATTGTCACAACTTGCTGCTGCCTGTCTTCAATGGTTTTTCCCGTCTTTTGAGTGAAATACCTGGAAATTGTAGATCTTGAAAATTGCTTTACTTCCAGCCGAGCTGTTTTAGAGAATGTAAACTGTGGAGAAGGGGGACCCCAGCAGTGATGACTGGAGAGGAGCATGCCCGGCCTTTGCGGGGGGAGCCTGTTGGATGGAAACAGGCTCTGTGCCAGAAGCATTTTGGTCCCTGGGTACTTTCTTTTGCTTATACATATGGCATGGTGCATTGGGAAAGTTCTAGGACCTGGCATTAGAGCTGTAGTCCTGCCTTTACCGGTCATTAGGTTTTTTGATCTTAGTATCTCTCTCGCTTTGATTTCCTCATTTGTGAGATTGCAGACTTCTTGTCCTGCTCACCTTTCAGAACTGAAAGTGTTGCATGTGACCTCATGGTGTAAATTGTAATCACCATTCAGAGGTGTGGTTGCTCAGACTACTTCATCTCTAAATTCTCTTCCGACTTCACATTTCATGATTTACATGTGACTGAGATGTGGTCTTCCAGGGAGAAAGACAAGGACAGGGGAAGAGGGAAGTATACTTTCTGATTATTTTGTTTCTGTGCTTCTGTTAGATTCTGTTTCTAATAAGAACAAACAAAATAAGCCACAAACCTCCCCTTCTTCTTTCTCCTAGAGAAATCTGACAGAATATTTTGTGGCTGTGGATGTAAACAACATGTTACATCTGTATGCCAGTATGCTGTACGAACGTCGGATACTCATCATTTGCAGCAAACTCAGCACTGTGAGTAGACAGTCTTGAAACAGGCTTTTTCATTTTATTTTAATTGAAAGATGTATCAGAAAGATTAAACAAAACTTCAGAAAAGAAATCATCCACAATCCTCTCAGATAATAACATGTCATTTTTATTAATTATTCATGTCCCTTTACAGTGTCAATGCACATTTTATTTATACTTGTAGCTTAACAATCAGTTATAGTTTCCTGTTTGATTGTGTGTGATGAACACTTTAAATATTTCCATATAAGCTTTCATTATTGTCATTTTTTATATGTCTCTATCATATTCCATTATACTGATGTGTCATCATTTGCTAAATCTTCTCTTGAGGGCCATTTAGGCTATTCATAGTTTAATCCTTTAGTAGGTAACACTGCAGTGAACATCTTTTGGCTTCATTTGACTAATACAGTTTATATTCTAAGAATTGGGACCACCAAGTCAAAGGACAGATAGGTGCTATGCCTTATGGATGCCAAATGGCTTCCCAAGCAGGCTCTTTTACTGTGGAGGCTGCCAGTTGCAGATGAGTGTGCCATTTGCACTGCACCCTTGCCAGAGTAGTATGTGTGCTTGTGGACACGTGCTTTAATTTGCCTAACAAAAGAGTGTAAAATAGTATTGCAGGTTTGATTTATTTTTAATTTTTTTAGTTAGAAGTAGCTGAATATTTTTCAGGCTATTTTTTTCCTATTTGCATTTTGTTACTGTATTTTTCCATTTATCTTATAGGGTTCCTGAGTTAAAAATTGGGATGAACTCTTTTTACATTGTAATAACTTTCTCTATATAATACAAATTTTTTCATATTCTTTTTATGTTAGTTTTTAAATTTGTAAATATAAGACTTTGTATTTTTCCCAGTAGCTGCTATGAAAATTCTCCAACATAGAAAAATTAAAATCAGTTTGCAGTGAACATCTGCATAATTCCATCTAGATTCTGCCATTTAACGGATTACTATGCTTCCTTTGGCACATATTTATCCATTCCTCTTACCATTCTTCAAGCCATCTTATTTTTTGATGTATTTCAAAGTAAATCACAAACATCACTATGCTTCCCCCAAATGAGTATGTTTGTTAACTAAAATTTATTATGTTTACAGTATTTTTTTTTTTTTAGGTAAAAGTTATATAAAGAAATGGACTGTTAGAAAGGGTAGAAAGACCTTGTTGTGGGAATTTCCCTATTGAAGGACCTATGGATAGAATCATAGGCCTCTGATTTACCTATGTGTTTACCTATGAATTCAAGGCACCTAATAAATGCAAACAGAATCAGACATGACTGAAGTGACTTAGCAGCAACAGCAGTGAGACCATTAGAATTTTTGTTATGGCTTCCATTGTAATTTTATTATTTTATTTTTTTGGTATTGTTTGCTTGTCAGGTATGCACAATTTTTTAATTGCCTGTTGGGTGCTAGGCTTATAGCACTAGTAGGTAATAGAAGCCGGAGAAGGCACTGGCACCCCACTCCAGTACTCTTGCCTGGAAAATCCTATAGACAGAGGAGCCTGGTAGGCTGCAGTCCATGGGGTCGCTAAGAGTCGGATACGACTGAGCGACTTGACTTTCACTTTTCACCTTCATGCATTGGAGAAGGAAATGGCAACCCACTCCAGTGTTCTTACCTGGAGAATCCCAGGGACGGGGGAGCTTGGTGGGCTGCCGTCAATGGGGTCGCACAGAGTCGGACACGACTGAAGCGACTTAGCAGCAGCAGCAGCAGCAGCAGGTAACAGAAGCACGGCCCTTGCCCTCAAGGGAAAACAGCCCATAATAGACCTCTTACTTTGTTTTGCACTTTATTTTGGTACTCCAGTACTCTTGCCTGGAAAATCCTATAGACAGAGGAGCCTGGTAGGCTGCAGTCCATGGGGTCGCTAAGAGTCGGATACGACTGAGCGACTTGACTTTCACTTTTCACCTTCATGCATTGGAGAAGGAAATGGCAACCCACTCCAGTGTTCTTACCTGGAGAATCCCAGGGACGGGGGAGCTTGGTGGGCTGCCGTCAATGGGGTCGCACAGAGTCGGACACGACTGAAGCGACTTAGCAGCAGCAGCAGCAGCAGCAGGTAACAGAATCACGGCCCTTGCCCTCAAGGGAAAACAGCCCATAATAGACCTCTTACTTTGTTTTGCACTTTATTTTGGACTGTAAATGTAGTTCATAATCTCAGGGCCTGAACACCAGACTGCGTTTCAGAATGAGAATATTGCCAATCATTACCTGCTTATGAGACTGAATAGATTGAGTACATTTGAAAGAGTCTAGTCCATAACCAGTTACAATTGCTTTGAACTATTAAACTTAAGTGGAACAAAAATAGGACATCATAACAGTGGAATTGAATTCTCTGTGATATTATCTTAGTATTTTTGATCCCTTAATATGTGCCAGGCACTGTGCTAAGCATTTTCCATCTATTAACTCATTTAATTGTCACTACAACAGTTTGTAGTATGTTCTGTTATTTCCTAGTCTTAGAGATAAGTAAGAATGTATCTTTTATGTGATTTTGTTTAGATAAATGTAGTGGATTAAACACGCAGTTATTTCTGCTCCTTCCCCAAACTAAAATGAAATAAAGGAGTAAATTCTCAAGCAAAATGAGCAGATGCAGCAGCAATTTTAGGTATTAAGAAAATTCTGTTACTCATTTTATGCCAATATTCAAAACTAAGGTGAAATGAACAGAAAAATATAATTTACCAAAATTGAATTAAGAAGAAATATAAAAATTGAATTTCCTATTTCTTCTTAATAAAAATTGAATAGGTCATTTAATTTATAGAAATTTAATCTATATATAAAAAATTTTTTTCCAAAACACTCAGCCCAGAGGGTTTTACAAGTATGTTTTATCACAGGTAATTTCAATCTTAGACAAACTTCTTAAGAGTTAAGAAAAAAAAAGAACACATCCCAGCTTTTCTTGTGACACTTGTAAAATTTTGACATTCAGCTACATGAAGAGACACACAAAAAAGAAAACTTATCAGCCAATCTTACTCATTAACATAACTGTAGAAATCTTAATCTAAACAGTAGCAAATACATAACAAATATAATTCATAGTAACTGACTTGATTTTTTCCAGAAATGTAAGCCTGGTAATACTAGAAAATCTATTATTATAACTCACAATGTTAACTTATTGCAAGGGGAAATTCATATGTTGATATATGAATTTTCAGTAGAGAAAAGGCATGACCATGTTCATGAATAGCAAGACTCATTATATTGAAGGCATCATTTCAGTCCAAAATGATGTAGATTGCATACATTTCTATTCAGAATCCCAGTAGGATTTTACATAGTACTTGGCAAACTGATTCTGAAACTAATGTGGAAAGCCAAAGGAAGAGCCAAGACATATTTGAAGAAAAAGAATGGTTGTGCTTAGTCGCTCAGTCATGGCCAACTCTTTGGGACCCCATAGACTGTAGCTCACCAGGCTCCTCTGTCCATGGGAATTCTCTAGGCAAGAGAATCTCTAGGCAACCCACTCGAATGGGTTGCCATGCCCTCCGCCAGGGCATCTCCCAACTGAGGGATTGAACCCAGTTTTCCCTCATTGCAGGCAGATTCTTTACTGTCTGAGCCACCAGGGAAGCCCAAAGCTGGCTTTATCAGACATCAAGACTTTATATGGCACTCTAGTAATTAAGATGCTACTAATGACATGTGCCTGTGTGCATGCTCAATCTTGTCCAACTCTTTGTGACCCCATGGACTGTAGCCCAACAGGTTCCTCTGTCCATGGGATTTTGTAGGCAAGAATACTGGAGTGAGTTGCCATTCCCTTCCCCAGGTGATCTTCCCAACCCAAGGACTGAACCCCAGTCTCTTGCATCTCCTGCATTGGCAGGTGGATTTTTTACCACTAGCTGTCACCTGGGGAGTAATGGTGTAGGTATACACAAATAGACTGGTGGAATGGAATAGAAATTGCAGAAACAGATCACATGTGTGTGGGTTCTTCATATACCACAGAGGTGGCATTGTAAAATCTGGGGGAAAGGATGGACTTTTCAATAACTAATTATCCACACAGGAAAGAAAAGGGAGATAATTTATGTCATATACAGCATGCAAAACTGAATTTCAAATGGACAAGGCAAAATTTTAAAACTGTTAGAAGACAAAGTAGTAGTAGATCTGTGCTCTTGGAGTAGAAATGGATTCAGTTAAATAATTCAAATTATGCATTGTATAAAGAGAAAAATTAAAATTGTGAATTTTTGTCATTAAACAAATAAGCATTCAAGAATGGAAAGATAAGTCACAAGCTGAGGTACGATATTTGCTAAATATAAAAGTGACCAAAGATTAGTATCTGAACTATATGAAAAACTACACTAAAAAAAAAGCAGAAGACAAATTATCAATAGAACCATTGGCTAAAGGCAAAAATGGCCATTTCACAGAAAAAACACAAATGGCTTATAAATATACAGAAATATGCTCAACCACATTAATCACAAAAAAAAGCAAATTAAAACTGCAATGATTAAATCACTAGGTTTGCAAAAATTAGGTCTGATAAAGCCAAGTGTTATGTTGCAGATGTACTAGAGAATTTCATGTACTATGCTTTGAAGAGTATGTGGTACAGAAGTATTTGTATATGCCCAAAACTGAGCAGTTCCGCTCTTGGGCAGAATTGGTAGGGGTTGCGGGGACTATGTGCACATACCTGCATGCTATTGTTGATCATGTGCAGCCATGTTCATAGCATAGTGTTTTGTTTTATAAACCCAGCCCCCATAACCATCAACAGACAACTCATAAATTGCTGCACAATTTAAGTGAAGATGAACTCCACTATCAATATGATTGGGCCTCTCATACAGAATTCTGAGTAAAAGAAACAAACTACAGAAGAATATCAAATATGATTTCATTAATATAAAGTTCAGGTGAGAAAACCAAAATGATCATATTATTTAAGGATGCATATAAAGGAGGGGGAATGATTAATACAAAATTTAGGTAGTAGTTTCCTCAGAGGGCGTGAAAGGAGTACAGTTGGAAAGAGGCATACATGTGACATCAGAAATATTGTTTTCTGTCTTGAGCTATGTTAGGGATCAGCAAACATTTTTAAAGGGGCCAATAGTAAAAATGGTCTTTGAGCAATTACTGGACTCAAGGGCTTCACGGGTGGCACTAGTGGTAAAGAACCCGCCTGCCAATTCAGTAGACATAAGAGACGTGGGTTCGATCCCTGAGTCGGGAAGATCCCCTGGAGGAAGAAATGGCAACCCACGCCAGTATCTTCGCCTGGAGAATCCCATGGACAGAGAAGCCTAGTGGGCTCCAGTCCATGGGGTCGCAAAGAGTCGGACACAGCTGAAGGGACTTAACATGCACACAGCACGACATTGTCGTTTACAGTCAGTAAACTAGTGAGAGTGACTGTTGTAAGAAGCTTTATTTACAAAAGTAGAAGGCACACCAAACTTAGCCTTTGGGCTGTAGTTGGCCAACTCTAAACAGGGGCTGGGTTTTGGAGTCTTAATTTTTTCTCTTTTGAATGTTGCTTATATGGTATATGTGCTTTTATGTGTATATATATTTCAGAATTCTTTAAAAGTTTAAAAAGCAATATTATCCCCATTTTCTGGAATGACCCATTCACTCAGAGACATGGGTTAACTTGCCTAAGGCCACATGGTAGTCATAGAAGAGACAGGCACATCGGTCGTTATGATGTAGTGTCAGGGGAAGGGAGGTTTTGGCTTCAGGAATTCTTTGAAAGTTAAAAAGCCCTTTTTATCATGAAATTTTACAATACAGAGATAGAGACCAAGTAGTCATTGTATAAACATTAAGAATCAGACTTGCACAAGATTTCACAATGGCAGTTCTAAAAATGGGAAGATAGTGAAGCAGTGTCTAAACTTCTGAGGGAAAAATATTTCTTACCTAAAACTCCATCTTTATCTAATGAAAGTGCTCAGGAGAGAGTGGCGCCAGCCCCTACCACGCCTGTCACTGTGGCAGCGAGCCCTCCACTCACCCTCTCTGTTGTGGATGAACCGTCCATTCCCTCTAGGCCTACCATTCCACTTGTCCACCTGACTTCATTCAGCAAATAGTTTTTGTGGCACTGTCATAGGTACTGGTGATACAGCAGTGAACAAGATAGGCAAAATCCCTGTCCTCATATGAAGCTTATGTTCTAGTCGAGTAGATCAATAAATGAGGTGGGTTAAAAATATGGAATAGTAGCTGGTTCTAAGTACAAGGAGTACAATTAAGCAGAGGAGGAGAGTGGATGGCGACTGGTGTGGCAGGGATTGCAGTTTAGCGAGATGACCAAGGAGCGCCTCATGGGAAAGCTAACACTGCAGCATCCTTCTTGTCACCTTACAGAATTCCTCCAGCATTCAGCTTTCTCTCTCCTGCATCGTCTTTTGTGTTTGTTTGTTGTTGTTGTTTTTCTCTTTACTGGTACAATCTTTGCACTTACTAGCACAGTATAGTGTCTCCCAAACTTCAAAACAAAACATCCTTAAACACATCTCTTTTATCCCATTTCTTTTCTTCCTTTTAGAATAAAATTCCGCAAGAGAGTTACTTCTGTTTACCATCTAATTCCTCTCCTCTCATTCTTGCCTCTGTTTTGTGTTGTGATTTAGCCCCTCAGTTCAGTTCAGTCACGTAGTCGTGTCCAACTCTTTGCGACCCCATGAATCGCAGTACGCCAGGCCTCCCTGTCCATCACCAACTCCCGGAGTTCACTCAGACTCACGTCCATTGAGTCCATGATGCCATCCAGCCATCTCATCCTCGGTCGTCCCTTTCTTCTCCTGCCCCCAATCCCTCGCAGCATCAGGGTCTTTTCCAATGAGTCAACTCTTCGCATAAGGTGGCCAAAGTACTGGAGCTTCAGTTGTAGCATCATTCCTTCCAAAGAAATCCCAGGGTTGATCTCCTTCACAATGGACTGGTTGGATCTCCTTGCAGTCCAAGGGACTCTCAAGAGTCTTCTCCAACACCACAGTTCAAAAGCATCAATTCTTCGGCGCTCAGCCTTCTTCACAGTCCAACTCTCACATCCATACATGACCACAGGAAAAACCATAGCCTTGACTAGATGGACCTTAGTCGGCAAAGTAATGTCTCTGCTTTTGAATATACTATCTAGGTTGGTCATAACTTTTCTTCCAAGGAGTAAGCGCCTTTTAATTTCATGGCTGCAGTCACCATCTG